>JZKD02S2262383.1:353405-368048 GCA_000966675.3 Picea glauca
GACAATACATATTATATTACATCAATCATCAATCAATCAATCCTTTGAAATCAATCAATCACTTGACATCAATCAATGACATCAATCAATCAAACCATTGGCATCAATGACAACAAGATCCAACACTAAATTCTAATAGTTCTTCTCTAGACCATATCTCATATACAATGATATTTAATCTCTACATTCTTTGACTTGTCACGAGAAACTAGATCCACTGATAGTATTACGCAACTTTGATTGTTAGAGTTAATCAACGTAGGCTCAAGAATTTGACCAAATAAATCTAGAAGGATATTTCAAAGCCATATTACTTCATGGACTGCCACACTAGTTGCTATGTACTCTGCCTCTGCTGCACTGAGTGCTATGAATTTCTTCTTCCTACTAATCTAGGAAATAATAACAGAGCCTAAACTGAAACATACACCATAAATACTCTTTTTATTACTTTCACTCTCTTTCGAATCGAAATTTGTGCCACACAAATATATCAAAATATTTTTTGCAACTATGTAATGCTCATGTATCGGTTCCACATGGAACTGGTTCAATGTGTTCATAGAAAATCAAATGTTTGTCCTGGTATTAACTAAATACATCAATGACCCAATCAATTGTCCGTACATGGAAGGATCCACCAAATATGACTCAGATTTTCTCAAGTTCTTCAGGTTTTTAACCATGGCTTGCAGTCCATCATCCCAAATATCTTAAGGATCATGATAACATGCTTCGCTTGACCAAGGAATATCTTACCTAGCTTATGACATACTTCTAATCCAAAACATGAAAGCATAAAACCAAGATCCTTCATTCCAAACTCGAAGGCCAACTCCCTCTATCACTGAAGAATTGAGTCAGTATGCTCCTGTAAGGAACAAGTCATCAGCATATAGCACAATGGCCATGATAATGCTAACACATAAAAAAAATCCCCAAAATTCATGTTGCATGCTCGCTCCTCATTGGAAAAACTAGTATGCTCTTATACATAAAAAAAAATTTCCATCCTTCATCATTACTTTTTATGGACAAATATGCAACAAACAACCAGGCCATTGCAATTGGTATTTTAACTATACAAATGACAGTAAGTTTGAGAGTAATTTAATAACTATTTTTTATGATATTGTACAACACACCTCCCAAACTTATTTTAACACTTGTGTGCATGGCCAAAGTCATAACCAAATATATAAGGCCTATTATATTGTAGGGAAGATGCAACAACCAACCAATGCCAAAATTTTCTCATGAAGAGCAATCACTGCCATTCGACAAAGTGAGTATTGTGGGAATGGAGTTGGGGATATAATTTGGATGGATTTATGCTTCTTGTGTTATGAAACTATACTTTTCTTCAGAAAATTTGACACATATGGAGTAGGTATATACATTTCATCCAATGTCTCTGAACCTCAATTTATTGGGAGGATTTTATACAATTTGTTGACTGAAGTAGAATCTAGATCTACATTGTATGCTTAAGGAAAAACTATAGATTCCTTGTCTGAGAAGATTTATTTTCTAGTCCAATGTTGGAGAAATATATCTATTGATTCCTATATGATATGTCTCTCAAATACAATGAATTATATTTGTTCATCTTATCCTGAAATTCTAAAGACAAACTATATGGTTATTTATGGAATGTCTCATTTTTTAAATTTTGTTGGGATTCCACCGTACCCTGCGAAAGTGCTAACTAATACATCACCAAATAGTGATAATACGATGATCATTTCCATGAAATCCTGCACAATGGCAATGCCCTCAGAGGCTATTATGGCCAATTAAATCGATAGTCAACCCTTTAATTAATCAATCACAAGATTCACACTATCGATCAATGCTCAATACACTAAGCCATCTTTCAATGGCATCATGGTATGAGAAGCGATAATGCAGGTACCCACCTAGTTCTACCAATCCCAATCAACTATCAATATTGTTCGTTCTAATGAGCCAATCCATGAGATTCTTCAAATATCAATAAGCCAAATAGTTCATAGGCTTACCAAATCTCAAAAGCCAATATATCCTCTAGTAATCTATGTGTACCTATTCATACTTTTGTTAGACTATACACATGAACTTGAGTCGAGTGCACTATATAGGTCGATAAAGATAAGAAGTGAGTAATTCACACACTTTCTAATTCCCAATCTTTCAATCTATCTCTCTTATTTTCCTAGACCCTCCCATGAGGGATTCAAGCCCACTCCCACTCTGATACCATGTTGATTTTTCTATATGAGATGATATTTAATCAATATATTATTACAATAATGAGTGTTCCATATATATATAACATATGGAGACCATCCATGAAAGGATGTGTCCCTTGGATAATAAATAACTACTTATTTACTATATATATGAATACCTTGTATCATAAATATAATTTCATATATATATATATTTGGAACAATGTCTTCCCAATGTTGTCCAAACATCAACACCAACATCTCCCCCACATGGAATATGTTGCATGTCCTCATGCAACCAAAATTGTAGTTTGCTCCTCCAACAAAAATTCCAAATTATTGACTTATTTTCTCTTAAAATCTCTCTAAAGCATCAATCAAGATATCCAACCGAGAAGATGAGGATCAAGTATATTTCATTTTTCCTCATTCAATTTAATAATTTGTCTTTTTTTCCCAATTCTACCTTTCCTTCTTTGAATTTACCACTTCATGGCCTTCCTAACCAACAATTTCTTCTGGGCCTCTTACTATTCCTTGTGTTTTTGTAGTTGAGTGACATTTTCCTTTAGTACCTCATTTTTTGTCTTAATGTGATTTTCAAGGAGTTCCAACTCCTTCATTTCCTCTTTCAATCTCCTAATTTTTCCAACTATTTTTTCCTTCAAAGATGTGGATATTGGATCTATCACCAGCTCTTTATCAACTTGAATGGACATATGTATATCATCACTAGTCATAGGATGATAAAAGCCCATTCTTCCTTTGTCAGAATAAAAAAATTTGCAACTCATTATTGTTTTTTGAACTGGGAGGAAGACTAAGGATCAATTTGGATCTGATATTTTTTCTTGAACTCGTTCTCTTCAAACCTGTTATGTGGTTCCTCAACAGATTCCTCAAGTTGAAGAAATTCTTTGTCTTGAACTTGGGTATTATCATTTTTTTATGCAACTAATCCCTTTGTCATGATTATGGTGGTTTGACACATAAAACCCTTGATCTTCCTCTTTTTACTCCACACAACCTATACTCTTCCTTTAGATTCTCATGGTTTTGAATTTTCGTCCCCTATTTCTTCTTATAGCTTCAAGTTACTGGTATTTATTTTATCAATTTTTGTTGTGTTACCTTGGGGTTATCCTTTGATTTTTATAGGTTTAAGTTTTGAAACCCTAACCTCTTCTTCTATCCTTTATTTCCCATTTCTCCTTTTCTTTACTGATTTAGGTTTTGGCTCGTCATCTTCTTTGGATCTAGCTCTCCATTCTCATTCTCCTCTATATCTAGTTCTTCATTTTCCCATTCAGGAATTTCAGGCTTCCTTTCCAAGATTTTCAACTTGGAAACTTTTGACTCTGCATTATAAAATTTTCTTTTGTAACCATTACATTTTGATCCTTTAACTTCTTGTTGTGTAGGTGACTCTACAAAATGGTTTCTTACTAGAAATTTCCCCCAATTATCAGTTTCTCCTGCAATCTACGCTTAACTAATATTTTAACCAACACAAAATGAAATAAACTCCTCTCCAAACTTGTAGGGCTATGTTGGATGGATAATTCCATACTCTTTAAATTATTGAGTAAGTAAAATGGAATATCTAATTAGTGCCCCTTAATAAAATGCATGAGTAATCTAAGGTGATGGTAAAGCAGTAGCCCCTAATTTTCTTCACAGGTCACATATTTATGAAGTATAGATACGATATCCCTCCATTTCTTTTTAAACGTTGAAGTGGGTATACCTTTATTGCAGTTTCCTTCCTGCACTGGGTCCTTGAGGAGTTCTTTCCAAATTCCCCCATTTATATTATTGATTGGAAATTGTGTCTTTACACCTTGAGGGAGCCTTGTAGCTCGTGAAATGAAGTATTTAGATACCTACAACTGGAGGTTTTCAATTCAATCTTGTGTGCCAACAAATATCTCAGTAAAGTATTTCTCTTTTGTTTATCATACCCTTGAAACTTATACAGGAAAGGAAACTATCCATTACTTTGAAATGATCTAATACAATTAGGGTAATAATCAAGGATTTCTATTCCAATCGGTTCATGCCTTACCACAACTCCCATGTTAAGATTTCAATGTTAGACAAAATTCATATTTGAACAATATTGTTTTCACAGGGAAGAAGGAAAATGGGAGTGAGGATATAGAACATTACGAGTGAAGGTAAAATATTCGGAGATGTCGCATACATGATAAGGTCTATACTTCAAATCATGAAAATCACCCTGCCACATCTAAACCTATCATCCAAAGTTGTGTAAAAATGCATGCATGATTGGATTTCCATTATTTGGAATTATTGGTCCTATTAATCAATCTCGATAATGAATGTCAAAATATAATTTTGACATGCATATATATAATCATAGCTTATAGTGTTTAATATATATATATATATATATATATATATATATATATATATATATATATATATATATATATATATATATAGGTGGGTGGCTTAGGATATGGTTTTCAGAGGTAGAAAGAACATAGTATAGAGAAATATGGTAGGAATATAGGATGCACCATAGAATAAATGCATATTGAATTTATGATGTGTCCAATCTTTTGCACAATTGACAATCCCAAATGAAAAAATGGTTTAAAAAATTATTACCTTTTGATTTTACCTATAGCAAGAAAATTTGATCACCTTTGAGGTTGGAGCTAGAGCATGTTTGAGTCTAAATGTTGGTTCTGTTGTTGAATCTAACTTATTATTTTGTTGCATATCTCTTAGAAAGTTATGGATTTGTTGATGCCAATGAAATATATGATGATGATTTAAAAAATGTTGATGTTGATGATGACTATGAAAATGATCTTGATTTCAAGAATGTTGAATATGAAGATCATACTAATGTGAAGAATGTTGAATATGATACTAATGAAGAGTCATGAATCCGAAGATTATGTTTATCTGAAGAATGTTGAAGATGATACTGCTGAATATTTGGAGATGCAACTTGATAATCAATACTTCCTAATTTTGTTTCATGAAAAGTATGAAATTCATAAATCATGCTAATATTGTTCTACATGATAGTTTAAAAATAAGTAAATGACTAACAATTGCTTGAAAAAAAGGTAGATGTGACTTTTGGTAGCTACTGAAAGTTACTGTAACTACAAAAAAAATTGCATTTGCAGAAATTAAGTCATTTTATAAAACCATTTTATTAGTGAGATATGAAACTTGAATTGTAATTTATGATATAAAGGAAATCTAGCATGTTGTAGTAGTAAAACTATGAATTTATAAATAAGAATAAAAAATTGAACACTATGGAACTACTACTAAATTTATTTCTAGGAAACCATAATAATATGAAAAAATCTAGAGCTCTAATCTCTAAATTTTTTATCTATCGTTGCATCCATGAATGAAAATCCTTCCCTACTTGTCACCATAGGGTTTTCCCTTACATATCCTGTAATGTGCACCTAGGTTACTACTGATAGAGGAGCTCCCTGTGCTGCTGGAACTTTTGTAAATATTTCTTCTATGATCCATATAGTTTTTCTATCGTACATGAAACTGTGGATGTCCACTATCTTATTTGATCAAAAAGGTTCCCAAGGCCTAAGACCCAACACACTACTTTTTTTATTTGGTTTTTGCACCTGCAGTGGATGTTCGAGGGATATCCAAGTCCATTGGGTGTCTATTTTCTTATCTATCCTAGGATTCCTTCTTTTACTTTATTCTTAAACAACTTTATCGGTTACTTCATTTGCTGCTAATTCTACCGCTATTCTTGATCCTTCAACTAACTCCTTTTCCTTTTCGGAATTTTTTTTTTCTTTGACTTATGTTTTTTCTCTTGCTTCACTTTTTGCAATAGCCTTTTCCTTTTCAACTTCCAACTTTTGCTTCCTTTTAGCATCATTTTTCTTCTTCAATACTTTCTCTTTGTCGCTCCTATTTTTTTTCTATTTGGTGCTTCTTCTTCTTCTCTTGTAAAACCTAAATGGGTCGAAAGGGATATGGGGGAAGATATCTCATCTTGATCTCTTTACGCATATTTTGTCTTCTTCATTCACAATCCTACCTCTTGGTTGACCTATCCTATTAAAAATAACCTCATCATAGGTTCTGACATTCTGATGTAGTCCTTCTTCTTCCGAGAACTAAATGGTGTATTCATAAGGGAGTCTCATGCTATGAAGAATCTCTTTGACAATGTTCTTGGGATCATGTCTCCTGAATCATTCCTCTCCAAAATGGTAGGAGAGGAAGATGCATACTTCTATCTGGGCATGTTTGGTGTTTTCAAAGAAGTTGTTTCCAATAAAAATAGAAAATGGAGGCCAGATGGATTTCTTTGATCTATACAACATTCCTCTGACCCCATGTATGATTGTTTGATATGATACTTCCTAGAGAACAAGTTTATTTGGGATGAACCTAGGAAGTAGGTGAGGTGGTTTCATTGCACCATATATCATGATATATGTACCATGTGCCATGTGCCATTAGATACCAATCCAAAATGTTCCTTATAAATGATATGGCCTTCTCGATCATATAGGGTGGGGAGGTGAAAAAAATTAACTCATACAGTGGTCCAAGAAAGTGTTCACAGATCCTTTGATAATATGTTCGGTATTTTTTCTCCCAGAGTACTTTGTAGTAAATATGGATAACAACATCAAAAGGAAACCAACTCCATCCCATGTTCGGGTATTTGTGAGCTATGCACATTATGTCTAAAAGATATGAAGCCATATGAAAACTGGGGAAGCTTCCCATTTATGCTCATGTAACATTGGAAATTGCACTTTTAATATTCTCAAACAATATTTCTTCCTATTTGAACGAGGCATATACATTTGTACAAAAATAAATTAATGTTCGATAAGACAAAGGAAATTGTGTTCTTTTTGGTTCCCCATGCAACATGGAAAGCATGAATACCACTTACTGGTATGGTCTTCATAGATTGGTAGTTGGATATCGACCTTTGGCCCAATATTTGATTTTATTATCTGATTTATACCAAGTGGGGAACAGTTCCTTTGGGGTGAGCTCCAACTCGATAAGGAGTTGACAATCCAACTTTTTGTTTCCAACCTCTAGGTGATAACATTTAGCTAGATCATGAGGCCTAAATGAGGCTATCAACTCCTTTCATAAATTAAAGATATAATCATTTTCCACATCTGTGTCCTTCAAAAACCATGATATATCATTTGCACAGGGAATACCCTTGGATGTCCTTCTACCCTGAATATTCTCAATTTTTTTATGTTCTTAAATGCCTGGAGTTTTCTTGGGTTGTTTGTTTCTATAGAAAAGTTTGATTTCGTGAACATGTGATAGAATTACCTACATTTCAAAATATCTCCTTCTTTGTATAAAATTCTTGATTCATCATCGTACAGAGTCCTAACACTTTCTACATCTGTTGTCTATTGAGAGATGCCAGATGGTTCAACTCCTACTAGCTTCATTGTTGCTTTCTTTCGTGGTGACATGTTTGAACCTACATACAATGATAAATTTGTAGCTCGTTATAAGAAAACAATCATAAACAACTATTCAAGACATGTTGTTCTTTGTATATAGCAATCAATTGCCTACTGAGATTTTGAAAGACTTAGTGAATTTTTTGAAAAACATGAACAATTCTAAATGCAAGTCAGAGGAGTTAATAGTAAATCCTTCGAGAAGTTCGAAGGAGTTAATATTAATTCATCGTAGCAGTTCGGAGGAGTTAAAATTAACTCCTTTGAGCAGTTAGAAGGAGTTAATATTAACTCCTTCAAGCATCACTCGAAATAGCCTTTCTTAGTCTTGGAGAGTGTTCAAATGTTTTACAAAGAACTCCTTTGATGTTCTTGGAGGAGTTACTATTAACTCCTCTAAGAAAATTAGAGGAGTTAATTAAAAATCTCCCTAGAATATCGAAGAAGTTAATAGTAACTTCTATGATATGCTTCGAAGAGTGATTAAAACAATTTCATGGGGGGGAATTTGTGAATACACAACATGGTGTGGAAGCATTCATTTAGCTTAAAGTCACAAACTTTCTAGGTCGAGATTTCATGCCTTATATGAAAAAACGCAACTGAAATCAAATATAGGGTATTGTAGATAACCTATTACAAAGGGAAATAATTAGTATTGAAGGGTTCAACTCATTGATTAGGGAGATTCTGAATAGCAATGGTGAAGCAACGAAGGGAAAGAGTCCAAGAGAATAGTGATGGGTTAGGGTTTTAGTCTTGAAAAAGGAAAGAGCGGGGAAAAAACCTTACCCTAATGTTTAACTAGATTGAAAAGAAATGGGGGGGATGGACTTAGGTGTTAATAATTACCACGTGTAGTGGGATGGAACAAAATTGATAATTTTCTCCAACATTGTATATCTAGCCCTCGAGTGTCAATTCAATAGAAAATGGTATAGTGAAAATAGCCTCAACCACATTTCACTTATATAGCTTAAAGTTAATTAATTAGCATTAAATGTGGTAGGTGAGCTCGAAGGATATCCTAACAACTCCTCCGAGCATCTTGGAGGATTTCTTAACAAGTTTTTTGAACTCGCTTTTCTTTATTAGAGCGATTGGCAAGAAATCTTCCGAGTAGCTTAGAAGAGTTGAAGTGAACTCCTTCGAGGAGCTCAAAAGATATGAAGGGAAATCCTTTGAAAGGATCAAAATATTTGAAGGGAACTCCTTTGAGAATATTGAAAGAGTTGAAGGGAATGCCTTCAAGCATCTCGTAAGAGTTGAAAAGAACTTCGCCAAAAATTTCTTAAGACTTAAACTTTGAATAATCTCTCAATTTTTTCAAGGACATCACGAGTTACTGGGAGAATCTTTTGTTTGGTCAAAGAGACTTATGATAATTTTCTTTAGGTTTCAAAAATAAGGAGGCTCCATTTTAGGAAAGTATCCAAATAGGAGGTAAAATGGAAGGGTTGTAGTGCTAGTCACAACATATAGATAGTCTTATGTTTGCATCTTCCATAACTAGTAGTTTTGGTTGTTAAATTTATCAACACTAAACTTTACATATTCGTCCATTGCTCCCACTTGAACTAGGAACCCTCTCTTCCTATGATTTACCTTTCACTCTAATACCAATTGTTAGAAAAAAGAGGATTCCATAGGAATAATATAAAATAGATGTAGAAAGAAAAAAGAAAATATATGCAATAAACCAAATACATGGATATATGTGGTTCACCCAATATTTCCTATATGCACTAGATAAATTGTGAGTTCTTATCTTATTATTATCCAACAAATCAATGGATACAACCTACAAAACATCCTTTGTAACTTCCTATTCTTTTTTCACAGTCCCCTCTCTTAGAAAAAAATATTCACTCTCATCCATTGTCACAATACAGTTCCCTCATACATAAAATAGGGTTTCATTCTAGGGAAAATAACCCTAACATAAATTCTATTATCAAATATCAAACTCAATGATGAACGGTTCATATTGACTATGGAATTACAATATTTTACAAGGAAAATTTCCCCCAAAAATTCTCTTATGACGATCTTCAATTGAAACCCCACTAGGGAGCACTACATATAGTCTCATGTCCCCCCTTGGATCCCCTAGTGACATATGTGGGGGGGAAATACCCCTCACACCCACCTATTAGGAACTGGGATCCAAACATGGCTGAAACAAGACCTCTGAATTGGGAAGATATTCAAGCTCCATAACTAACACTCTACTAGATTCAAATATCATCCTTTTAAAGTAAAAATACTATCAAGTGAACAAATAAGTTCACAAACAACTCTCAATAATCGACACACTAAAAAATTGTAAATAATCTCGTTGATGGAAAACGGTGTCGAAAGGCACCCAAACCATGTATCTATAAAAAATTGTGTCGATAAAAAATATTGTCGGTAATAAACTAGATGAATCGTTGATATTATCACAAATCCTAACTATCAAACCATTATAAAGGTGTTGAACTATCAAACCACCATCAAAGTCACAAGGTGACTGAAATCCATGAAATGAAAAAATGTGGCAAGTCATCGGTCCATCCAATATTGATCAAAATATTGAATCCATCATCAATTCCAAGTGTTGATTTGTCTTAGCAAAAATAATGTGAAGTTGAAATTGACCAATCCAAATCCAAGTTATCAAATCGATCATTAAGTATAAAATATAATCGTCCTAAATAAATGTATCTACAATCTTGAATCCATCGTTCATTTGCAAAATCAATTCTCAAGTGATCGATGTCAAAACCATTGATTTTGTATCTTGTATCCTAAATCAATCATCATCTTCCTCAAAAACATTGTCCTGAATGAATTCCAAACTATTAAGGTGGACTTTGAAACTTGAAATATTATATATCCTCACTAATTTCCTCTCTACCAATTGAAAGGTGATAATTCTTGATCAAAATATATACCCCCCTTTAAAGTGAGAAGGGGTAACCAAAATGTCTTTGAGCGGAGTCGAAAGACTCAATGTTCAACTTAAAAGACAGAAATCAAGTGGGTATCGATCTTTCCAATCTTTTCCTATCATCATTCAAAAAGTCTCCAATCACAAAGTGAACAAGTTTTCAATAATAATGAATATTGAAAAGGTTTTCAACATCCTTTTTGTATCCTAAGCCATATCTATTCCATTTTAATTGTAGTTCTTCCCATAAACAAACAATTCTAATTTCTTGCTCACATCTATTTGAAATTTTTTCTATCATATGTAATTCATCGAACTCATCTTCATGTTTATGAGAGTCATCATATGTAAACTAAGTTTGTTCATTGAATTCATTTTCATCCTTGATGTTTTTTTCATCAATATGTAATCCAAACAATGGATTATGCTTAAGAAATATAAAATCACAATGTTGGTGTCAAAAGAGACTTGATTCATTAGATACTAATTTGTTTTGAATTTTAAACATGTCAACCTTTTTGTGCATGACTTCCAAGCATGTGATCACCATAGCGAGTTTTCTTTTTTTCATTGAAATTGTAGGTTCTAAAGTTGAGTTCAAGAATGTGTGCAGCAGTTTAAATATTCCTTCATTCTTTTCAGTATGAAGTGTGTGAAATATGAAAGAGTTGTAAGACTTAAAAAGTGTGAAGACTTATTTTTATAACACCTTAAAAACTATAAATGCAATCTCTTTGAGAAGCACCTTATTCCATTTCATGAGGGTTTTACAAAAACATGAGTAAGAAAATGCTTTCTTACAACTTCGAAATTCACTTCAAGAAAGAAGTCAAAAGACTTTTTCCAAATGAAAGAGAGGTGTTGTGTGATAGAATTAGGGAAGTTGATCAAACATCAAGTGAAAATGATTTATCATGTTTTTGTTGCCAAGAATTATCTTGTTATTTAATTCATTGTTATCACCAATTGGAATTGTCCTTCAATGATTAGAGTGCTTATGTATTTTGTATTTCTGGCCTTATTTACATAAGTAGATAAAAAAAAAACACAAGAACTTTAATGGTAAGAGCAAAATCTACAATAGCATTATTGCCCTGCAATAGTGTTTTCTTTTTGTAATTCAAAAATGTCATAGCCATATTTAAGATCTACCTAAAATATAGCAAGCTGAAATTTCTGATTACTGTGCAAGTTTTGTGTACTAAATAGCAGTATAGTATGACATTCAATAGTGCATTATTGAATTCCACATTAATGAAAACATGGGCGATTATAAAACAAGGACAGTAGGAATATTTGTTTTAATAAGAATCTCTATGATAAGAAAATATACAAGGGTTGTTCAATAAATGTGGAGGACACGCGATATGCAATATTTCTTCCCATGATCAAACAATTATAATTTCTTTCTCACATTTATTTGTAATTGTTTCTATCATATGTACATCATCGAAATCATCTTCATGTTTATGAGAGTCATCATTTCTCAACTGAGTTTTTTCATTGAATTCATTTTCATCCTTGATGTTTTTTTCATCAATATGTAATCCAAACAATGGATTATGATTAAGAAGTATAAAATCACAATGTTGGTGTCTAAGGAGACCTAATTCATTAGATACTTTTTTTTTTAATTTTAAACATATCAACCTTTTTGTGCATGACTTCCAAGCATGTGATCACCATAGCGAGAGTGCTTTTGTTCATTGAAATTGTAGGTTCTAAATTTGCGTTGAAGAATGTGTGCAGTAGTGTAAATATTCCTTCATCCTTTTCAGTATGAAGTGTGTAAAATATGAAAGAGTTGAAAGACTTAAAAAGTGTGCAGACTTATTTTTAGAACACCTTAAAAGCTATAAATGCAACCTCTTTGAGAACCACCTTATTCCATTTCATGATGGTTTTACAAAAACATGAGTAAGAAAATGCTTTCTTACAACTTCATAATGTCACTTCAAGAAAGAAGTCAAAAGCCTTTTCCAAATGCAAGAGAGGTGTCGTGTGATAAAATTAGGGAAGTTGATAAAAAATGATTTATCATGTTGTTGTTGCCAAGAATTATCTTGTTATTTAAGTTAATGTTATCACCAATTGGAATTGTCATTGAATGATTAGAGTGCTTCTGTATTTTGTATTTGTGGCCTTATTTGCATAAGTAGATCATAAAAAAACACAAGCACATTAATAATAAGAGAAAAATCTACAATAGAATTATTTCCCTACAATAGTCTTTTCTTTTTGTAATTCAAAAATGCCATAGAAATATTTAAGATCTACCTAAAATATAGCAAGCTGAAATTTGTGATTATTGTGCAAGTTTTGCATACTAAATCTCAGTATAGTATGTCATTCAACAGTGTGTTATTGCATTCCACATTAACGAAAACCCGGTCTATTATAAAATAGGGAAAATAGGAATAATGTTTTAATAATAGTCTCTATGATAAGAAAATATACAAGGGTTGTTCAATGAATGTAGAGGACTCACGATATGCAGTAGTCTATATAAGACTCAGAGTAGAATCAAAGAGGGGAAGTGGTGGCCACTATAGAAGGAGGGGAAGTGGTGGCCGGTTGTGTGTTAGCATAAACAATGAGTGGAGTTGGAGGAGGAGGTGAGGAGTATGATGGAATCGGAGTTGTAGCAGTTGGTGTGGGTGAGAATACAACGGGCGATGTGGTAGCCTATGAGATGCAGGATGGGATCATCAATACCAGAGCGAGAAGCAAGCAAAGAAGTGTATTGAATGGCACCCTGTCGAATGAAGGAGTGAGGTAGACGATTGTTCTAAGGAATCTTGATTCAACTAAGTGAATTCTTCTACATTAAATCATCAACCTTGGGATCGTAAATGGATGAAGTAAATGCAAAATATATGCAATGTTTATCTTCTAATTTATTTAAGTGATTACTTATGCAAAAGGAAATTTGTTCAACATTTAGCTAGAAAAACAAAGTTTACATTCAACTAAAAAAATTGAGTACTTGTTAATACTAAAAAAAATTACTTCAATAAAACCACAAGAATGATTGAAAATACTTAAGATTATTAACCTATTGGATCTCGTTTATTCAATTAATGATTTATGTAGGTTAGTCTCCCTATGTAAACATAAATAAATGATTTGCAACAAATATAAACCACACTCCTCCTCAGGGGCCTCTTGGCTTGGAGAACGCTACTAGAAAAGAGATTATAAAGCTAAAGTTATAAAATTAAAGCATATAACTCATGAAATTCCACAGTAACCAAAAATCCTTTATATTAATACATAATAGAAATATGAGTTTACAATAGTTTGATATCAACATATTTGTCCCTTTGAACGTTCTCATAACCAATCTTTATACATTGCAAACAAAATCATATATATCCAAATCTCAAGGATTCTCTAAATTGTTTTACATATGAAATAACACATGTGTGTATTCAATATTGGATCTAAAGCCTATGGGTACATAATATAATATTTATCATCGATGTAATGGAGAATTTCATGACATGTTGCATGAATTAATCTCATACAATCTTGTTAATATCTCTTGATTCTTTGGTGTGGTTCCATCTTCATGCATTGAATGTACATTTGACTCATCCTTTATGCTAACTTGGAGGAATCTTAGCGTGATTGGATAGGTGGATGAGCTTCAGGTACCAATTTGACATCTTCCACAAGTAAGGATATTAACCTCGAGTGTATGCAACCATGTGGAACAATGATTCTGGTAAAAAAAAATAGTGGATGTAAAAATATATTTGATTTGCTACAAAATCTAAACTTCTATAGTGATCGATTAAAAGTAATAATAAAATTGATCAAATTGCATAAGAAAGAATAGAAATGCTCTCAGAATAAAAAAATTACCTTTAATATTCTTCAATACAAAAATTCTATAGTTGGGCAAGATAATTATGGTGAAAAGGGTAAAATCAAGTGTAAGTTGGTTCACAAGTATAGGTTTTGGAGGGAAATGTGTGATGAGAAAGTGACAAAAGAGTATGATTTGAGGACC
>JZKD02S2262383.1:368098-386907 GCA_000966675.3 Picea glauca
GGTGAAACTCCTTATGCGACTCTCCCTCTGAGCCAATTTCCTCTCTCCTAGATCATGCTCTCTTTGGGTTCACATGTTATAGAATCTAACATTGTGAGTAGTTATCAATACTTGTCAAATTACCATGACTAGAAGAAATACAACACCAACATCGTTCACCATAGGTAAACCCATGTGAGCGAATGTCATCCCAATGCTAACTGTCACATGGAAATAAACTCAAGAACCTCTAGTACATGTCATTCATTTTCATCATCAAGGAAGGACTACGCCTGAGCCCATTTACTACAAGTACACCTTTGTGATAAATGCATCCTATCTCCCTTGGTCTACAACCCAATCAAGGAAAAGGTATGCCCGATGATTACTCAGGACATTGTAGAAAAAGGTATGTCACACATATCACTCCCATGTGGGCTTCTAGAAGATACTCCATCTAGAAACACTAGGGTCAACTCCCCATAGTGTGTGACTTCAAGGTAAACTCTCTTGACGTGTCCTCATGTTCTCTCCACATGGGACGTTTTCTCATGTTCTCTCTATAAGAGATGTTGGGATGCAAGCACAAACAGACTTATCCCTCTCAGATAAGTGTCCTCATATATCAATTCAACTCAGTCACAAAGGAGTATGATCTGGAGAATGTCTTAGGAAGATAAAAACATTAACACTCCCTCTTAGCAAGAGAGACATTCACTACCACTCCATGTCTGTCAAAGAAGTACTTGAACTTCATCCTCGTAAGGAGATTGATAAGAACACCAACAACATGTTCATATGTAGGAAGGTATTGCACCAATACTTCCTTCCTCTGCACCATGTCATGGATTTAGTTAATATACACAAGACTTGAGATAGATCATCCTACAAGGACTGTCCAATACCTTACGTTTGATCATGCTAAGTCATATTGGACCATACTTGACATATTGAGGTTCCCTCATGAAAGCAATGTCTAATACATATCGAGGTTCCCTCATGGAACCAATGTATCACAAGACATATCAAGGTTTCCTCATGAAACCAATGTCTTGTTTCCTTCATTTGACCATATGAGGCATGTCATGATGAATTCCACATTCCCTCCTACTTTTCCATACAAGGCCCTTCCAGAATAATGTCTCATTATTATTCCTCAAACATCTCTAGGACACATCGAGGTTCCCTCATGGACCCAATTTCCCCCAAGACATATCGAGGTTTCCTCGTGAAACCAATGCATTTGTTCCTTCATATAACCATTTGAGGCACGTCAGAATTAAGTTTGCATTCCCCCCTACAAGTTCACATAGGATCCTCCGGGGAGAATCTTTAATGATGTTGCCTCAAACATCAACAATCCCTCTCAATGAGGGAGACAATCTCTTCCACACCAAGCTTCTCCTGGAAGTAAAAAGGAATTTCTCTGGACAATGGCTTGGTTAAAATGTTTGAAGTTTTCTCATCAATAGAAATGCACTAAATTTTAATAGTTTCTGTCTAGACCATATCTCATATATAGTTATATTTAATCTCTACATTCTTTGAATTTTCATGAGAAATTGGATCCATTGAGAGTCTTACGCAACTTTATTTTTAGAGTGAATCAACCTAGGCTAAAAAATATGACGAAATATATCTACAAGGATCTTTCAAAGCCATATTGCTTCACTGCCACACTAGTTTCTATGTACTCTACCTCTGTTGCACTAAGTGCTATGGAATTCTTCTTCCTACTAATATAGGAAATTATAATAGAGCCCAAACTGAAACATACACCAGAAGTATTATTTTTGTTACTTTCACTCCCCTTTGAATCAAAATCTATGCCACACAAATATATCAAATTGCTCTTTGTAGTTATCCAATGCTCATGTATTGATTCCACATGGAACTAGTTCAACGTGTTCACAACAAATCAAATTTTTGTCCTGGTATTAACTAAATATATCAATGACCCAATCAATTGTTAGTACATAGAAAGATACACCAAATATGACTTAGAGTCTATCAGATTCTTTAAGTTTTTCACCATGGCTTGCAGTCCATCATCCCAAATATCTTAAGTATCATGATAACATACTTCCCTTGACCAAGGAATATCTTACCTAGCTTATGACATGCTTCTAATCCTAAACAATAAAGCATTAAACCAAGATACTTCATTGCAAACTCGAAGGCCAACTCCCTCTGTCACTGGAGCAATGAGTCAATATGCTTACGTAAGAAACAAGTCATCAACATATAACACAATGGCCATGATAACGCTAACACATAAAAAAAAATCCTCAAAAGTCATGTTGCATGCTCGCTCCTCATTGGACAAACTAGTATGCTCTTATACATAAAAAAAAATTGTTCCATCCTTCATCATTACTCTTTATGGACAAATATGCAACAAACAACGAGGCCATTGCAATTGGTATTTTAACTATACAAATGACAGCAAGTGTTAAAGCAATCTGATAACTATTTTTTATGATATTGTCCAACGCAACTCCCAAACTTGTTTTAACACTTGTTTGCATGGCCAAAGCCGTAACCAAATATATATGGCCTATTATATTGTAGAGAAGATGCAACAACCAACCAATGTCAAAATTTTCTCATGAAGAGCAATCACTTGCATTCAACAAAGTGAATATTGTGGGAATGGAGTTGGGGATACAATTTGTATGGATTTATTCTTCTTGTGTTATGAAAACTATACTTTTCTTCGGAAAACTCGACACATAAGGAGTAGGTATATACACTTCATCCAATGTCTTTGAACCTCAATTTATTGGGAGGATTTTATACAATTTGTTTACTAAAGTAGAATCTGGATCTACAATGTATGCTTAGGAAAAACTATAAATACCTTGTCTCAGAAGATTTATGGTCTAGTCCAATGTTGGATAAATATATCTTTTGATTTCTATACAATATGTCTCTCAAATACAGTCAAATATATTTTTTCATCTTATCCCGAAAGTCTGAAGACAAACTATATTTTATTTATGGAATGACTCTTTTCTTTAACTTCGCTGGGATTCCACAATGCTCTGCGAAAGCGCCAACTAATACATCACCGAAGAGTGATAATACGATGATCATTTCCATGAAATCCTGCAAAGACCATGCCCTTATAGGCTATTATGTCCAATGAAATTGATAGTCAACCGTTCAATTAATCATTCACAAGCTTCACATTGTCGATCAATGCTCAATAGACTAAGTCGTCGTTCAATGGCATCGTCGTCTGAGAAGCGATAATGCAGGTACCCACTTGGTTCGATCGATCTCAATAAACTATCAATATTGTTCTTTCTGATGAGCCAATCCACGAGATTCTTCAAACATCAATAAGCCAAATAGTACATAGGCTAACCAAATCTCAAGAGCCAGTCTATCCTCTAATAATGTATGTATACCTAGTCATACTTTTGTTAGACTATACACATAAACTTGAGTCCAACGCACTGTATAGGTCGATAAAGGTAAGAAATGACTAATTCCCACACTTTCTAATTCACAATATTCCTGAAATTCTATGTCAATGTAAACAGACTTGGGTATCTTCTCATGGATTTCCCCAGGCACATGTTCATCATTCAGTTCTCATTCGATTCAAATTCCATGTCAACGACTAGCTACGATAGCCATTGGATATTCCATTTGCCTCATAATATTTCTGTTTATTTATCCAGTATTGGTAGGCGAGGATATGATGTGTGCTAGAGTATTTTAAGGGCTATAATGTTCTAGAGTCACGTGAAATCTTAGAATACATAAATGGTCTCTCTCATTTTCCTAGGCCCTTTCATGAGGGAGTCAAGTCCACTCCCACTGTGATACCATGTTGATTTTTCTATATGAGATGATATTTAATCAATATATTATTACAATGATGAGTGTTCCATATATATATAAGATATGGAGACCATTCATAAAAGGATCTATCCCTTCGATAAAAAATAACTATTTATTTACTATATATATGAATACCTTGTATCATAAATATAATTTCATATATATACATGGAGGAATGTCTTCCCAATGTTGTCCAAACATCAACACCAACATCTCCCCGACATGGAAGATATTGCATGTCCTCATGCAACAAAAATTATAGTTTGTTCCTCCAACAAAAATTCCAACTTGTTGACTCCTTTTCTCTTAAACTCTTTCTAAAGGATCAATCAAGATATCCATCCCAGAAGATGAGGACCAAGTATATTTCATTTTTCCTAATTCAATTTAATATTTTGTCTTTTGTTCCCAATTCTACCTTTCCCTCTTTGAATTTACGACTTCATGGCCTTCCTAACCAACAATTTATTTTGGGCCTCTAACAATTCCTTTTGTTTTTGTAGTTGAGTGATGTTTTCCTTTAGTATCTCATTTTTTGTCCTAATGCGATTTTCAAGGAGTTCCAACTCCTTGATTTCCTCTTTTGATCTCCTAATTTTTCCAACTATTTTTTCCTGTAAAGATGTAGATATTGGATCTATCACTATCTCTTTATCAACATCAATGGATATATGTATCTCATCACTAGTCATAGGATGATAAAATCCCTTTCCTCCTTTGTTAGAATCAAAATTTTGCAACTCATTATTGTTTTTTGAACTAGGAGGAGGACTAAGGATCAATTTGGACCTGATATTTTTTCTTGAACTCATTCTCTTTGAACTGTTATGTGGTTCCTCAACAGATTCCTCAAGTTCAATAACTTCTTTGTCTTGAACTTGGATATTGTCATTTTTTTATGCAATTAATCCCTTTTTCATGATTCTGGTGGTTTGACGCATAAAACCCTCGATTTTCCTCTTTTTACTCCCCACAACTTGTACTCTTGCTTTAGATTCTCAGGGTTTTGAATATTTTTCCCCTATTTCTTCTTATAGATTCAAGTTGTTGGTCTTGATTTTATCAATTTTTGTTGTGTTACCTTAGGGCTATCCTTTAATTTTTCTAGGTTTAGGGTTTGAAACCCTTACCTCTTCTTCTATCCTTTCTTTTCCATTTTTCCTTTTCTTTACTGATTTAGGTTTTTGATCCTCATCTTCTTTGGATCTAGCTCTCCATTATCATTCTCCTCTATATCTAGTTCTTCATTTTCCAATTCAGGAATTTCAGGCTTCCTTTCCAAGCTTTTCAACTTGGAAACATTTGACTCTTCATTATAAACTTTTCTTTTGTAACCATTGGATTTTGATCCTTTAAATTCTTGTTGTGTAGGTGCCTCTACAAAATGGTTTCTTACTAGAAATTTCCCCCAATTATCATTTTCTCCCGCAACTACACTCAACTAATATTTTAACTAACAAAAAATGAAATAAAATCCTCTCCAAACTCCTAGGGCTATGTTGGATGGATAATTCCATACTCTTTAAACTGTTGAGTAAGTAAAATGGCATATCTAATTTGTGCCCCTTAATAAAATGCATGAGTAATCTAAGGTGATAGTAAAATAGTAGCCCATAATTTCCTTTGCAGATCACATATTTATGAAGTATAAATACAATATCCCTCCATTTATTTTTAAACGTTGAAGTGGGCATACCTTTATTTCAGTTTCCTTCCTGCACTCGGTCCTTGAGGAATTCTTTCCAAATTCCCCATTTATATTCTTGTTTGGAAACTATAATTTTACACCTTGAGGGAGCCTTGTAGCTTTTGAAATGAAAGATTTAGATATCTACAACTGGAGGTTTCCAATTTGATCCTGTGTGCCAACAAATATTTCAGCAAAGGATTTCATCTCTTGTTTATCATACCCTTAAAAATTATATAGGAAAGGAAACCATCAAATCCTTTGAAATGGTGTTCAACATTTAGGATAAGAATCAAGGATTTCTATTCCAATTGGTTCATGCCTTACCACAACTCCCATGTTAAGATTTCAAATTTAGAGAAAAATCATCTTGAACAATATTGTTTTCACATGGAAAAAGGAAAATGGGAGTGAGGATATAGAAAATTATAAACAAAGGTAAAATATCTGGAGATGTTCCATACATGATGAGGCCTATAATTCAAATCATGAAAATCATTCTGCCACATCTAAACCTATCATCCAAAGTTGTGTAAAACGCATGCATATTGGATTTCCATTATTTGGAATTAATTGTCACTCTGGATAATGCATGTAATAATATAATTTCGACATGCATATAGGATAAACCATAGAATAAATGTATATTGAATTTATGAATATTTTGCACAATTGAAATTCCGAAATGAAAAAATGGTTTAAAAATTATTACCTTTTGATTTTACCTATAGAAAGAGAAATTGATCACCTTAGAAGCTGGAGCTAGAGCATGTTGGTTTTACTGTTAAATCTAACTTATTATTTTGTTGCATATCTCTCGAAAAGTTATGGAATTGTCGATGTTAGTGAAAAATATGATGATGATTTGAAGAATGTTGATGTTGATAATTACTATGAAGATGATCTTGATTTCAAGAATGTCGAATATGAAGATGAAGCTAATGTGAAGAATGTTGAAAATGATAGTGATGAAGAGTCATGAATCTGAAGATGATGTTTGTCTAAAGAATGTTGAAGATGATACTGATGAAGATATGGAGATGCAACTTCATAATCAATACTTCCTAATTTCATTTCATAAATCATAATCCATGAAATTCACAAATCATAATCATAAATGATAATCAATACTTCCTAATACTAAGATAGAATGAAACCGTTTCGTAATGAACTGTTCAAAACACTTCTCTATACCAATGTTATTATATAAAAATCTTTCGCATTAACAATTTCGTAGTTAAACTCTTGAGGGTGTAAGTCACACTATAGATATCAATCCCATTAAAAATTAAAATTTACAAAGGTTAGAAAATGAATTTAATCCATTATGAGAATTAAGAACGAGCAATACTTTTGACTTGTTCCCTTTAGTTATTATGGAGTCATCTCACTCTCTACTAGTGTCTCAAATTTTATCACATTGATAATTATATTATCTCACTTAATTAGTAGATATCAATGCAAATTTTCCGTGGGCCAACATGAGCTATGGGTAAAAGTGCAATAACCTCAGTTTTGTAAGTATTTTCTTCATTGATCGGTAAGTCACTAGTGAGAAGAATTGCACTAACAACATTATAATTAGCATTCAAATCATGACCCAACTTAAGTAGTAACTCATGGTCCTATAGTCTACATATCCATTATTTCCCATTGAACAATGGTTACTCACTTGAATCCATTTACTATTTTGTCCATTGCCAATTGAATTTACCATATATATATATATATATATATATATATATATATATATATATTAAAAGAAGCACAATTTACTCTAAATGCATGGTTAAGTGTAGTATTGGAAATGCCTTAGCATAATTCAAACATAAATTAATTATTTTAACATAAATTATTTGAAATCATGGAAAATATGTCTATACTCGTTTTTAAAAAATTTAAACATAAATTAATTAAAATAATGGGAAACATGTTTCCATACTCAATCTTAAAACAATTCATACATATTGCATGCATGATGTCATCATCATAACAAAAGATACATAGTTTATTGAAGAAATGGAATACATTGCAATTTCCACACTTAAGCCAAGCTATGAGGCCACTAAGGTAAAGAAACTACTTATAGACATCTAGAACACTTAACCCAATTCATTCACTCTAGGAACCTCATTTAGCTATTAATTAACCATTAAGCTCTCCACTTACAACCATACACAACACATATTAGACTTTTCCTTTCTATACAGTTCCTTCTATGTAAATATGAAGAGCACAATTGTTTATTGTCTTCTAGGAAATTATTGTGGAGTAATTCTTTGATTCCAAGGAAGTCAATGACAAACAATATGTTGTGGGTGATGGTTTTCTAATTTTCCCTAGCCTCTATGTGGTCCCGCAACCACCAATTCCCAATTCCAACCAATTCTTGTTAACGGTACTTCCTTGTCAATGATGCACAGTGGATTTGTTTGAAACTCTCCCCCTTCTATTACACATCAAAATCACTCAACTGGATAAGTGTCGCATATTCCTCTCAATTGTCGTAAGTGTCGCAACTTCCTTACAACTTTCGCAAGTGTCGCAAGTTGGTTACAAGTGTCGCAAATGTTATTGAATCATATTGTCATGATGACGACACTAAGGAGGCACTTGAAACATCCTATATACTTGGTTTGAAGAAAGAGAACTGATCCATTGGAGTCAAGCATCTCTTAACACCTGAAAAGAGCTTCCAATCAAGAGTTTTGAGGGTGAACGCTCCCTTGAAACAACCTTAGGAGCGCTGGCGCTCCCCTATAAGGCCTCAGGGAGCGTTATAACGCTCCTTTACCCCTCTGCGGGAGCATTGCCCACTTTTGAAGTGTTGGCACTCCCCTTAAGCCTCTCTGGGAGCGTTCTAGCGCTCTGATGCCCCTTTTGAAGGAGTGATCCCTAATCTGGGTTAGTTGTTAGCCCAGTGAGGAGAATAAGGAAACGATCTTTCAAGATTGGGAGGCAGTTGTACTCGAATTCTTGGTTTCATCAACAGATCCCTGATCTAAGGAGGAGGTTCCCAACTTGCTCTAAACATAATTCAAGAGGTTAAGCTCCTCCCAGCCTATATAAACAAGCTTTATGATGGTGGAAAGAAGGAAGAATGGCTAGCATGAAACCTATGATCTCATAGGAAACACACAGTCAGCCAGAGGAGAAGCGATCAGTGAAGTTTCTATCAACCAGGTTGCGGATCTTTTGAGCAAGGGTTAGACAAAGGGGACTAGACGAAGCTGTCACATTCGCATCTACGATTGTAAGTATTGTTGTCGTTATTCTCATCAATATGACATGCTTGCCCTGTTTCTTTCTAGTTTGGGTCTGATGTTACATAAACTTATCATTAATTGATAGATCTGTTTTCAAGCTAATATCAATAGAGTAGGAAGTGGTCGTATCTTGTTTGTCTACAGAACTCAGCGAGGAGCAAAGGATTGGAGCGCAACTCGGAGCGTGCAGGGACAAACGTCGATTAAGGGGTACTTTTGTTATCCTTCCTTCTCATGTATTAGTTTATATAGATTTGAAAGGAAGTCAGTGTCCACGTTAAGCATTTTTCTATCTAGGATTAAGGTCAAGACTTAGAGGCGATCTACCTGTCCATAGGGAGATTTTCCTACAACAGAAATTGGCGACTCCACTGGGGAGATAGCCTCGAATCGAAACCTCTTGTTTCGATTCCTCGTCATTTGACCTAGTTCTGTCCCTTGATTATTTCAGACCTAGTTCACTCCTCTTCTGATTGGTTTCATGAGCTGATTGGCTCCCTACCTTATCACACTCAGCATACTTGTCAAGTTTGAATCCCAATTTTTGGAATTTTTTGACATTTCTGGGGCTTTCAGACCCTGGTGCCCCTGACCTAGTGTTGACAAAGCACCAATGCTCTTAATACCTTAGCACATAGTGCTATAACTCTCCTTTCCCTTGGCAACAGAGCACCAGCCTCTTTTTGGCCCAATAACCCTCCAAAACTGCCTTTTTTAGGGTTTGCCTCTGTGTCTCTTTTGCTGAGTGATCTAGTGAGTCAATTTTTCTTCTCTTTCAACCTTGACATCTGTCTTTTGATTGAAGAATAAGCACCTTATTGTTTGGATCTTGTATCCTTCTTCACCATTTTCATTGAGTTTTTCCCGTTGAGTGAAATTCGAAACCTATGCATTGTTCTTCTCTCCTCATCAGTTGAGTAAAAACCTTGGTGAAGGTCATCGAAGGCCTACATACCTCTTTATCTTGATTTGAGTCAAGGTCATTGTTATTCAACTTTTGCTTTTTGGGTGTGAATTTTTGTTTTCCCTTCGATTGTTTCTTTTCTTTCGCTTTTCGTTCTGATTGCAACGACAGGGTGCATTGTTTGTATGACTTTAGCTTGTGCTACTTTGATTTTCATTCATACAAAGAAAATTAGCAAGACAAGCATTGTGTTGAATTGATATACGAACAATGAAAAAGAATCTCCATGATTGATTGTGCATATTAGAAGGCATTTTAAAAGTTTTTGCATTACATCAGGATTTGATTGAGAAAAAGAATCGTTTGAGGACACTCCGTAGTTGTGCTTGTTAGTGAAAAGAACTCTCTCTCTCCCTTAGATAGACGTTCATCGAAATAAAATGACTGCTTATCATGTTCGATGCATTCTTTGGGTCTGAGTTATAATCCCATTTGTTTCACTTCCACACACCCCTTTTGTGTAAAGAACAACCATAAAAATCAACGCTAATTAAAAATTATCTAGAAATTTTTCTTTGCTAGGATCATCCACCAATAGTAGAATAGGTGTAGTACTTTGGATTAGGCTGTGAGAATAACTCTCCAAAGTTTCCAAAACAAACAGTAGCATCCTGAGTTAGGGAGAGTCAAATCTAGTTATCATATAAGTTTGCCTGGGATCCCCCTCTCACACAGGGGTTACGCATGAGGTCGTATTCAGGTAAGCTATGGGGACTAACCCTTTGTGGTTTAATTGATTGTGGTGGTTGGATTGTATTATGGGGGTCACTTTGAGGTAAATCCACAATTACTGCGTGGAAGCCTTCTAGTTGATTTCGGGCTTGATACCCTGCCTGTACGTTCCGATCGGACTATCGATTGTTCCCGCCCAGGGGATGACTGTGAATTGGTAACCTTAGTAGCCATAAACTTTAGGGTCTTACATGAGGTGACGGTGATGGGAAGTCTCACTATACCTGGAACAGACATTGGTCAAACTCACTCGGGCTCCTTGGAGGGTAAATCCACAATTACTGTGTGGAAGCTTGCACCAAGGCGTAAGTCTTTTAAGAAGGTCGCCATTGTAACTGTTCCACCCTACCCCCACCCCTTCTGGACTTGATCATGTGACGTTGGATTTCATCACCAAATAGTACAGTCATCAAAAGAAGGCCCTGTTTGCTTGGTTGTGATTCTTAGATTTTTTTTTAGCGTGTGTTGTTTCTTTTCGCTAGTTGGCCGTAGATTTATTTCGCCGAATCTTTTCTGCCAACATTGACCCTCCACTCCATTCACGGAGGCTACAAGGACTTCCTCTAGAAAATATGGAAGGAAATACCTCTTTACCCCCTCATTCTATGAAGGAATCTCCTCAACAGAGCGAGGTTCATAACACTACAATTTCCCAGGAAGAAGTTCCCATCCCTTTGGAGAATTTTCGAATTGTCTCTGAATCTCTGGAAGCATACCGCATTCCAGAGGGATACGAACGACAGATCCTCCACTTAAATTCTACCAGAGAATTTGTTGTCAATCCGGATATTCCAGCTGGGTCTCCTCAAAACCCTTTAGCCAATGACCCTTTCTGGACTGTGGACGTTGTTCGGAGCCCACCATGCTTGGTGCGAGATCTCTATGGAACAGGAGAAGGTGCCAACACATATTTTTCCTACACTGTACCCCCAAATCACTTCACCAGTACTACCACTTTTACAGCCACACCAACCGTTGGTCCAAACATACACTTCGTTGGCCCAAGGCCTACTATTCCCCTCCAGACGGCCCATTCAACAATGGCCCTGCACATTCTGACTATCCCTGCCGGTAATGCGGTAGTTAATCAAGCCCCGATTAGCACACCTGTAACACCAAGACCTAATCTCCCTTTTGGATTTAGGGCACTGAATGCATCCGCTACCACCACTGCCCAAACCACTACTCAAATTGTACCGGGAAGTTCCATATCTATCCAACAACCCGGAGGGACTGGCCTTGGTTGTCCTAACCCAATCGACAACATTGGTCAGTCATTGGCATCTAGCTTTCAGATCCCGGGAACTTTACCTCAAACTGGGGGGCATCCCCCCTCCGGAGGACAAATTCCATTCAGAGGAAACCCTAATGTTGGGGGGCATCCTCCCACCGGAGGACAAATTCCATTCGGGGGGCACCCTCATGCTGGGGGGAAACCTCAATTCGGATTCCACCATCAACCACAAGGAAAAAACGTGTCCGTCGCACCCAATCCGTGGAGTGTCCCTTTTCAAGGAAATCTGCAGGACTCCACGGGACAAAATGTGCCTGTCACACCTAATCCTTGGAACGTTCCTTTTTCAGGGAACCCACAATTCCTGACAGGACAAAATTCTCAGGCTCCGCAACAACCTCCTTATGGACAAATGCCCAACCCAACCCATAACCCTCAAAACCCATCCGTTTATCCTCCGCTCACACATGCTTCTCAAAACACTTCAAATCCTGTGCACCTTGGTCAAAACCAACCTCATATGAGAGGGCCCACTAGTTATAATTATCCACATAACCCGGTAATGGGCCCCACTTGTGTACCCCTGCCACACCAACATTACCCACAGGTTAACCGACAACTACCTTTTCTGGCTACCCTGGATCTCCCAGACTTGTTTCTGTTAACGAATGATCCCATTTATCATTCTCCGGTTTGGCCAGCTATTCCAGCAAAACTTTCTTCTGATATCCCAAAATTCGACGGAAAATCCGAAGAAGACCCAAACAACCACGTAATGACATTCCATTTGTGGTGTTCATCCAACTCCCTCATGGACGACTCTATTCGTTTGTGTCTTTTCCAACGAACACTTACGGGTTCCGTAGCAAAATGGTACATTGAATTACCACATGCATAGTTTCACGATTTCAACTCCCTCGCCATGTCCTTCCTCACACACTTCCAACTGCCCATCCGATACGAGACGGGTATTGAACTATTAACCTCTCTTCGTCAGAAAACTTCCATACACATCTCCGATCATATTCATGAATGGAGACGACGACGAAGGCTAATCAAAGCAGTCATCCCCGACCAATTATTAGCGGAATGGTTCACGAAATCATTATTACCCCAGATCGCTCGTGATGTTGCCATGGGCGGTGTGGTCACCAAGGAAGAAGCCATCGCCCGAGCTCAGTACTTAGACTTAGTCTATTCACAATCTGGTACTCTGTATGAGTTGATACCAAATGCTACCCGTGCTGCTAACAATCCATCAAAACCATCGACTGCTTCGCACTCGGATGGAGTTATTGGCTCCGTCAAAACCCAATCTACCACAAAGTCTACTAGAACGAATCAGTGGCCCGCTTCGACGACTGCTCCCAGTTTGACTGCACCCTCTTCTACCCCCACCCAAACTCAGGTCTCTGATGTGAATGCAGTCCAATCAACCCCCTCACAACAACTTGGGGGCAAGAAGAAAGCGAGAAACAAAACAAAGAAGAACAATAACAACGAACAACCCAAAACCCAACCGCAAACCCTTGCTGCCGGAAAACAACCACAGTGAAAACCGAAATTCCCATGTCTCATTTGTGGTGATGATCACTACACTCGAGATTGCCCACATCGTGATGAAGTGGCTAAAATTTTCAGAGGAAATTCGCAACCCGCTGTGCTTACTCAGCCTTTTCCGCAACAACAATCTTTGGTTGCACAAACCCCCATGCCTGGGGGAAGTTCCAACCAACCCCCTGATGATGCCTCGATAAGAACCCACATTTACATGTTTAACAGGGTTAATCTAACCACTCGTTCTACGACATACGACACACCAGTTAAACCTGAAAAATCGAAGACTGCTAATGGTTCTTCGCCAGATCCTTTACCATCTGTTGTTAATCCTCCATTTGTTAGCCCTCCATCCGGGCCACTTCAGATTGAGAAACCTTCTTTTGAATCCATCTTACACCTTCCTAAGAGTACCATCCAGAAATCCACTTTCAATCCTAACTCATGGGCTACCCAAAATTACAATATTGTAGAAGATTTTGCCCAAGCCCCATGTGCCATGTCCGCATTGGAAGTTCTACAACACTGTCCTAACCAACGTAGGACACTCTTAGCTACTATCGGCGCTTTCAATCCTGAGTCATCAAATTACATCACGTTTAATCTGGATGATCATCAACCGCGACTCTCCCACCAGCTAGCTTTCCAAATCGATGTTGTTGTTCACAATCAACAAATCCACCGAACTATCCTGGATGAGGGAGCCTCTACCTGTGTCATGTCTCTAGCCTATTGGAAAGGCCTAAAATCACCAGCCCTTAACAAATCCCCTACGATGTTACGTGCTTTCGATGGATGAGGTTTCCATCCTCACGGATTACTGCAATCCCTCGCCGTTCAATTGGGCGGTAAAACTGTTACCGTTGATGTCGAGGTGGTCGATTCTCTCCTCGATTACAACCTCTTACTTGGAAGAAGTTGGTTCTACGCTATGACTGTTGTCGCCTCGTCGGTGTTTCGATGTGTACAATTCCCCCATCAAGGAAAAATTATCACCGTCGATCAACTTGACTTCTGTACACCCGACGCTCGCACCCCTGCCACCAACAACATTCCTTTTTTGGTAGACCACCCAGTTACGTATGAAAGCGTTGGTGTTGGCTTATTGAAAGATTCTAGCCTTATAGGTACTTTCCCTACACCACTTCCACTTACTGCACACCACATTGCTTCCGTCAACATGATCTCGACTATGCCTTATCAATCCTTGGAATCATCTGATCCTTGGATTGTACCTAGTCCTTTGGAATTCAATGTGCTCAGTGACACCATGCCACTTATCCCAGCTGAGGCCGCATATGTAGCTATCCATTCTACCTCCCCCTCTCCCAACAATTCATATTCATTGGCACCCGACACTTACTCCGTGCCCTCGTGGTTGGATTCCCTATCATCTACCATTGATTACATTTCCCACATTTTTCCTTCGGACGAATCTATTATGGAATTGCTCAGCATTGACGATTTACCCTGGGATGATAACCACCATCGATCCTGTTTTCTTCCACCATTGGAAGAAGTGCAAGACATACGATCTGTCTTCCCCCCCGATGTTACCGATCCTCCACAATCCCCTATCCTCACACAAGATACTTTCTCTAAGGGGAACATGGGTAACATCTCTACTACAATCACAATTGACATTTCAGTCAAAGAAGGTGTCGTAGAAAACATCAATCTTGGTGCTAATTGCACGCCCAACGAAGTGGTTTCTTACACCGCTTTGTTCAAATAATTCCGCGATGTCTTCGCATGGAGCTACGAGGAAATGCCAGGGATTGACCCTTCAATCGTCATACACGAAATAAAGACTTACCCTGACGCAAAACCGGTTCGACAGAAACTATGCCCGATTCACCCAAAGAAAATGGCATCTATAAAGGCAGAAGTTGAAAACCTTCTAAAATCTAGCTTCATCTATCTCGTCCCTTTGACAGAATGGGTCTCCAACCTCGTTCCGGTTTCCAAGAAACAAGGGACCATCCGTTTTTGCGTAGATTACCAAGATCTCAACAAAGCTTGTCCTAAGGACAACTACCTGACGCCTTTCATCGATCAAATCATCGATAATTGTGCAGGAAGCGTAATATTCTCTTTCATGGATGGCTTTTCTGGATATAACTAGATTGAAATCTTACCTGCTGATCAACATAAGACAACCTTCATTTTCCCTTGGGGAACTTTCACCTATCGAAAGCTACCATTTGGCCTTAAAAATGTTGGTGCTACTTTCCAGCGAGCCATGTCGTACGCTTTCCACGACATCAAGCATATCGCGGAACCTTACCTTGATGATTTACTCACCCATTCATCCAACCGACCTGACCACATTGGCCACTTGCGGGCAATTTTTCTTCAATGTCATTTCTATCGTATTCATCTGAACCCACATAAATGCATTTTCATTGTCGAATCCGGACGAATCCTCGATTTCATCGTCTCCAAAGACGAGATCAGGGTGGATCCTTTAAATATCAAGGCCATCCTAGCCTTACCCCCACCTACCAACTTAACCCAACTCCAAAGTTTGCAAGGCAAAGCAAACTTTCTCCGCCGTTTCATCTGCAATTATGCCGAGATCACTAAAGGATTTATGCGGCTACTGCAAAAGAATGTCCCTTTCATCTGGGATGACACTTCCCAACAGTCATTCGATTCTCTCAAACACGCTTTGACCCACGCTCCTTTGTTACATCCTCCTGAATATACAAAGGATTATATCCTTTACTTGGCCACTTCTACTTCTACCATTGCGATGGTGTTAGTTCAAGAGGACTCTAACGGTGAAGAACACGCGATTTATTATCTGAGAAAGAGTTTATCTGGACCCAAACTCAAATATTCACATGTTGAGAAACTGGCTATGGCATCCGTCATCGTTGTCCAAAGATTCCGCCACTACATCTTATTATGCACCACCATGGTAATCCCAGACTCCAACCCCATGTACCACGTCTTGACGCGTCAAGTACTTGGGGGAAAATATTCGAAATTGATCATTATTCTCCAAGAATTTGACCTCGACTTTACGAAGGCTAAAGCCAAAAAATACCTGGTGTTTGCCAAGCTTATTTGTGCTCTCCCAAGTGTCGATGAAAACATTGAACCTAGAGATTCTCTCCTCGATGAGTCTCTCTTCCTCATCAGCACCTCTGACCCTTGGTAGACATTCTCCTCTACCTTCAAACTCAATGTTTTCATCCCAACATATCTCGTGAAGAGCGTCGATGCATCCGTCACCACTCTTGCCGTTATTTCATCCTCGGCGACACTTTGTATCGTCGTGGTATTGACACCATCCTTCGGCGATGTTTGATTCACGAAGAGGCTGAACACGTTTTGAATGATTGTCACCTTGGCGCCTATGGCGGTCACCTTTCTGGGATGGCCATAGCCCAAAAAATCTTATGTGCCTGCTACTTTTGGCCCTTGAACTTCAAATATTGCATCGAGGCTGTCAAAAAATTCCCACCCTGCCAAATTATCAACAAGAAGGCACACACCCACCCTACTACGCTGCACCCCATTATTTCCATCGACCCCTTTTCCAAATGGGGTATTGATTTCATGCAGTGTAAGCCTACCTCAGCCGGGGGGCACAGTTACATCATCGTCGTCGTCGACTACTTCACCAAATGGGCTGAGGCTATGCCTACCTTCCTGAATGATGGTCGTACTGCAACTCTATTCCTGTTCAACCATATCCTTACTCGTTTTGGTGTACCACGTGCCATTATCACCGACCATGGTGCACACTTCAAAAACCAGATGATGAGCGAGTTACATGTCAAATTGGGTTTTCTCCATGAAAACTCATCCCCCTACTACCCTCAAGCGAATGGGCAAGTTGAGGCTATCAACAAATTCCTAAAAACCATGATCCAACGCATGGTAGGGGAAAACAAAACAACGTGGCATTTACAACTGTTTTCCACTCTCTGGGCCTATCGCACTTCGGTGAAAACATCAACCGGGTTCACTCCTTTCCAGTTGGTCTATGGCATTGAAGTCGTCCTACCAATCGAGTGTGAAATTCCATCACTCAAATTGAAAGTAGAACTCCTGCCCCATACTTATGCGGAAGAAGAACGATTCTTGTATCTATCCAAGCTGGACGAAACACGCTGCGATGCTGCTCTCGTTAATGAGACACATCATAAATGAATTAAGAGTCAATATGACAAATCCGTCCAACCTCGAGCCTTTGCAGAAGGAGACTTAGTGCTCGTTTACGACCAAGCACACGATAAATTGGGAACGGGAAAGTTAGAACCTATGTGGCACGGTCCTTACATCGTGAAGCATGTTTTACACAGAGGTGCTTATGAACTAGTAGATCATGATGGAATTTCCCTAGGAGAGCCCCAAAATGGGCTTTACCTTAAAAATTACTATGCCTAGATCACCTAGCATCTGTACTTTGTACACTATTGTATTTTAGTTTGGAGTGTCTTTTTCTCTCGCGTGCTCGAGTCTTTACCATTGCCACTCATGAATGTGCCTGTGTTTTCATGCGCAGATGACGTCTGCCTTTCCTATCTTTTTTGGATTCGCGGATGGCGCCAACTGACATACCCGAAACATTGCCTCGGCAACATGGGTTATTTATCAGTTTGACGAGGTGGTGAGTTCAGGAGGCATCTGTTTAGGACCAGCAACCAACAATATGGCAGAATACCACGCTGTCATCGAACTGTTGACCCAAGCCTCCTCCCTAGGTATCTCTCGTATCATTATTTACTTAGACTCCCAACTCATGGTTTATCAACTCAACCACATCTACGCTATCTGTAGTCCTATCCTGCTACGTCTACACTTGAAAATTCGTCGTCTTGAACGAATGTTCGATTACGTTGAATATAGACATATTCCGAGAGAACTTAATAGTGTTTTAGATTCATTAGCTAATTATATCATGGATCGGTATTTAGCCCACAGATAAGATTCGAGGAAAGAAAAAACTGTACATTACATGTAAATTAAAACACATCACAAATATCATCATGTACAAATCATCGGCATCATAAAAACTAGAAACTATATATATATATATATATATATATATATAGAGATATATATATATATGGCGTGACTGAAATGTTTGCTTTACATCAAAAAGTGTGTAAAAGGGAAAACTTTTGGGTCTGTTCACCCATACAACATCGCCTGACAAGGCATACAAAAATCATAGGGAGACTCTAATCTCCCCGTACAACGTTGTACTGTGAGTAACATACTACTGCACACACTACGCGCCTTAACAGAGAATTGATATTCTCTGGTACCCCTACAGTGTGCTGTTGCAGATGTAAAGGAACTTCCCCCCTCCGTAGAGGAGGGATGCCCATCGTAAGGCCTTGGAGGTTTCTTTCGACCTCCCGGAAGCCCATAACTGGCACCACTGGATCTGCTGCAGCTGGGGTGCCTCCACGACACCCTGGTACTAGTATATCAACTGGGCGCACTGCTCCCTTGTCTGCATGTTGGAAACAAAACATCTGTTAAAACTCTTTTACATACCCAAAAAAATACATATAC
>JZKD02S2262383.1:389947-409118 GCA_000966675.3 Picea glauca
TCCGAGTCATCAGAGTATAGATCCACATTGTATCTTTGGTGGCTATACCTTTTTATCAATATGATTATGGATCCGCAGTGTATTTTATGGCGGCCATATCCTGCTAAGTCTTGATCATCCAAGCATAGGTATGTCTGCCTTGGGTTTTTAAATATGTCATGATATTTGTTGGATGTTTGTGTGCATCTTCCATCAGGTTCTCCGAGTCTATACCCTTGCTTGAACGTCTACAAAGTATTTCAGTCATCAGTTCGTATCTTCTGACTTCATACTTTGGGGGGCATTCTGTTACACATCAAAATCACTCAACTGGATAAGTGTCGCATATTCCTCTCAATTCTTGTAAGTGTCGCAACTTCCTTACAACTTTCACAAGTGTCGCAAGTTGGTTACAAGTGTCGCAAATGTTATTGAATCATACTGTCATGATGACAACACTAAGGAGGCACTTGAAACATCCTATATACTTGGTTTGAAGAAAGAGAACTAGTCCACTCGATTCAAACATCTCTTAACACCTAAAAAGAGCTTCCAATCAAGAGTTTTGAGGGTGAACGCTCCCCTGAAACAGCCTTAGGAGCACTGGCGCTCCCCTATAAGGCCTCAGGGAGCGTTATAACACTCCTTTACCCCTCTACAGGAGCGCTGCCCACTTTTGAAGCACTGGTGCTCCCCTTAAGCCTCTTTGGGAGCGTTCTAGTGCTCTGATGCCCCTTTTGAAGGAGCACTCCCTAATCTGGGTCAGTTGTTAGCTCGATGAGGAGAATAAGGAAACGATCTTTCGAGATTGGGAGGTAGTTGTACTCAAATTCTTGGTTTCATCAACAGATCCCTGATCTAAGGAGGAGGTTCCCAACTTGTTCTAAACATAATTCAAGAGGTTAAGCTCCTCCCAGCCTATATAAACAAGATTTATGATGGTGGAAAGAAGGAAAAATGGCTAGCATGAAACCTATGATCTCATAGGAAACACACAGTCAACCAGAGGAGAAGCGATCAGTGAAGCTGCTATCAACCAGGTTGCGGATCTTTCGAGCAAGGGTTATACGAAGGGGACTTGACGAAGTTGTCGCATTCGCATCTACGATTGTAAGTATTGTTGTTGTTATTCTCATCAATATGACACGCTTGGACTGTTTCTTTCTAGTTTGTGTCTGATGTTACATAAACTTATCATTACTTGATAGATCTGTTTTCAAGCTAATATCAATAGAGTAGGAAGTGGTCGTATCTTGTTTGTCTGCAGAACTTAGCAAGGAGAAAAGGATTGGAGTGAAACTCGGAGCGTGCAGGGACAAACGTCGATTAAGAGGTACTTCAACTATCCTTCCTTCTCATGTATTAGTTTAGATAGATTTGAAAGGAAGTCAGTGTCCACGTTAAGCATTTTTCTGTCTAGGGTTAAGGTCAAGCCTTAGAGGCGATCTACCTGTCCACAAGGAGATTTTCCTACAACACCTTCTTCTACTTGTATGATATCTCAGTCACATGGTTAGGATCATATACATATATCGTAAGCAAGGAAACATGAAAAACATTATGATCTCTAATGTTGGTAGTCATTGAAAATCTATATGTAATTGGTGTAATGCCCCAGTTTTAAGTCCCTAGATTAATAATGTATTATTTTTACTTGATGAAAGGTTAGAGTGTCTGTAAAGTTGAAAGGATGGAGAGACTAGAAATGTAATATATTTGAAAACTAATAATAATAATGGATCACTAGTTGCAGATGGATAAGAACATAACTATAGGGGCTATGATTCCATGAGAGAGAGGGATAAAGGGGCTAAGCATATTTATTATGTTTTATTCACCCCTCTTCGAAGTATTGGGGAAGATTGGTTACACGATCTTCTTTAGGAATCCACATGGTGCATTCTTGGAAACAAATATATAAACAACAATTTTTGTTGTTGGGAGGTTCCTCACTTATTATCCATTCATTCCTCATACATTCTTGGACATTCTCACTCATTTTGGTTCTTGGTTTTTTCATGAGATTGAAATTTTGGAGGTAGAGAGATATTGTTAGTTCATTTTAGGTATACACTAGTTATTCCAGTAAGAAAATGTTGCATATGTGGACGAAAATGATGGTAGTTGAGAAAGAGTTGTCCACAACTAAGAATGTCTAGAGCTTCGAACATTGATATTTCTTTTCCAATAGGACTAGAAACCTCGAAAGAAGTGGAACAACTTAAAGGACTACATTGCAAAGAAGGTGGTTCAATTATTTGGGTTGTGCAAGCTAAGGGGGAAAGAGATTTGGGAATATTAGAATTTATTTTTGGTTGAGAAAAATATGAGAGCTTGATAGCCAACTATTGTGTGTGAAACTTAGAATGAGCCTAGTGACCCATCCTTGTGGATTTTGGCAATCGGTTAAATCAAGTGAACTTTGCTACATTAAATCATCAAAATTGGGATTGTGAATTGATGAAGTACATGGAAAATATATGCAAGGTTTATATTCTAATTTATCTAAGTGATTACTTATGAAAAAGGAAATTTGTTCATCATTTAGTTGGAAAAACAAATTTTATGTTCAACTGCAAAAAAAAAATAGAGTACTTGTTAATACTAAAGAAAATAACTTCAATAAAACCGCAGAAATGGTTCAAAATACTTAAGATCATCAACCTAATCGATCATCATTCTTAGTCTTTCAACCATTGAATCAATGATAGTTCCTACATCTGAAATAACAACTGTTTATTCAATTAATAATTTATGAATGTTAGTCTCCCTATGTAAACATAAATAAATGACTTGCAAGAAACGAAAGAACAACAAATATAAAACAATCAACTAATAAGTAAAATAATACCAACAGAAAGAAAACTAAACAACGAACTCCTCCTTAGGGGGCCCTCTTGGCTCAAGGAAAACTACTAGAAAAGAGATTATAAAGCTTAACTTATAAAATCAAAGCATATAAATCATGAAATTCCACAGTAACCAAAACTTCTTTATAATAGAAATATGATTTTACAAAAGTTTCATATCAACATATTTGTCCCTTTGAACGTTCTCATAACCAATATTTATACATTGCAAACAAAATCGTATATATCCAAATCTCAAGGATTCCCCAAATTGTTTTACATATGAAATAACACATGTGTGTATTCAATATTGTATCTAAACCTCGTGGGTACATAATATAATCTTTGTCATCCATGTAATGGAAAATTTCATGACATGTTGCATGAACTAATCTCATACAATCTCGTTAATATCTCTTGCTTCTTTGGTGTGGATCCATCTCGCGTGGTTTTCTATTTTTTCATGCATTGACTGTGGCTTTGACTCATTTTTTGTGTTGACTTGGAGGAATCCGAGTCTAATTTGATATGTGGATGAGCTTTATGTGTCTATTTGGCATCTTCTACAAGTAAGGATATTAACCTCGAGTGTACACAGCCATGTGGAACAATGATTTTGGTACAAAAAAAATAAAGTGTCTTGAAACAAATATTTGAGTTGCTACAAAATCAAATATTCTATAATGATTTAATAAAAGTAATAATAAATTTGACCAAATTGCATCAGGAATAATAGAAATTCTCTTAGAATAAAAAATTTACCTTCTATATTCTTCAATACACAAATTATGTAGTTGAGAAAGACAGTTATGGTGAAAGGGTAAAATAAGGTGTAAGTTGGTTCACAAGTATAGGTTTTAGAGGGAAATATTTGATCAGAAAGTGACAAAAGAGTATGAATTAAGGACCCAATTGTTTATTTTTCTATATGATATGATATTTAATCGATATATTATTAAAATGATGAGTGTTCCATATATAGATAACATATGGTGACCATCCATGAAACCATGCATCCCTTGGATAATAAATAACTACTTATTTATTACATATACTTATACCTTGTATTATAAATATCATGTCATATATTATATGATATTATCTCTCTCTCTCTCTCTCTCTCTCTCTCTCTCTATATATATATATATATATATATATATATGGGAGAATGTCTTCTCGATGTTGTCCAAACATCAACACACCCTCTCAACGAGGGAGACATTCCTAATCATGACACTTGCCTTTGAGTCTTGGGATATGTCTCTCTCCCACTTGAATCAAGGGGAAACTCCGTATGTGGCTCTCCCTTTGAGCCAAGCCCCTCTCTCTCATGTCAGGCTCTCTTTGGGTCTGCATGTGATAGAATATAGCATCATGATTCTTTATCATTCCTTGTCAAATCACCATGACTAGGAAAAAGACTACACCAGGTTCATTCACCACAGGTACACCCCTGTAAGTGAATGCCAGCCTGATGTTAACTAACACATCAGAATCACCTCAAGAACCTCCAATCCATTATATTCCTTGTCATGATCAAGTAAGGACTACGCCTGAGCTCATTTGCCACAAGTACACCTTTGCGATAAATTCAACCTATCTCCCTTCATCTGCAACCCAATCTAGGAGAAGGTATTCCTGATGCTTACTCAGGACATTTTATAAAAAGATATGTCACACATGGAACTCCCATATGGGATTGTAGAGGGTAATCCATCTATAGACACTAGGGTTAAATCCCCATAGTGTGTGACTTCAAGGTCAACTCCCTTCATGTGTCCTCATGTGCTCTCCACAAGGGATGTGTCCTCATATGCTCTCTAAAAGGGATGTTGGGATATAATACCAAACTCACTTATCCCTCTTAGATCAGTGTCCTCACAGATCAACTCAACTCAGTCACGAAGGAGTATGATATGGAGAATGTCTCAGGAAGCTACAAACATTAGCAATCCCTCTACGTAAGGGAGACATTCACTTCCATGCCAAGTATGTCATGGAAGTACTTGAACTTCATTCTGGTAAGGGGATTGGTAATAATATCAATAACATGTTCATCTGTAGGAAGGTAATGTACCAATACTTTCTTCCTTTTCACCATGTCACAGATGTAGTTGATATAAACAAGACTTGAGATAGCTCATCCTACAATGGCTGTCTAATACCTTGCAGATGATCATACTAATTCATATTGGACCATAATTGACATATTGAGGTTCCTTCATGAAACCAATGTCGAAGACATATCAAGATTCCCTTATGGAACCAATGTATCACAAGACATATCAAGGTTTCTTCATGAAACCGATGTTTTGGTTCCTTCATTTAACCATCTGAGGCATGTCAAGATGAATTCCACATTCCCTCCTACTAGTCCATACAAGACCCTTTGGGAATAATTTTTCATTATGATTCCTCAAACATTTCTACGACACATCAAGTTTCCCTCATGGACCCAATTCCCCCCAAGACATATCGAGGTTTCCTCATGAAACCATTTTATTGGTTCCTTCATTTGACCATCTAAGGCATGTCAGGATGAATTATACATTCCCCCATACAAGTTCACACAGGAACCTTTGGGGAGAATGTCTCGTGATGTTTCCTCAAACATCAACACTCCTTCTCAACAAGGAAGACATTCTCTTCCACACCAAGCTTCTCCCGGAAGTACAAAAATTTTACTCTGGACAATGGCTTGGTCAAAATGTTTGTAGTTTTCTCATCAATAGAAATGTATTAAATTCTAATATTTCCTCTCTACACCATATCTCATATATAGTGATATTTAATATCTACATGCTTTGACTTGTCATGAGTAATTGGAACCACTGATAGTTTTACACAACTTTGATTGTGAGAGTGAATTAACATAGGCTCAATGATCCATATTTTATGAGAATAAGGAAATGAATATAGATTATTAAAATATGATTAACACATAATAACAGAGATACAGTAAAATTGGTTTTCTATTCAATAAGGAAATAAGGTGAAACTATAAAATGCAGTGGAAAACAAGCTTGCCCAAATGGTGGCAGCTTATCTCTGAGAAGAGATGTGACAATTTTGCTCATTCACAAGAGGATGATTACAATGAGGCTTTGAATTCATTTTGACAATAAACAAGAATGTAAAAATCCCTAGATATCCAAAACCCTAACCCTAGGAGATGAAGTGCCAAACGTTATGTGGGCCCCATTTGGTTAAGTTAGTACATCAACTTCTTGAGGTCGTAACTTTTGCATACAATCTTTATTTTAGGCGCACAATATCCCATTGGAAATATATTGTTTGCACCCAATTCGTCACTTGGTGAGAAAATAAAGGGTGCTTACATGCCCAGTTGGGCTTTGCTAGGCATGACAACTGTAGAGGAAAGGGTTAGAAAGTGAAACAACACAACTATAAACAAGAAATAAATTAAAACAAACTAAAACTATGAGCATATGGAAAAAGAAATAACAAAGACAACAAGACCAATATCACCAATGTTTTGAGTTGGTCTATTGATGAAATCCAAAGCACAATGAAGAAAGGGAACTGTGGTTCCTTCTTCCTCCAAAGGAAGGCTCTTGAGGCCCTCACAAACTTGCTCTCCTTACAATGAAAAAGACGAAAATGGTGGTGAAAGAACTCCAAGCACATTCACTCAATGGAGAGGTGAATGGCTCTATGAAATGCTTCCTATGTGATATTGTCAAAGAATGAGTCCTTAACAATCTTAGCAGCATAACAATACATGAAATTCCTTGAGAAAATGATGTTTCTTCATGGATTTTTATAGCATGGCATTGGGTGATTATGTAACCTCTTTGGAATGTGAAAAGGGGCTCTTTAGGGCTCAATTAGGTCTTTGACCAACCTACCATGGAGATTCAGCTCAGATTTGATGTCAAATCATCTTGGGAGCTGATCCATTAGTGGTTGGGAGGCCGACCAATTTCAATAAATGCACCATTTAGCAGGTGTGCGAGTTTTTGCGCCAACAACCGCGTGTCGTGCACTCATGCGCTAATTGTACGTTGTTGTTCTGCGCATGTGTGCGCACACCCAGATTCTGTAAAGCGCCCTTCAATTTTTAGTTACTTTGTATAGTTTTTGACCCTTTTGCAATGCTGTGAATGTGATTCAGTGCCATGAATAGCTTCATTCCTATTTTGACGATGCTTAGTTCTTGTCGCCATGTGCAGATGAAATTTTAGTGATAACAGATGCCCCCTAATGGATGAGGTTAGGAGCATACATATAGCCGAAATCCATCAACGTTTCTTTTACTGAGAATGTTGTGGTAAGAGGGAGCAAGAGTGGGACCGTGTAGAGTAATCCTTTGGAGAAGAAAGGAACTGGTAGAACCCGACCTTCCATAAGGTGCGTAACAATATACAACTGTGTACAAACGAGGTGGGCATGCCCCATGCTCGTGTTATGTAACTCTGACAAAATATGACTGAAGTGTTGGTGTAGACAACTGCAGCGCCCTCGGGGGCGGTAATGATAACGGCAGAAGACAATTCTGCAAAGGAACATACTCTGAACAATAGTCAATGATCACGGTAAGAAGCAGCGATGATGATGTGGGCATTGATGGCCCTACCAAGTTCAGAGGTCTTCGGCAAATGATAATAATAACTGCAATAGTAGCAAAGTAAGACCCACCGTAACATGAGAAAGTGTTGGCGTCGAATGTTATGGGGGTCAACGACATCAGGGAGCAATGGTGTTCCCCCCTGTGCCATCCGAGATCTCTCCTTGAATGGAAAATGAGAATCAAGATATTGTCGCCCTTCTGGAAAATTGTGCTGATGTCGACAAAAGGGGGACGCGACTCCCAGAAGCAAAAGGGCTTCGTAGAATCTACTGTGGTGAGGAAGTGGCAGAGGTATATGGACAAAGTCAAGACACGGGAAGACTCAAGACTACCCTTGGTTGGAGGGTGTATGATATAATGAGTGGCCACAACCGTGTGACAAGATCGAGTGTCAGGGGGACGACAAGATCAATGATAAGTTGTGCTAGAGGCGGGACAAGGTGAACAAATTCAGAGGGTAAAGGTAAGTGACCTGGGTAGTACTTTGAAGATATGGATGATGCCGGTAAGGGTAAATGAGAAGTAATGCTCCAACCAAGGGTGACATGGGTTGCATGTGGCCAAAAGGAAAGCAGGTCACCAACAGTGACAACAAAAGAAAATAAATGGAAATAAAGGTGTTTGTACAATATATAATGAATAAGTTTGGAAAAATGTACAAATACAGAAATGGGTGCCCCAATGTGACATGAGTGCCCCAGGGAGGGCAGAAATTTCGTGAAAACTGATGAAGGGTGGGGGGCCCCATTGGTGAGTTTTTGTATGAGGTAGGTGAAATGAATATACGTTCGCAGATGGGAAAACTGATGGTGGATGAAATGGTGGGTTCGTGATCCTGCGGAGGTGCAGGTAAAAAGAACATAACCATAAAGCGATGATCCGGGAGTCCATATGGGAAGCTAGCAAAATGAGGAGAAGAAGTATGTGGTTGATCTGCAACATGATGAAAGACTATCGAGAATCCCATCCCTAAAGGTTAATGAAGAACAACATGAGTGTCAAAAAAGTGCCAAAAGGTGCTATGAATGAGACAAATCCTGTGGGTGAGAATGCTACTGGGATACAACACCGAAGATGCAAGATGGAGGGGTGGGTACTGCAGAGCCGAGAATGAGGATCCTAAAGGCGAATATCAGAGTGTATGACTAGAAAATGTAAATGCAATACGACGGGGGAAGACTACATGCCAGTGCTGAATATATACCTGAAGGGATGATGTTGATGATCGATGGGTAAGTACCTGACCATGATATGAAAAAGGGGCGCCCCGGGGGCTCAGGATGAAAAGTGGCCCAGGGACAGCTATGATGTAGGTGGCGGGATGCTGATCTCGTGGCTGAAGACGGTTCAAAAAATGGACACCTTGGGCTCCCGGAATGTTGAGTGGAAGTTTGGAAAAAGCCCTATATATAGCTGTAGGGCCCACATTGCCACCTCATTTGTAACTGCTGCTACAGTGACTAGACAAGCAGATTGTAGAGGAGATTTGGAGTTTCAGGGAGCATGAGGTATCTGATCAATGGTGTGCAAGTCTGAGGTTAGTGGTCTGATCATCCTGCATAGAAATTGGTTTCTAACTTTTGGGCAGGGTAGGTACGGGGGGCCGTACAGGGGGTTTAAGAAGAATTTTCATAGGATGTGGGACCACATGCATGGGCGATTCAGTGGAAGGAGCGCATACATGCGCGCTTCTCCGCAGAATAGACGCGCATGGGTGCGCGTGGGTGAGAATTTAAGGCGCGCCCTAGGGGTGCGCCTGTGAAGTGAACATGCGCGCATTAGTGCGTGCCTGTGGGGTGAACATGCGTGCTCCAGAGCGCGCCTGTGGGTTTGACAGGTGCGCCCTAGCGCGCACCTGTATTGTGAACAGGCACGCTCATGAGCGCTCCTGTGAAAAAAACAGGCGCGCATACATGCACGCCTGTAGAGTGAACAGGTGTGCATGTGTGCACACCTGTGGGTGGTAAAACTGCACCTTGGAGGCAAGGTTTAAGGGTAAAAAAATGAACCTTTTTAATGCATTCGATGGTTGCATAAGCTGATGTAGGATTCTGTGTTGTGTGCAGGTGGCTAGCAGTGATTATGGATGTCCGGTGGCATGAGCGAGACTGGTCGTAGCTGTGAGATGCTATGGCCAATGTAGGGCCTGTGGTTCGAGTGGCTTTAGCAACCAATGGGTTGCTAAAGTTTTTTGAGTGCCCGTTGATACAGGCACAGGAGTATTTACTCCAGTTCCTGCTCCAGATGTGGAGCCCAGATCTGCACTGCTTCCTCGTGCGAGGAGAGCAGATCCCCTTCACTGTGGTGGAGGATATATATTTCTTGACTGGGCTCCCCTTTCGAGGAACACCACTGCTGACAGAGCCTGTGCTGTCGAGGGGTACACAGCTGTCAGAGGTCGCCGAGCGATATTGCTCAGGAGAGCACTACATGTCTAGGACTGTAGTGAGTATTAGTGGTATAGATGCCCTGTCGCATCGTTGCATAGCGGCGATGATTGTTTGGGTGTATGGGTCACTTGCGACCCAACGGATCAGTGGTGGCTAGCTGCTGGTGCTGGAGAGGGTGGTGGTGGGCCATGAGCAGTTCACCTGGGGTTTGACACTACACGCATGGATGATCATGCAGCTGGACCGTTGTTGGTCCATAGGTATTGGGGAGTTTGCGTTCGGCTCTATCCTAGTATCCTGGTTTCTAGAGAGGGTGTCAATGTTGCGCCCGCGGGTTCTTGTAGAGGGACCTGGGGCGCGAGGGCCTCGACTGAGGCAGTGGTCTTAGATTTTGGTTTGCCACAGTGGTGGCGAAGGCAGACATTATTTCACGGTGCAGGCGGCATAGATCTGGTGGCAGATGCCACAGGTCATACTTCGATACCCCTATGCTGGGGTGGACTTCCGGGGGGACCCGGACATGGTATTGCCTCCTGGGCAGGTTTTTGATCACCAAGGTATGTTGAGTTGTTTATATGTTTTGATTTATGTTATGTTTGATATATTCGTTCATATATATGTGATATAGATACTAATATGATATGTTGTTGCTTGTTTGGTGCATGTGCAGATGTGGCACCTCACGGGTGCGAGGTGGAGTGGCAGAGAGTGTCGGTGTAGAGACATCCAGAGAGGTTTCCGCGTGGAGAGAGGCACGGGCGGGATGAGGCTGTGGGGTGACCGACAGAGCCCGAGAGGGCAGCGAGGAGGCGCCGATTTGACGATCCTGGCACGAGACCATCACATGCTCCTCCGGCAGCAGGCGAAGTAGACTTTGATGATATATGCCATCGTCTGGAGACGGTGTTATAGGACTTGCCTGAGAGCATGTGGATCCGCATCCAGGACGAGGGGTTCCTGGAGCGGTGCATTGGATTACCACCACCGTTGCGGGGGATAGTGCGACGAGCGGTAGTGCTTGCCGCGATGACTAGTGGACGCCTGCCGCCAAGGTAGGGGGGCCCTGCGGATGTTCCCCCACCACCGCCTGGGGCCGGTGGGGGTGGGCCACCACCTCCTCGTGAGGGAGGAGTAGCCGAGGGTGCGATTGAGGCACCCTGATGTATGTATGTATATTGTATATTTTTTTTGATAGGCTGGTGAGCCGATTTTTGTACCAAGATGTGGCACTAGCCTGCGGGCCGATGTATTTTTGTATGTAAACATTCAGATGGCCGGAGAGGCCTTGATATATATATATATGAGTATACACCTTTTTGAGATCCAAATGTTGTTTACATGTGTTTTGTGTTGATGATGATGATGTCTATTCTATCTATATGCTATGACAGGATGTATGAGATGTTTATGTATGTGTAGCTTGATGTGATATATGCCAATCTAACACCATGTTAGCTATTTCATCAGCTGTTTGATTCAATTGTCTTGGAATGTGTGTAAATGTAATGGAATCAAAATGTCGAGCTAATAATCTAACTTGCAGGTATTTGCGAAAGAGGCACGGATCGCGTACACGGTAAACATTGTTGAGCTGGAGAACGACTAGTTGGGAGTCGAGGAATATGCTAAGGTGACGAATATGATGATGTTGGGAATTGGTCAGGAGGCCAATGAAAGCAGTGTATTCGACTTGGTTGTTGGTTGTTGGTCCCAAACATATGCCGCTGGAATGTAGAATTTCATGTGATGGGGTGTAGAGAGCCCAAGCAGCCGAAGCGAGATTTTATGTCCAACAGCTGGCGCCGTCGGCATAACCAATGTGGTAAGTTGGTGAAGGAAGCATCTGTCAATAGCACAAAGGATAGTTTAGATGAGGGAGAAAAAAGATTAAAAACACTAGAAAAAAGAAAATAACCTAAAGTAGCATGACTACGTTTTAAGCATAAAATTTCTTGGCATATAACCCATTGACGGGTTCTTTGAGAGAGAGTCCTTCGGGGGAGGCCAAGATGTATGCGCCTTTGGTGAGGCAATGTTGGATTATGTAAGGGCCATACCACAGTGATTCGAACTTTCCATTGCCAAGGGTATTATGGGCGATATCATAGGCTAGGACAAGGTCGCCTTCGCGGAATGATCGAAGGTTGACGTGGCGATCAAAGGTAGCCTTGGATCATTTTTTAGCTGCCTCGTTGTTCTGTAATGAGGATCGAAGATCTTAATCTAGAGACTCCAAGTTCAGCAAGCGCTGCTCTATTGGAGCAGTGTCAGGTAAAAGCTCAATTGCGGTGCATAGGGTGGGAATTTCGCACTCAATGGGAAGAGTTGCCTCGACCCCATGGACTAAATGAAATGGCGTGAAACCCGTAGCGGTCTTTACTACCGTTCAATAAGCCCATAGCACGGAAAATAACATATGATGCCAATTGGTCTTATGTTTATTAACCGTGCACTGTAACATGGTCTTGAGGACTTTGTTCACTACCTCAACCTGTCTGTTTGACTGAGGGTAATATGGTGAGGAAAAATCGTGAGAGAAGCCTAACTGAGATGAGAGTTCGACGAAGATCTCATTCTCGAAGTGTTTCCCGTGGTCAGAAACAAGTTGGAGTGGTTTTCCAAAACGGGATATGACATGGTTAAAGAAGAAATGCGCTGCAGTGTCAGTGGTGTTGTTGAAAGTGGGCATAGCTTCGGCCCATTCAGTGAAGTAATCCATGGGGACAAAAATGTATTTATGACCATTTCTGGAGGGAGGATTACAAGTAATAAAGTCAATGCCCCATTTAAAAAAGGGGCCCATGGTAATGACAGGGTGGAGAAGAGCGGGGGGAGCACGGGCTTTGTTGGCATAGAGCTGACATTGCTCACATCATTTAACGGCATGAATGCAATCATGAAACAGGGTAGGCCAGAAGTAACCAGCTTGGATGATCTTTTGAACAGTGGAGATGCCCGAAAGATGGCTCCCACATGCACCTCTGTGGCAGTTGTTTAAGACTATGTCGGCCTCGTCAATAGTCAGGCAGCGACGAAGAATGGTGTCAACGCCCCATCGATATAAGATGTCGTCGATGAGGAGATAGCGGGGGGCTTGATGGCGAATGCGTCAACGATCATATCGTGATAGGTGATTACCGAAATTTTTAGTTCATAGGTAGATGAGAAGGTCTCCATACCAAGGATCATCGGAAGCGATGTAAAAGAGATGTTCGTTAGGGAAGTCAGTGTTGACGGGGGCACTAGGTATGTCAGAGGGAAGGGTCGTGACAAGTTCAGCGAGAATGAGGGCCTTCTTACTCTTAGGTGTTGAGAACTCGAGGTAATATTACTAAAGGATAACTATCCATCGAGCGAATTTTCCATTAACTTGGCAATGACTCAGCAAGTATTGCATAGGATTGGAATCTGCGACGACCTTGGTGGTGCGAAGCAGAATATAATGGCGCAGTTTCTGGACTGCGAGGACAACTGCAAGAGCAAGTTTCTCTTCGTGTTTGTACTTCAAGGGTGGGCCTAAGAGGTTCTTACTAACATAGTAAATGACATGTTCACGATTTTCATCTCCGAGCTGGACAAGGATGTTGGTTACTGATACAGCTGATGATGATACGTAGAGAATGTAGTCGCGATTGTAGTTAGGTGAACTAATCAAAGGTGTATTGGAAAGCGCTGCTTTAAGGTCATCAAATGACTGTTGGGCATAGTCGTCCCAATGAAAAGGGATGTCGTGACGCAGTAAGCGAAGGAAAAAATGTGCGCGTATAGCATAATCAAGAACAAAGCATCTAAGAAATTTGGCTTTGCCTTGTAGAATCTGAAGTTGTCGTAAATTCTGGGGAGGTGGAATTTCGGTGATGGCTTTGACTTTGAGGGGGTCCATGGTAATGCTTCTTTGTGAAACAATGAAACCGAGGAGGCACCTTGCGGTGACGCAGAACACACACTTGAGAGGGTTCAAGCGAATGTTTTACTGACGACACCGTTGAAAGATGATTCGTAAATCACCGAGGTGTTGGGTGCGTTTCTTAGAGCGAGCGGTGAGGTTGTCTAAGTAGGCAAGGATGATTGCAGCTAGATCATGAAAGATGTATGTCATGGCCTGCTAGAAAGTTGTGCCAGCATTTTTTAAGCCGAAAGGCATGACACGATATGAAAAAGTACCCCACGGGGTAATGAATGCGGTTTTGTATTGATCTGCTGGGTGGATTTGGATTTGGTTATAGCCAGAGAATCCATCCATAAAGGAGAGAGCCTCGTGGCCAGCTCAGTCATCAATAATCTGATCGATGAAAGGGATGGGAAAGTTGTCCTTTGGACATGTGTTATTGATATCGCGAAATTTGGTGCAGACGTGAATAGAGCCCTATTTTTTGTCAACGGGTACAGGTTGGAAACCCATGAAGTATAAGCGATGGGGTAAATGAATCCGGCCGTATGCAATTTGTCAATTTTGGCTTTGATAGCCGCGGCCTTAGATGGGTGTAGTGGTCGTTGTTTCTAGTGAATTGGTGTGATGTCGGGCTAGGTGTCAATGCGATGTTCGACGATAGAGGGGTCGAGGCCAGGAATCTTCGTGTATGACCAGGCGAAGATATCCCTATATTCCTGGAATAGGGCTTTATATGCGGCGATTTCCTGAGGAGTGCAAGCGGCTCCAATGATGATTTCTTCGACGATGCCCGATTTAATGGAAATGTCGATTTTGATGGTGGGGAAAATGTTAGCCAGATTACCTTCTTCAAAAGTGTCGGGTGTAGGAATAAGATTGTTGAACCAATCGATAGGCCATGGGATAAAGTCTTTGGTTTCGACTGCGTAAATGGGGTTGTGTCTAGGAGGCATGTGGGATTCCTACGGAAGGAAGAGAGCACGATGATGTAGTGCATCCCAGGGAGAGTCTGGGCATTGTAGCTCTTCCAGTATTTCTTCGTCGCTGTGGAAACGACGGGAATATAATGGGTCGTGAGGAGTGATATCAGTGATGGTGGGATTTCCCCTTGCTGAAGAAACAGAGGGGGTATCGCTAGGAGAGAGTGAGGGTTCACTTTACATAAAGCATATACTGAGGTACTGAGGGGTACCCGTAGTGGTGGGATGGAGAATTTTCGTCAGCGGATGAGCAGGAGAGTTGGGAGGGTTACGGGGTAAATCCTTAGATACACCATCTAAGAACCAAGGAGGCGTCGGGAGTGCCTCAGGTTCAGGTGAAATGACAGGAAAATCCTCGAGTGGCAAGGTAATGTCAATTACCGCCGCTGGGAGTTGGTGACGCAGGGTCAATTGACGTTGCCTATATGCGAGGATGATTGGAAACTGGTATGTAAAATGTTCCAATGAATCACAACAAGATCAAGGGCATTGCATGTGTTCATTGACTGAAGTGGTGACATAACGAATGTCAGTGATATTTGTTGTGGAGGATGTGGCAAGGCGTGGGTTGTTCTGAAAGTCCTGGCATATGATAGCTAATGCCTGCCGGAAATGTGGCAGTGCTGGACAATGATGGGTGTAGTGTCCATACTCGGAACATATAGCACACGCAAATTTGGTCCTCAACACTGTACTACTGGAAGGTTGGGTGGTAGTAGTAGGACTAGCGATAGTGATGGGTGTTGTGGGAATTGGATTGAGGGGAATCAAATTCCGTAATTCCGGTAGTGATGGGTAGTTGTTGGTTTGGTGACCCTCTCTTTCACACAATGCGCATGGTGGTGGGATGCACAGAGGAAGTGGAGTTGTGGGCTCCTTCTTCTTTCTCCTGCCCCCAGTTGTAGCAGGGGGGGTAGGGAGTATGGGGGTAGTGGGGGTAGTGGGAGTGAGGATAGGAATCATCATGGGGAGTCCTTCCTGTGGGTGAGGGACCATCTCAGGTGGATGTAAATACCACACTGGGATTGCTAACACCATGTTGGGTATTGTGAGCGTTGTGGCTACCTAGAAAGATTATATACCGGGTGGAGGGTAAAAGAAGGGAATTTGAATGAGGGGTCGGGGAAATGTCTCCCAAATGGGACTAGGCCCTTGAGGGGGTGTGGATTCGTGGACTGTGGGGGTCGACGAGTTCGCAGGAGGCTCCTGTGGGAGTGATGCTGCGATTGTTGAGACGTCAGGAATGACTGAAGCCTCCTGAGGAGGATGAGCATCCTCCGTGTGAGTTTCGTTAGAGGATACAACGCATACTTGGTTAGGGGGAAGGAGTGGTGGTGCTCCATGGTATGTCCCTAACAAGGATGGATCTTTGAAAATCCCAGGACCCATCTCTACTAGTGGATATGCATCTCTGTTGGTGTGAATGAGGGGAAGAATGTTATCGAGATTGGCAGATGGGTTTGGCTCATAATGTGAGACTTGGTCAATGGTGACAATATTTCCGTTGTGGGGGAACATGATTGTCTGAAAGACGAATAATGCCACTGCCTTCATAGCATACATGTAGCTACGTCCAAACAATATATTGTAATCGAGTTGGGCATTGATAACTTCAATGTCAATGAGGATAGTTTTGCCCCCGAGTTCCACAGGGACATTTTGAAAGAGCCCTTCGGGATATGATGGTCGTCCGTCATAAGCTCGTAATGTGATGGCGGAAGGAATGAGTTCCGGGAACCAAGTTCCTACCATATGGTTTTGGACATGATGCATGTATATGCACCCTCATCGATGATACATCGATGGACGATGATGTTTCATATTTTTACTGGTATTTGAATAGCGACCAAAGCAGGAAGACGAGGTTCACAGCTATCAAGGTTAAAGGTGATGAGTCGAGTATCAGCAGGGTCGACTGCCCCTAAGGCAGAAAGTAGTGATTTCCACTGTGTAGGGCAAGTCTAGAGGACTTCCAGAACTGACATGGCAGCCGAGGATTGTGCTAATTCATCTACCAAGATATAGTTATGTGTTTCCCTAGCCTGTGGATTGTGGACATTCCTGCACAAGGGGATGTGAGGGATGCGTAATGGTGGTTCGGCGAAAGGGAGAGGGATCATCAACGATGGTCCCGTCAATGTAGGGTTTGTCTCCAAAGAGATAGGAGTAGACTCAGCTGGTGTCTAATACTGACGATTGCGTGTTTGCAGAAGAATTTCTTCCTCACTGGTGAGGAGAATCGTTCGCTCTACTGGATTATTGGGGTTGTGATATTGGCCCACCTGAGGTGGGGTATGCTGCATGTCCTGTTGGGTGTTTATGACACCTTGATGTGGGATAGGATTTTGCAACACGACGGGGGGGGGTTGTTGCGCGTATTGTTGTTGTGCCTGCTGAGGGGCAGGTTGCGCTGGGGAGGGGGGGAGGCTCCCAGAGTCTTTCAACCTTTTGAAATCAGTGATATGGGGGCAATGGTGGGTGTAATGACCGAACACGCCACAAAGAGCACAAGGGTGGATGGTTTTAACATTATTCCGCCCTTGGCGTTTGTTGTTATTGCCCCCTTTGGGGTTTTGGTTCCCTTGGTTTGGGTTGCCCCCAGTGGGTGGATGCTGTGGGGGTTGATTCCCTCCTTGTCCCGGGTTATTGTTATTCTTGTTCCTTCCTTTCCTCTTGGTATTGTTTGATGGATGATTTGGATTGGTTGTGTTGAACTGTTCAAAATTTTGGTATTGTTGAGTAGCAGAGGGTTGAACAAAATTTACCCCTGCATGTGGATGTGGGGGAGCCATGGGTTGTGGAGGACCAGGAAAGGGAAAGTATGGATTTTGTGGTGGTACCGATCCATAGGGTACATAGGAAGGCATCGTGCTTTCACTAGTACTATCAGCTGATGTTGAGGGAGTACCACTGTTTGTGGGAATAGGTGGATGTATGGGAGGTGCCGGTGGTTGTCCACTAATGGCTGGAGGTATAGCAACATGATATCACTATTGATAAGGGGGTGGGGGGTAATAAGAAGTGCCCCCATATGCTGGTGGGTATTGAGGTGTTCCATACATCAGTGGTGGTTGGGGTTGTAGACCATGGTGTGTGGTGGCACCTATTAGTTCGTCTGCTGAGTGAGACATCCCAGGTTTGTCCTGGCCGAATGGCACAAGTTTTGGAAGATCAGGAAGTACTTTGTATAAGCATCCTGACTATGCATAAATGAGGTCGTACTGTTGAGCCTTGTTGATGGCTTCCTCTTCAGATTGAGGGAAGGTGGAAGCGACATCTTTTCCAAGGAGAGTGACAAGTGATCTAAGAAACCAGTCAAGACATTGTTGTTTGGTGGTTTCTCCTTTACACAAACTACGTCGCCTACGCCACTCATGAATGTGGTCAGCGATGTGGGTGGCTAAGGTCTATTTGAAGTTAGACAGTAGTTCTATACCATTGTCATGGCGGATGGGTAATTGGAAAAATTTCAAGAAGTCTTTGGCCAATGACTCAAAGGTCGTGTGAGACCCTGATTTTTCTTCGACATACCATTTGGCTGATGGGCCAGTAAGTGTGTGTTGAAATAATCGCAGTCTGACGGAATCATCCATAATGTTGTTGGAAGAACACCATATATGAAAGGTCATGACATGGTTGGCGAGGTCATCCCCTGCCTTTCCTTCAAACTTTGGTATGTCTGAAGGAAGCTTGGTTGGCATTGCGGGCCATGTGGCGTCATGCAAAATAGGATCATTAGTGAGATTGGAGAGATCCAGAATGTTGAGAGAGGCCAAGTATGGCATCTATAGTGGGGTGGGAGGGTTAGCTCCAACCATAGTGTGTTGTGAACCTGACCCTTGACGGGGACTAGGTGGGTTGGTTCTCCCTCTTTGAGAGGAAGTGGGTCTCCCGCTTCCGTGCAAAGGAGAGTGAGTGACTGTATGACCTTGGGAATTTAACCCAAGTAATGTAGAACCAAGCAAAGTTGATCCTAAGATAGTGGCACTCACAGGAGTGTGTGAAGGAGGTACCGATGAGCGGGTACGACCATATACTCCTCCTAAGATAGGAGGAAGGTTGAGCAAGCGTCGTGAACGACGGGGGTTTTGTGGTTCCCCAATGATGTCAGACTAATTGTGCGAAATGTGTGCAATCAGTGGTGAGAGAAATATAGAACCAAGAGTCTTTGCTGTGACTGTTTTACACAATAAATATATCGAAGTCAAACTGTAATCATATGTTCATCACACATAAATGAGAAAGAAACATATATGTGGGTAAGAAGGTTTTGTCCGCATGGGGGAATCAAAAAAGAAAGCAAATGCTCGTGTCCTAGAAGATGTAAAGTCCTTCCTCTCAAAAAGCACTGGACCTTCCAATAGCCCTCAATAGTGGGGTCTGAAGTCACTGGAAGAGACACTAATGAAGGATGAAATAAATGGTTATAATGAGGGGTAGAGGGGTCAATATCCCAAAAGAGCTGGCGATACTTCCCAATAGCCACACAA
>JZKD02S2262383.1:409807-420936 GCA_000966675.3 Picea glauca
TTTTGTGACATGTGGGCATGTATGGGCCCATTACAAATTTAAGATATGTTTGAAAAATGAAACTAAGAGGGGTCCCAAAAGGGCCTTTGTCCTCTCCTAAAAGTTTTGAAATTTTTGTTAAGGGAGATGAAATCATTTTCGCAATCCTTTTTTGGTTCTCAAGATCGCTTAATGGCGCAAGAGAAGAGCATACTCAAGATTGTTACTTTCAACTTCTAGTCCCAAATGTGAATTAGATGTGATTAAGTATGATTTGTCCAACTTAGATTATAAATCAAAGAAATCCATCCACATGGAAAAAACCAAATAAGGGAAAATGATTTTTATCCACCTAAGTGCCTATGTTTGCTTGACTATCCCCTTTATAAGTTGAGGGGCCTAAGTGGTGCAGTATTTAGAGCATGCATATCATCATTCTTAAGAAGGAAAATGAATTTCCCCACATCCCAAGACCTAACAATGTGACATTAAGTTCAAATGCACGCCCACTGGTTCATACACAGGTGCACAGAGCGCATGGGCGCTATTTAAATTGATCTAGAAAGCGCATGCGTGCAGAGAGAAACTGTTGCGAAGGAACATGCGCGCACGATGCGCACCTATGGGGTAGAATAATTGCGCGCCTGTTGAAAATGGATGAGAAGAAAAATCCAGATGGATTTCTCCCAATTCTCTCTTGAATTGACTGATTAGTAGGTCGACAGAGGCCAGTTTGTGAACCTGCAAGTTAATGAAATCAAAAGGAAAGAAAAATAAACCCAAATGAGGGAGGAATTGATACCTTCTCCCCAGTATGGTCGCCAATCTATTTGCACCCAATTCGTCACTTGGTGAGCAAATAAAGGGTGCTTACATTCCTAGTTGGGCTTTGCTAGGCATGACAGCTATAGAGGAAAGGGTTAGAAAGAGAAACAATAAAACTATAAACAAGAAATAAATTAAAAGAAACTAAAATTATGAGCATATGGAAAAAGAAATAACAAAGACAACAAGACCAATATCACCAATGTTTTGAGCTGGTCTATTGATGAAATCCAAAGCACAATGAAGAAAGGGAACTGTGGTTCCTTCTTCCTCCAAAGGAAGGCTCTTGAGGCCCTCACAAACTTGCTCTCCTTACAATGAAAAAGATGAAAATGGCGCTGAAAGAACTCCAAGCACATTCACTCAATGGAGAGGTGAATGGCTCTATGAAATTCTACCTATGTGCTATTGTCAAAGAATGAGTCCTTAACAATCTTAGCAGCATAACAATACATGAAATTCCTTGAGAAAATGATGTTTCTTCATGGCTTTTTATAGCATGGCATTGGGTGATTATGTAACCTCTTTGGAGTGTGAAAAGGGGCTCTTTAGGGATCAATTAGGTCTTTTACCATCCGTCCATTCGGATTCAACTCAGATTTGATGTCAAAACATCTTGGGAGCTGATCCATTAGTGGTTGGGATGCCGACCAATTTCAATAAATGCGTCGTTTAGCAGGTGCGCGAGTTTTTGTGCCAACAACCGTGTGTCGTGCGCTCATGCGCTAATTGTACGTTGTTGTTCCACGCATGTGTGCATGCACCCAGATTCTGTAAAGAACCCTTCAATTTTTGGTTACTTTGTATAGTTTTTGACCCTTTTGCAATGCTGTGAATGTGCTTCAGTGCCATGAATAGCTTCATTCATGTTTTGACGATGCTGAGTTCTTGTCGCCATGTGCAGACGAAATTTCAGTGATAACATGTATCATCGAAGATATTAATTTTAGGGGCTCAATATGATCATTTGGATATCATTGAGAATATTTATCCCGACAAACCTTCATTTAGGCGCTCAAAATGGCCCCAGAAGTTAAAAACTGCTAAAAATAGAAAATTGCCAAAATTGCGAGAAAAATGTTTTGAGCAAGTTGGAAAAGGTGGGTGGCCACCGATATCCACCTCAATCACTCAAGAATATGACTAAATAAATATACAAGGAGCTTTCGAAGCCATATTTCTTCGTGGACTGCCACACTAGCTGTTATGTATTGATGCAGACCCCCCTTCTCTCCTCGGGGATACTTGACCTCAGAGTCTAGGATCTTCAAATAACTAAGACGAATCTGCTTTCTAGGCCTCTAATAGACCCTATAAAAATTTACACAGGTCCCTTGTTTGTTACCACATAGGTTCAATTCACCCGCAACCCTGTTCTTTGGCACTTCTGGTAACACTAATTGGAGAGCGCTAGCTTATATGCTAGGATCTTCTTCAATATGACCATGGGATATGACCTCATGCCAACCCCCTTTGTGAATTCGGGCTTCAAAATTTTTCAATGCAGCTTAATTATTTTTCCCCAATTTCAGAGTCGGCGAAAGCACCTAGACCAGATCTACGGTCTACACTCCTTCGATAGCCAACGACTGTGATCTTCTTCATAACTTCGGCATTCGAGAGTTATGAATATTTAAACACCATTTTCGCCAAATTACTTTCTAAGTGAAGCTATGGTTCAAGCACCATGTTCTTGTCTCTATCTACGGTTGAGATTGCCCTTTGTGTCCACTTTAGGTGACTCCTAGTCAACCCCCTCTTGCTCTTCTTTTTATGGAGTGTCAATCCTATGAAGTGAAATATATTATTCCATGCATCCTTTTCCAATAGATGGTTCATATGGGTTTTGACCCTTCGTCCTTCAGGACTTTTCATTCCTTCACCCTTCATTTTCCCCAAAGTGCTCTGTCTTCGAAGTGACAGAGATGGAACAATGTGTCCACACAATCGATGGATAAGATTTATCTTCTTACCTTTTGGAGCTTCAGATGACTTCCATTCAATGGCTCCAATTTATCCTTTCTCTTTTATCTGAAGTCCATGATATGTTGATGTGTTTCCTTCCCAGATCGACTGTCTCATTGGACTTCTCCACGTCACGACTTCAGGAGTTTTGGCTCACTCCACACGCACTTTTCGCTAAAGTCATTTTCCTCCAAAGTACATGCATCTCTGCCATGTATCCTTCCATATCTAATGGTCGATATCTATTTCATCCTTCGTGACTACGTGAAGTTTTATCTTTACTCCATGCAAATATTCCAGAGATCTTTCTCACGAACTCTCTGATCTGAAGCCATGTATCCTACTCAACACCAATGACTTAGATTCACTTTGCAGCTTTGGGACTTCAAGGATCTCGCCCTCAAAAAAAATTCAAACCTTTGAATACTCAGAGGGTCGAAGGAATCCAAGGCTAACATCTGTGCAAATCTCCCAGATCTAACAGTCTAGAATGATCTCGCTTCCTTGGAATGGATCCTTCTCGTTAATTTTGGGAATCTTAAAGGGATCCTCCCTATTGAAGAATTCTCACTTGCTACCTTTTCTGACCTTTTTCTTTCTTGAAACCTCTAACTCCTTGGAGTGTTTCTTTGACACGTAGCCAAATTTTGACTCTTTGCACACCTTGCAACAAGTCTTCTTCCATGACTCAACTTCTTTGTGAGCAACTGTGAAAACCTTGAAACAGTTCTTTACACTCTTCTACAAGTAAAAGTTGAGTTATTCCTCCCAAGCTTCTGATTCAAAAATACTACATCGATGCACACCTTGCGGACAATATGCACACCTTGCATACAAAGCTGCACATTATCTCTCCTAAGTTTATGAGTCAAACTACACTCTGTCAATGCACTCCTTGCAGAAAATATGCACTGCTTGCATAATCTTGTGAAGAGAAACAATTAAAACTTGTATAAACCCTCACATATGCATACATTCAACCATGTAAATTCACTCATAGCATAAGAATGAGTAATAACATAAAAAATAATTAAGCAAAAAACCTACCTTTCATTCAAATAGACACAGTAATAGAAACACCATACATTTTGGATAAACGCTTCTCTGTCATATTCATTGAAACGAAATGTACATGGGCTCATATACTCTAATAATATTCAACAGTCTCTAGCTACAATAATCTTCAACAACAATAACCTTCAGCAAAAGCTATCAACAACCTCTTCTCAGAAATAAAACAATTATTTATACAAAAGGATCTCATAGAGATCTTTTCCCTCCGACTACCTTAGCGCTATCTCCTATCAAATTAAATGCTTTCAACAACTAAGGATTATTATGATAAATGTTCAAGACAGACAGATAAGATAAAATGCTTTGAATATGTATTGCAATATACTACATTTAAGAAATACATTCCCCATTGATCTCATGCGATGGTTCAGCTCCTAAATATTTAAGATGTTCATTGATTACAATATTTTTAGATATTTCATGACATGTTCTCTTTTAAAATTCAAAATCACTTCAAAAATGAACACTGGGGTGTTGAGTTGTCCTCCACTCTCCCTTTGTTGACGATGCTCCTGTATCATACTCCTATGGAAAATAATTCATGGACTCCTCTCCATGAGCTCCTGCACTGACTTTCCATCCTTCTGGATATTTTCTTAATTTACCCAACTTAGATCTTCTATTGGGTGTCCTTTCCAATTTACCAAATACTCAAAATAGTTCTTCCTCTTGGTCTTCTTACTTGTCCTTTGATATATGATCTTATCCATTTGTGGATTTTCTAGTACAAGCATCTACTTCTCCCACTGGATCTCTTTTTGATATTTTGATCCTATTGTGTCATATTCCCTGTAAGGATACATATCTGAAATATTGAATATGGATTATATACCCACACCCTCTAGTAGCTCTATCTCATAAGCATTGGCATCAAATTTCCTTAGGATCTTGCATCATCCTATATTTTTCATTTTCAACTTGTTATATGTTCCCCTTGGGAACCTTTCCTTCCTGAGATGTGCCAGAACTTTGATCTTCGAATTCAAATTGAAGTTCTCTCCTATACTGATCAACTTTTCTCTTGTATTCTTTGCTTCTATTCAAAAACTATTCTTTGATCCGATTGCGAAGCTTCTTCATTTTTGCAGTGAATTATTTTGCTCCAGTGCTTCTGAATTCATTCTGCTCTAGATCTCTCAACTCTGATACTCCTCTCTGTTTCATTCCATATACTATATGGAATGGAATATTTCTTGTACTCCAATTTAATGAGTGAATGTATGAAAACTTTGCTTGTGATAGAATTTTATCCCATTGGCTATGATGCTTAGTAACCAGACTCCTCAGAAAATTCCCTAAACTTTGGTTCACCACCTTAATCTATCCATATGTTTGAGGGTAATATGTATAACTAAAGGATAGTTTTGTTCCCAATTTCTTCCACAATGTCCTCCAGAAATGACCAACAAGTTTGGTACCTCTGTCTGAGACAATACTCTTGGGAAACCCATGAAGTCTCACAAATTCCTTGAAAAATAGATTTGCAATGTGTGTTGCATCACTAGTTTTCTGGCATGGGATAAAGTGTTCCATCTTTGAGAATCTATCAACTACAACAAATATGGAATCATTTCCCCTTTGTGTTCTTGAAAATCCCAACAAAACATCCATGCTTATTGCATCCCAAGGCCTATATGGAATAGGAAATGGATTATACAACCTAATGTTTTGTCTCTTTACTTTTTCATGTTGGAAAATTTTACATCTGTCTACAAAATTCTTCACGTATGCTCTCATACCTAGCCAATAGTATTAATTGTTCAACTATGCAAATTCTTTTCATGGCCAAAATGTACGACTAGACCTCCACTGTGATTTTCTTTCAACAGATTATCTCTCATTGAGAATTTCGGTATGCACCATTGGCTACCCTTAAATAACAATGCATCCTAAATCAGATAGTCCGTCGAATGGATTCTATGTCTAATCATAGGATTTTCACATGCTTCATATGCCTCTTTAAAATATGGATCATCACAATGCATTTCCTTAAGGTGTTCAAACCCTAAGGTTTTCACTTGAAATTCCTACAGAATTAGACATCTCCTACTCAATGTATCAACAACTTTGTTAGCATTTCCATAAATATGTTTAATGACAAATATGAATTTTTTCATAAACTTTATCCACTTAGCATGTCTTTGATTTAACTTGTCCTTCATGCTTATGAATTGTAAATCTTGATTATCGCTATAGGAAAAAAACTCTTTTGGAACAAGGTAGTGCCTCCATTTCTTTAAGGCTTGAATTACTGCATAAAATCATTTATTATATGTGGAGTACTTTCTCTTGGTATCGTTCAAATTCTCACTGAAATATGCAAAATGTTTATTGTCTTTGTTCAAGACTGCTCCAATTGCAAATCCACTAGTATCACATCGGACTTGAAATGTATTTTTGAAATATGGCAAGACCAGAATAGGTTGTTTTGTTATCTTCTCCTTTAATATATTGGAACCTTTCTCAGCTTCTTTTGTCCATTTGAAATACTTGTGTCTCTTATTCACCATATCCAACATCGGTGTACAAATTCCACTGAAATTTCTAATGCACTTCCAATAGAAACTTTCTAGTCCATGGAAGCTTCTCACCTCGAATATTCTCCTTGGCGATGGCCATTCTATGATTTCTCTCACCTTCTATGGATCCATATTCAACTCATTTGAAGAGATTACAAAAACCAAGTAAATGAGTTTTGTCTTCATAAAAGAGGATTTCATCATATTTATCATCGTCTTCTCCTTCTGCAATCTTCTCATTACCAATGTTAAATGCCTCAAATTCTCTTCTTTAGTTTTACTAAAGACTAATATATCATCTAGATATACTATCACAGATTTACCAATAAAATCTTTTAATACCTCATTCATCAACCTCATAAAAGTAATTGGGGCATTTGTTAAGCCAAATGGAATAACAAGCCACTCATACAACCCATCATTTGTTTTGAAGGTTGTTTTCCAGTAATCACCTTCTCTCATCCTTATCTTGTGATATCAACTTTTCAAGTCTATCTTTAAGAAATAGCTTTCTCCACTCAAACAATCCATTAAGTCATCCATCATGGGGAAAGGAAATATATACCTGATAATGATTTTGTTTATGGATCTTGAGTATGTACACATTCTCCATCCTCCATATTTCTTCAGACTCAACATAGTTGGTATTACAGATTGACTCAGGCTTTCTATGAACAAACCTTTATCCATAAAATCCTAGACTTGTCTTTTTACCTCCTCATTCTCTTGAGATGTCAATCTGTACATTGCTTTGTTTGGAAAAATCACTCTTGGTATTATATCAATATGATGGTTGATACTCCTGATAGGTGGAAATGAGAGAGGTAACTCATCCACTACTATGTCAGCAAAACACCAACAAAAACAACAACAACAACTTTTTGATATAATTCCACTCGCTTAGGGTTCCACTCTTCAGGCCTGACAACCTCGCTCTTCAAATCTCCATCTCCAAAAATGATCCTAAATCTCTCTGACATGCTCCAAACTTCACCCAGCCTTGTTGTTCCATATCCAAAGAACTTCTCTATTTTCTCTTGTTTTTCATCTCTCCACTCCATGTCCTACACTATCTATTACCACCCATACTAATTTCCTCTCTTTTTCCAAGACAATTGATTGTACACTATGCCCAATGTTGATTTATTTTTCCCCATGCTTTCCAATAACTATGGGTTGTGAATCTCACAACCATGCTATGAGAGATATTCATTGATTTGGATCTAATACACTCAACCAAAAATTAAAAGTTTTTCCCAAATGATAATAAAATTTAGAAATGTGGGTTTGAATTAATACCCATAAATTATTTCCCCTTTTGACCCCTCTTCGAATCTCTTGGCATTACCCCTCCCTTGTGGATTAATCATCCCCATCTCTGTCCATTCCCAACATGTTAGCTACAAGTCTATTGTCTAGACTAATTTGATCTCTGCTTTTGTTTTTCCCAACGGGAAATGCATGAAAGGTTTTCATGCATTAATCAAGATTTAGTCTAAGCATATAAACAGTGAAGCATACAATATGCACAATAATACACAAAATACATGATTATTCTATATATATATATATATATATATATATATATATATATATATATATATATATATATATATATATATAATACAACAATAATTAAACACATAGTGGAATATTTCTTACATGCGCAATTAATCCAAAAACACAGAGCACTTATCTTTTATAGAAGAGAACCACCATCGACAGAATGCAAACCAAGGACGTTCCACCCAACTGTAGATATTGTTTTTCCAAGTATCGACATCAACGTCACCACCGAGCCAGGGCTATGAATCCCTAAGGATGATTCCAGAGAGTTAATCGTCTTCCCAAACTAGTCAGCACTCAAGCTCTCACAGGCTTCTCTGGCATTCATAGAAATCCAAGTACCCAACTCTCCTCTACCTAGCCTACAACACCCAAGAGAATGGACACCCACCCTTATCTACCACACAATACCTCAGGAAGTCCTTCTCCTTCGATGGATCCAATGTAGTTGGTCTATAATATCCATGCTAGGACTATCAGGACTCACAGTTGTGAGAAAAGATAGACACATTCCAATCATCTCAGACATTCATGCCTAAAATCATGGATGGATTACACCAACACTCTCTATAGCCAATAATTCCATGGTTTAACTTCAATAGTTTGTCCCCCTTTACCGAACCAAGACACGCATGAGAAAAATGAGTGAGTGAATAAAATGAATGGAGTGCAGAGTCCACGAGAGAGGGTGAAAATTTAAAAATTTGGGTGAATGAACATGTGAGGTGACCAACAACAACATCAGAATGGGGATGAGAATGAGAGAAAGCAAAGGACTAACATGAATGAGGGAATTATCCAATGGGAGAATCCCTTCAGTAGACCAGGGATGGGTTTTTATAATTCATGGGGACCATGAACTACTTGGCCTTCCCCCAAGAGGCTTACATAACTTATTTCCTCCCCATTAAACAAAATGGGTAATTAAAACATGAAATAAACACTTATCCCCTCAAGCCATCTATCTTGTGGAATCATATCCCCCTATAACTCTAGTCCTTGTACATTTAGTAGCCAACGAGGTATTTATTATTAATAATGATCAAACATTACATTTCTTAGGAACATTGCCCTTTTAATATTTGTTTGGCTACTATGGCCTTTCGATAATGTAACAATACATTATCAAATATGGGGACTCAAAACCCAAGGTGTTACATCCCTTCCCCCTTATTTTGGCATTGTCCTTAGTGCATATACGAAACAAGAATAAAAATTCCAAAATTTATTCAAAACGTTTCAGGTACTCTTCCCTCATGGCATCTTCATACTCCCATGTAGCATCTGTAGGACTGTAGCAGGTCCACTGAACCTTTACTATCTCTATAACTCGATTCCAGATCATTTTGACTTTTTTGTCCAATATTCTCACTAACTAGACCTGAACGTATTCCTCTGTCTCTACCTGAATCAAATGCCAATCAATAACATGGTTAGGATCATGTACATATTTCTTTAGAAAGAGACATGAAATGCACTATCCACATTCATTAAACAAGCAATGAAATTATGTATGCAACTGGCCCTATTCTGTCAAATATCTCAAATGGACCACATAATCTGGCTGCCATCTTTGTACAACTGGCGAATTTCAAAGATATCTTCTTGGGATTTACTTTCAAAATCACATGATCCCACTTTAAACTCTCTTGTTGTCCTATTCTTATCAGCATAAAATTTCTATCTATCTTGAGCTTCCTTTAAATTATGCTTAATCTTAACCATCTGGTCTTCCATCTCCTTGAACAACTCTAGCCCAAGTACCACTCTATCTGTTGGGTTGTCCCAACATACTGGAGTACTACATGTCCTACCATACAAGGCTCCAAATGGTCTCATTTTCAATGAATATTGATACCCATTATTATAGGAAAACTCAAGCAAGTGCAAGTAATCTTCCCACTTAGATGGCTTATCTACCACATACATTATCAACATGTATTAAATTACTCGATTGAATCTCTATGTCTTCCCATATGACTATGGATGGTATGCTATTCTAAAGTTCAAATTTGTACCCAATCCTTTAAATAATCCCTTCCATAAATTTGAAGTAAACTTAGTGTCTTTGTCTGAGACAATTGTCCTGGGTATCCTATGAAACCTAGCAATTTCCTTGTAAATATTTGCAATATTAGTTGTTGTATGATTTGTTTTTACAAGAAAAAAATGAGCAAACTTGGTCAATTTATCAACCACTATCATGATTGAAACATGTTTCCTAGATATCCCGGGAAACATTTTTATAAAATCAATGGTATTACTTCCCATTTATTCTCTGGAATTGGTAATGGTTGTAGAAAACCCGTTAGGTGTCTATGCTCAACCTGTTGGATTACTGAGAGGGGGGGTGAATCAGTAATAACATAATTATAATCCTTTTTCTTCAAATGTTATATCAATGTATAATTATTATCCAATAATAAGAAGTAATAAATAAACAATCACACACATGCACAATACACCAGTGTTTTACGTGGAAAGCCAAATCAGGAGAAAACCATCAAATGAGTTTTCTTATATGTCTTGAAGAATCACATTCATTTAAAGAACCAACTTCCTTTGTTTTCAAGCTGCAACTAGAAGGAGGCTCCAACCTCATAGTTTCTCAGGCTACAACTTGAGGGAAGCTCCAACTCCCCAAATCTCTGGCTACAACCAGAAGGAGGCTACAACCCCCAATGTTCTCTGGCTACAACTGAAAGGTGGCTACAACCACCTGTCCTTGCCTGGTCCTACCACCCTGAAGTAGAAGTAGAATGATGGAACCACTGTCACACTATCACTGTGAGATATACCACTGTAAACCTATACCAATAAATTTGAACCATGCATCAACCATGCATCAACCTATAATCAACCTGTACCATAAACAAGTGCATCAACCATGCACCAAACTGTAATCAACTTGGACCATAAACAAGTGCATCAACCATGCACCAACCTATAATAAACATGTACCATAAATAAGTGCATCAACCATGTACCAACCTGTAATCAACTTGTACCATAAACAAGTGCATCAACCATGCACAATCCTATAATCAACTTGTACCATAAATAAGTACATCCAACCATGTACCAATTATGTACCAATCATGTTTCAACTACTCATCAACTATGACTCGTCAATATGTACCAACATCATCAACTATACACCTCATGTATGTGCCAACTCATCAACTACTGTCTCAACCATGT
>JZKD02S2262383.1:431002-444553 GCA_000966675.3 Picea glauca
GAGAAAATGACAAGTGTAACCTTCTTTTAGGAAAATGTTCTTAATGAAGAGTTTAATCTTCTATCATCATGACATAATCGTAGTATCATCTCGATAACCAAAAATGTGGATAACACCCCTGTAACTCTAGTCCTTGTCCGTCTAGCAACCAATGAGGTATTTATTATTAATAATGATCAAACATTACATTTCTTAGGCACGTTGGCCTTTCAATAATTGTTTGGGCACCCTGGCCTCTCATCAATGTAACAATACATTATCTAATATAGACTTGGAAACTGAGAGAGAATCCATTGCACACTAATAAATCACACAATAATAGTTTGTATATTGTTGACAATAAACAAAGATACATCAGGTATATATAGTTGGAGTGAGATCCAACTTATTCCACTCTTGGACGGAGAGGTTGAAAGAATCTCTCAACATCCTCCAACAAACGTAATCCGATCCCTAGACTCTATTATGCATCATAATGAGGCATTATCTCTAACACCCCCCCTTAATGCCTACATTAAAGAAAACTTACAATAATGGAATCACAATTATAGAATTTGTCATTTGTCTTTGTCTAGCTGGTCTTCATCATCATTTACACCCACTTTGAATCACATAGACACACTCTTTCTCTTTCATCATATTCAAGCTACCACTTTGACACATTTAAAGTAGAAAATATTCTGACCATATTTGATGTTCTTATAGAATTGTGACGCAGGCGTGAGCTACCTCCTCCGACAAACACCTCGCCTGCTCACAAGATCGTTCAAATCCCCTTTTCGAGCCGAATTATCTCCTTGGACTCCCAAATTGAAACCCTTCAAAAATTGACCCACATGTCTTTTCTCCACCCTGTCACGGCCTTCTGAACGACCATGGACAAATTCTCCACAGGGGTGTAATATTGGGTTTCAGGGTCTCATGTTCCCCGTCGTCAAGAGTCCTTTACCTCTTGAATCCCTGATCTCTGATGAGCTCTCATCCGGCCTTAAGCCCTCCTGGCTATGCCCTCTAGTCCTTGTGACCACTTCCCATAAGACCGCAGCCTCATGTCTTTCTTTCTGGGTTTTGGACTTCAAATTCCCGATGGGCTCTTTTTCCTGTTAGCCCTCCAGGCCAAGCTCTTGGTCCACATGACCTTTATCTCACAAGACCGCAACCTTGTGTCCCCATCGAGGTTTCAGACTTTTCAATGCCAAATTGCAATAGTCCTCAGGACTTACAATTCCTCGAATCCTGATGCGCCCTTTACACGTTAGCCCTCGTGGCTAGGCTCCTTACCCAATATCACCACTATCCCCGTGACCTCAGGATTATATTCCTTGTCGGGGTTTCGAGGTTTTCAATGCCAAAATGCATTGGCTCATGGGATTACTGATCCTCGAATCCTGATAGGCTGACAGCTGGCCCCCACACAACGAATCTCTTCCCCTTCTCTAATCTGCTGACAGCTGGCTCCCACTCAATGGAGATCTCCACCTTTCCGAGATGTTGACAGTTAGCTTCCACTCATCGAGGTTTTTCCCCTTTATGAGATGTTGATAGCTGGCTCCCACTCATCGGGGTTCCAGACTTCATGATTTCAAAATGCACAACCACCTTGTCACCGAGATCCCCGATATCCCGATGGCCAAAATGTCAATCAATGACTCCCTATCGGGCCTTTCCCCAATGGCTCCGATTTCTGCCATGCGTCCCTTCTAGATGGATGGTCCCGATTTCTACGAGATTTTGAGACTTATGATGTCCCAACTCCTTCGACCTCAGGAACTCCAATTTCTCGATGCTGAATATCCCGACTCTCTTTGGATTTCTGACACCTGTCCCCTTGAACGGATGGCTCAGATTATGTCGGTTTTTTCAACCTAGATTTCCCCGATCTCTTGTCCACGGGAATGTTGATTACCTGATGCGCCAAATAACCTACAGGCGCTCGATCTCTGCCATGTGTCTCCACTAACGGACTGTCGAGATCGCTCCGGTATTTTGAGATTTGAAGTGTCCTACTTTACACAACCTCGAGAATCTCGATCTCCCGAGTGTCGATATGCCAATGGCTTCACCTCTTGCTAGAATTTCTCCTCCTATTCACAAGGACTTAACTCCCTAACAACTTCCACAGATTTGACGGCTGGCGGCGATCCTGAACCAGATCTAACGGCTCAGATCCATTCTCCTTCCCTGCGCTCCTCCGACTGCTCCCTGGACATGAACACCAACGGTCCAGATCTAATTCCCCGTCGAAATGACGGTTGTTGTTGCTCCCTCCTGAGATTATGCACTTTCTTCCCAATCTTGGGAGAATTCCAAGTCTTCCAAAGACCTCGACCTCTGTCTGTCTCCTCCTCTTGTAAACTCCTCGACTCTGAGCTTCACTGTGTGTATGAGAACGCTGGCCCTCCTGAGATTTTATCTTTGAATCCTTGAAGGATTCTTCAACTTTTTCACTCCTTGCATAGTCTCCCCACACACTCACTGGTGCTTTCTCTTCTGAGCTTCTAAAAACACTCAGACCCCTACGGGATTTGTCCTTCTTCTCCCACAGATGGAGAATATAATGTCTTCCTAGCTTCCTGCTCAAGAAACCTCTTGCTGAGTCTTTCTGGGTGTTCAACAACCTAGTGAAGATCCTTCAGTGGATACTTTCTCCAACTCCAGAACTCATAGAGATATTTTCTCTTTTGTGCCTTCCTGCACACTGACTCGATGCCTCCTGGTAGAGTTTCCCTTTCACAGAATGTTCAACAATTTTTTCTTCTTCTCCTGTGCACCTATACACTCACTCGATGCCCACCTGGCAGAGCTCCACAGAATCCTCAGTGATTTTGTTTCTTCTGAACTCACAACAGAGTTATTCTTCTGTGCACTCCTTTCACTTGCTCAATTCCCACCTGGCAGAGCTCCACATAATCCTCAGTGATTCTATTTTCTTCTTCAAACTCTCAGTAGAGTTCTTCCAACTGCACCTTGTGCCTGTGCTCAATGCCCACTTGGCAGAGCCTTACAAAACTCCTAAGAGATTTTGTCTACAACTGTGTCTTCTCCCACATGACCTTGCCTCCTGAGGTGTTCAACAACCTCAAAGTTCTTCCTCCTGAGTTTTTGATTTCAGTCTTGTGCCGCAACACGTCTCTATCTGAATCCCACAGTGTTTCGAAGTGCATCCTCTGTACACAGCTCTCAAAACCCATAGCGTTATGCCACACCCTCCTAGTGTGAAGCCTCAAAGACCTTCACTTGAAATCAAAACAACCTACAAATGTACAACCACAACATACATTCACAACATATGAAGAACACTCATAGACATCCATACAACACAGAATATCATGCAAGAAAAACTGCTCTGTTATATTAACAATGGAAAATGCCTATATTTACAAAGGTGTTCTCGAGCTCTCTCTAGCTCTACAACTCAACCATTACAACTACTCTTCACTAACTCAAAATGAGATCTCAAATTCTCTTTTACCTGAGGGGGCTCTTCGAGTGCTTCCCTCCAAACCTACCTACCCTATTCAATTACATTGAATGGGCTGTCTAGTCCACTATCAAATCTAGATCTCAATCATTACACATATTAAAGTTCAATTTACCTAATTCCTGCACAAAGGCACGACTTCTTGGATCAACAACCTAAACCATTTAATTACATTTATTTCAACTTTCAAATGAGGCTGCGCCTCTCTTTTAGCGTTCAAATGCATGCTCTCGATGTGGTTGGCTGGCTGGTTGATGTGGAGAGATGCTCTTGCATCAAACTCCTCAGCTGCAAAATCATGAGCTCCTGCTCATGCACTTCCCCTCTTAGCTGTTGGAAATCCTCTTGGATCCAAAACAAATATATGGAGCTTCCCATCTACTCCATTCCCCTGCTGCTGTTGTTGCTTCTGTGCCGCTATTGTTGCTTCTCTTCTACCCAAATGCTCCTTGTTGGAAGTGTTTGCTTATCGGATCATTGGATCCATGATCTCCTTGATCACTTCATCCATTTGTTCCAATGGATGGTTCTGTTCATGCAGTCTCCTCAGCTGCAAAATTTTTTGGCACATGAGAAGATCATCATGATCTCCCATACCATCCTCTTCATATTCATCTGTGGCCTCAATTTGCCACTCTACTGCAGACTTCAGCTCTACATTCTGCCTTTGACTGGATTTCTATTCAGTCACCTTCTCTGACAGCTCAACTTTTGTCAGTTATCTTGCTATCTCTAGATTGTTCAGCCAATCCTCCAACATCTCTAGCTCCATCTCCCATGGAGTGATAAATCTACCTACTCACTCTTCGACTTTATTTTCAACAACCTTCAGTGCTACAACTTCCTTCTTTTCAGCTCCTTGGACAAAATTATTGAGCCATTCCTCAGAACGCTCGTTTTATTCTTCATCTGCTTCTTCTTTCCTGACAATCATCATCAACTGTGACTGTTCTACTATTGAACCATTTGCAACACAAATTTCTGCCTCCTCCTGGGCACATGGTAGGAATACTCCAATTCCCCCAATCATCAGAATATCATCCTGATCTTCCTCCTTTTCTGTTAGCTACACATGATGATCCAAATCTATCTTTGAGCTCACCTGCTCTGTCAACTCCCCTGGATGATTCCAACTCACTTCTAAGTTTATGAGACCCACATATAGTCTCATCTGCTCATCCCTGCCCACCTGGCAATACGGTATGCTTTCGCTGCCCTCCTGGCAGACTATGAGATCAACCGATTCCATCTTCATTAGCAAACATTGTTGAATTGAACTCTCCTCCGAGTCCATGAGACCTTCAGAAAGTATTGAACTTTCATCTCTGCCCACCTGGAAATATGATATGCTTCCACTACCCTCCTGGTAGTCTGTGGAATCAACTAACTCCATCTCTATTTCCTTGCCCACCTGGAAAACTGGAAACTTTTTGCTTCCCTTCTGGCAGTCTGAGATGCTTCCACTGCCTTCATGGTAGTCTTCGATATCCCGCAACGACCTCTTATCATTTCCCAGCTGGCAATGTGAAATTCCCTAGCTGTCCTCCTGATAGTCCGTGAGACCCTGTAGTGATCTCAATTCATTGCCCTCTTGGAAATTTGGAATTTTATCTCTGCCCTCCTGGCAGTGCTTGAGATCATCAGTTGATCCCAATGCATTTTCCAAATCATTGAGACTTTCCCCAGTCTCTGGTTCGCATACCTGAACCATCTTCTTATCCTGTTGTAGCCTCAATTCGAGCCTCGCTATTTCTCTATTTATATCAATGAGCTCTTCATCTATATATTCTTGGCTCCATAACTCTTTCCTCCCAGCATACCTACGACCTTCAGTAGCCATGTTGCTACCTCTATTTGCCTTCCTTGCAAATCTGTTGTTGTCACTCCGCACTAAGAGTTCTACCAGCTTCATCCTATAGTCTCCCTGACTGTCTTCCCGATTGTTGCCTACCTGGAAACAATACTTACAGAGTCCCCCAGTTCTCTGTCTTCTTCGAACTCTCTCTCCTCTGCTTGAAATATACAAACAGAGTTCCTTCTCTTATACCACTTGATGTGTATCAGAGTATTCTCTTCCTCTTCCTGCCTCTTCCTCCCTGAAATATATAGACAAGAATAAGCTCTGATACCACTTTGACATGTGTATCAGAGTGCTTTCCTCCTCTGCCTCTTCTTTCCTGAAATATACAAGCAAGATTCAAGATCTGATACCACTTGACGCAGGCGCGAGCTACCTCCTCCAACAAACTCCTCGCCCGCTCACAGGATCATTCAAATCCCCTCTTCGAGTGGAATTATCTCCTTGGAGTCCCGAATGGAATCCCTTTGAAAATTGACCCACAGGTCTTTTCTCCACCCTATCACGGCCTTCTGAACGACCATGGAAAAATTCTCCACAAGGGATGTAATATTGGGTTTCGGGGTTTCGTGGTCCCCGTCGTCAAGAGTTCTTTACCTATTGAATCCCTGATCACCGATGATCTCTCATCCGTCCTTAGCCCCTCCTAGCTATGCCCTCTGGTCCATGCGACTGCTTCCCATAAGACCGCAACCTTATGTCTTTCTATCGGGGTTTTGGACTTCAAATTCCCGATGGGATCTTTTTCCCTTTATCCCTCCAGGCCAAGCTCTTGGTCCACGTGACCTTTATCTCACAAGACCATAGCCTTGTGTCCCCATCGGGGTTTCAGACTTTTCAATGCCAAAGTGTAATAGTCCTCAGGACTCGAGATTCCTCGAATCCCAACTCGCCCTTTATGCATTAGCCCTCCTGGCTAGGCTCCTTACCCAATATGACCACTATCCTTGTGACCTCAGGTTTATATTCCTTGTCGGGGTTTCAGGGTTTCCAATGCCAAAATGCATTGTCTCATGGAATTATCGATCCTCGAATCTCGATAGGCTGACAGCTGGCCCCCACACAACGAAGCTCTTCCCCGTCTCTAATCTGCTGATAGTTGGCTCCCACTCAACAGATCTCTCCACCTTTCCGAGATGTTGACAGTTGGCTTCCACTCATTGGGGTTTTTCCCCTTTCTGAGATGTCGACAGCTGGCTCCCACTCATCAGGGTTATGGACTTCGCGATTTCAAAATGCATAACCACCTTGTCACTGGGATCCACGATATCTCGATGGCCAAAATGTCTATCAATGACTCCCTATCGAGCCTTTTCCCAATGGCTCCAATTTCTGCCACGTGTCCCTTCTAGATGGACGGTCTCGATTTCTCCAGGATTTCAAGACTAATGATGTCCCAACTCCTTCAACCTCAAGAACTCTGATTTCTCGATGTCGAATGTCCTGACTCTCTTTGGATTTTTGACACCTGTCCGTGGACAACTCAGATTATGTCAGGTTTTTCAGCCTTGATTTCCCCGATCTCTTATCCACGGGAATTTCGATTTCCTGATGTGCCAAAGTACCGACGGGCGCTCAATCTCTGCCACGTGTCTCTGCTAACAGACGGTCCATATCACTCCGGTATTTCGAGACTTGAAGTGTCTCGATTTACACGACCTTGAGAATCCTGATCTCCCGAGTGCTAATATCCCGATGGCTTCACCTCTTGTCGGGATTTCTCCTCCTATTCGAAAGGACTTAACTCCCTCGCAACTTCCACAGATCTGACAGCTAGCGGCCATCCTGAACCAGATCTAATGGCTCATATTCGTTCTCCTTCCCTGCGCTCCTCTGCATGCTCCCTGGACATGAACACCAACGGTCTAGATCTAATTCCCTGCCGATCTGAGGGCTTCTGTTCTCCTTCCTGAGCTTATGTACTTTCTTCCCAATATTGGGAGAATTCCAAGTCTTCCAAAGGCCTCAGCCTCTGTTTGTCTCCTCCTCTTGCGAACTCCTCGACTCTGAGCTTCGCTGCGCGTATGAGAATGCTGGCCCTCCTAAGATTTTATCTTTGAATCCTTGAAGGATTCTTCAACTTCTGCACTCCTTGCAGAGTCTCCCCACACACTCATTGGTGCTTTCTCTTCTGAGATTTTGCAAACACTCAGACCCCTAAGGGATTTGTCCTTCTTCTCCCACAGATGGAGAATATAATGTCTTCCTAGCTTCCCTCTCAAGCAACCTCTTGTTGAGTCTTTCTGGGTGTTTAGAAACCCAGTGAATATCCTTCAGTGGATACTTCCTCCAGCTCCATAACTCACAGAGCTCTTTTCTCTTCTGTGCCTACCTACACACCGACTCGATGCCTCTTCGCAGAGTTTCCCTTTCACAGAACGTTCAACAGTTCTGTCTTCTTCCCCTGTGCACCTATACACTCGCTCGATGCCCACCTAGCAGAGCTCCACAAAATCCTTAGTGATTATGTTTCTTCTAAACTCATATTAGATTTATTTTATGCACTCCTTGCACCTGCTCAATGCCCACCTGGTAGAGCTCCACAGAATCCTCAGTGATTTTGTTTTCTTCTTCAATCTCTCAGCAGAGTTCTTCCAACTGTACCTTGTGCCTGTGCTCAATGCCCACTTGGCAGAGCCTTACAGAACTCATAAGAGATTCTATCTACAACTGTGTCTTCTCCCACACAACATTGCCTCCTGAGGTGTTCAACAACCTCAAAGGTCTTTCTCATGAGTTGTTGATTTCAGTCATGTGCCGCAACATGTCTCTGTCTGAACCCCGTAGTGTTCATAAGTGCATCCTCTGTGCACAAATCTCAGAACCCACAACATTCTGCCACACCCTCCTGGTGTGAAGCTTCAAAGACCTTCACCTAAAATCAAAACAACCTGCAAATGTACAACCACAACATACATTCACAACATATGAAGAACACTCACAGACATCCATACAACACAGAATATCATGCAGGAAAAATTGCTCTGTTATATTAACAATGGAAAATGCCTGTATTTACAAAGGTGTTCTCGAGCTCTCTTTGGCTCTACAACTCAACCATTACAACTACTCTTCACTAACTCAAAATGAGATCTCAAAATCTCTTTTACCTGAGGGGGATCTTCGAGCGCTTCCCTCCAAACCTACCTACCCTATTCAATTACATTGAATGGGATGTCTAGTCCACTATCGGATCTAGATCTTACCCATTACACACATTAAAGGCCGATCTACCTAATGCCTGGACAAAGGAACGACTTCTTGGCTCAATAGCCTAAACCATTTAATTACATTTATTTCATCTTTCAAATGAGGTTGCGCCTCTCTTTTAGCATTCAAATGCACACTCTCAATGTGGCTGGCTGGCTAGCTGGTTGACGTGGAGATATGCTCTTGCATCAAATTGACTCTTCTCGACCTCCCGAAGGACAATCTTGATACTGAAGCATCCTATGGATACACTTCCATCTTCGAATATTTCCCTTTCGACTATCTGCAGTTATCTAGGAGAATGATCTAGATACTAAATGTATTCAATAGTCAGCTTTACAACTTGAACTTTTTACACACACTCACCTACACAATGATAACCCATAAGTGTTGAATTTGAAGCACCAAAGTACAACAATAATCTCCATCCTTAAACAAACTTGCAGACATATTCAAACCAACAATGCATTCTTATAGCACCGAAGCACTCAAGAACTACAATCTTGAATTACATCGCTCTATTCTATATTTGGTTCTTCATAATAATATAAGTTTACAAATCACAAACTACAGACCAAATAAAAACAATGGATACTACACACAGATCCAAGAACATTATAGACATCTTTTACTCTAAAATTCAGATCTACAAATGTGACCATAAAGCCTTGCCGTGAGACTATCCATGATGCTCGACAACTTCAACATATTGCAACACATATTCTGAATGCCGATAAATCAGATTAATTAATTGCTGAACAGTAGCAGATTTTTTCTCTCCATGAAGATCTGGATTCCTTCAACCAACGTCTTTGTGCACAACAATTTCTTTATAGAAATGTCCCTTACAACACAGTAATCACCAGCCACTAATTACTGTATCTCAAAAGTAATGATTTCCAACACACGCCCATTCAATATCTGAAATCAAAGAGAGTGATTTCTTCCACCCATGATGACTACTCTTGGCAGTTTTCTTCCTTCCTTTGGTTGGCGTGAATCAATGGCTAATCGGTGGCTTCAACAACAGTGACCACCTAGGTGATTCATGGGTAGCGATCTGGATGAATGATGTGATCAATCTTTGGTACATCTACAGGCGAAGATAGATTACTTATGCATCAACAATGCTAGTGATGACTTCTAATTCTGAGTGATGGCCCTCCCTCTCTCACGATCAGTGCAGTAACAATTAATTCTCCTTCAACAGTGAAAGTGGAAAACAGAATCAAACAACAACTATAGAAAACACATAAAACACTCAAAAACAAACACTTCACTCCCACGCTTGTGTACAAAGAGTTGATTGTCTAGAATCTTACATGTTCCTGGCCTTCCCATGAGGAAATCAAGCCATAACAGGCTCTAATACCAACTTGGAAATTGAGAGAGAAACCTGTGCACACTAATAACTCACACAATAATAGTTTGTATATTTCTCACAGTAAACAAAGATACATTAGGTATATATAGTTGGAGTGAGATCCAACTTATTCCACTCTTGGAGGGAAAGGTTGAGAGAATCTCTCAACATCCTCCAACAAACCCAATCCAATACCTAGACTCTAGTATGCATCATAATGAGGCATTATCTCTAACATATATGGGCTCAAAACCCGGGGTGTTACAACTCTTCAGGCCTGGCAACCTGGCTCTTCAAATTTCCATCTCCAAAAATGCTCCTAAATCGCTCCAACATTCTCCAAAATTCACAGAGTCTTGTTTTTCCAGCTCCCAATCTCTTCTTCTCTATTTTCTCTTGTTGTTGATTGCTCCACTCCATGTCCAAAATTATCTATTACCACCCATACTAATTTCCTCTCTTTTTCCAAGACCATTGATTGTTCACTATGCCCAATGCTGATTTATTTTTCCCCACGCTTTCGAATAACTATGGGATGTGACTCTCACACCCACCCTATGAGACATATTCATTGATTGGGATAATAAAATGATAATAAATTTTTTCCCCAAATGATAATAAAATTTAGAAATGTGGATTTGAATTAATACCCATAAATGTTTTCCCCATTGGACCCCTCTTGGATTCAATCTTGGAATTCCCCCTCTTTTGGATTAATCATTCCCATCTCTGTCCATTCTGAGCATGTGGAATTATATTATATTCATTTAAACTTCAGAATTACATTTTACATTTATATTTCTTTGCCTTAACCACATCTTTATCTACATTATGCAATAAATAACTTAGGTATTATAATGAGGATGTTACAATACCATGGTTCAATATTTATTATATATCAAATCATTTTCCTTTTACAATTCATCCATGTAAAAATTCCACATTCTATAGGTTGAACTGTACATTTGTTAAATTTCAAAATTGCATCATATCTAACCTTTCCTTGATATGTTTTCTTTTGTTGCTATTTCTCATAAATATACCACTAACAAACCAATAACAATTTGTTTGTTTTTATTTTTTTCATCAAACATAAGGCAACAAACACAAATAAGAAAATAAAAACATTTTTCAATTATGCAACTAGCATACACTAGTTATGGATTTACTTTTGAGACACATAAGCTATTGCAAAACAATGTCTATAGGTTGAATTGTACATTTGTTAAATTTCAAAATTACATCATATCTAACCTTTCCTTGATATGTTTTCTATTGTTAGTTTTTTGATAAATATACCACTAGCAAACCAATAACAATTTGTTTGTTTTTATTTTTTTCATCAAACATAATGCAACAAATACAAGGAAAAAAATAAGAACATTTTTCAATTATACAACTAGCATAAACTAGCTATGCCGACAACAAACACAAAGAATAGAATAAAATGCAACAAATACAAGGAAAAAAATAAAAACATTTTTCAATTATGCAACTAGCATAAACTAGCTATGGCGACAACAAACACAAGGAATAAAATAAAATTGCAACTAACATACACTAGCTATGGCTTTACTTTTAGACACATAAGCTAGTGAAAAACAATGTTGCTTTCAAAAAAAAATACAAATTTTGCTTCCAAAAAAATAGATACAAATTAGGGAAACTAAAGGAAACCTGCATTTACTTGCTTCGAAAGTGGAAGTTTCAATCCCCAAACTAGGATGATCTTCTAGTTTACAAATTATGTCATTTTCTTTTTTTAGACGTTTAATAATTTCTTCCTAAACACTATGTGTAGCATTTTACAAACATTGTACAACTATAGATTTTTGAAGTATTGTTCAACATGATAAAAGTGTTGCTACTCTAACACAATAGTTAACATGATCCATTTTTTCTATGACTTTCTTTTCATCTCTTTTTATTTTATATAGGTGCACAAATAATATTAGTATAATGCTCTCTGCTTATCTATTGTTTCATACTCCTCGTAGACTTGACTTGATGATACACATTGACCTTGATCAGTGTGCTAGAGCAGTGTGCTAGTGTCATTACAACTTGCAAAAATGCAAAAAAACTGTCGAATTGATTTCTTTGGTTAATGTTAACAGTCTTAATATATGTCTTAGCTATTTGCACCTCTGTATTTTTTGTTATCTTTTGAAGCATATATGCATCTTTTCTTTACATTCTACATTTTTGTATGGTATCATTTCAAATATATGAAATTCATAATAACTCTTTAGGATAGCGTTTTTTTATTCAATAGGATTCTTCTGTATGTATCAATTTGAACTGTTGAAAATAAAATAGACAAAGTGGATTTCTTTATGTACTTTTAAAATCAATTTAGACGTAAATGAATGAATTTGGTATTCAATAATTTTCTTTTATGTATTAGTCATTTCACATTCTTCACAAAAGCAAAGATACAGATTACAAAACTATAGTGACAGTGATTTATATAAATATATCATTGAAATATCAATCGATAGGTTATTTGTTTATTAAAAAAAATACAGATTACAAAACTACAAAGACAGTGATTCCCATTAAAAAAAAACATTGAAATATCAATTGTTTTTTATACATTGATTAGTTATTTGTTTATTATTTGTATGAATTTATTTTTATTGGTTTTCATTCCAAAATTTTAACAATGCTAGCCATTGTATTTCATATTGAACCCAATAGCATCGTTTATCTTCATTTACGCTAGTCTTACTTCATTCCAGACCGACAGGTTTAAACTTGAAAAAGGAAACGCAGGAACATTGTCACTATGTGGCTATTGTTTGGAATGCCAACATCTAACTCGAACTAGTGACCAAAGAAAAATCATAAATTGAAACCTTATATCCTGAAATTATTGTTTAGCAACCTTACCATCCACAAACCCAATTTCTTTATTAAGTGATAACTCTCACTCTAAAAATACCAATTTTTTTATTAAGTGATAACTCTCACTCTAAAAATACTAAGAGAAAAATCTACAATAACATTATTGCCCTGCAATAGTCTTTTCTTTTTGTAATTCAAAAATGCCATAGAAATATTTCAGATGTACCTAAAATATAGCAAGCTGAAAATTGTGATTATTGTGCAAGTTCTGCGTACTAAATCTCAGTATAGTATGCCATTCAACAGTGCGTTATTGCATTCCACATTAACGAAAACCTGGGCGATTAGAAAAGAAGGACAATAGGAATAATTTTTTTAATAAGAATCTCGAAAATATACAAGGGCTGTTCAATGAATGCAGAGGACTCGCGATATGCAGTAGTCTATCAGACTCAGAGTAGAATCAAAGAAAAGAATATAATCCTAGGAGAGAAACAATCATGTCATCTAGTATCTCTCAAACATTAAGAATAAGATTTGCAGCAGCTGTGTGTCTGAATGAATCAATGAATCCCATCATGGTAGAATCCGGGCTTCATTTTCCTCTTCAAGCATACTGAACAGCCGCTTCAGACGAGGACAGAGATCAGAATGTATGCAAGTAGCTTAAAGAAGGAAGGCGGCTCCCCCAACCAAGACGGCTCCAAAGATAGCAAGCTTCTCTAAATTGGCGATAGAGGCGGCCCCGTATGACGAACTGCTGGTTGTGCCTGGAGGCGAGGGGTTTAAAGT
>JZKD02S2262384.1:0-23948 GCA_000966675.3 Picea glauca
ATAATTGACATTTAACATGGAATATTGAGGTGAGATGATATTTAATAGGTAAGCTCATTTTACAATTTGTTGGAACATAGTATTTAAAACATTTGGACTGGTTTTTATTTAAAACATTGCATTAATAGAAAATAGCTTAGGCACTATGCTTATTGATGTCAATTTTGTTCTTTGATTTTTATTGTTGCTTGCTTTTTATTTTTGCTTGCTTGGAAGGTCTAAAGAGTGGCCTTCAGACTAATTACATGGTTAAGGTAAATGCATGGAGACCAACCTATCTATATCCTATAATTCAAAGCTTTAAATAAATAGATTTGGGTTCACAGGCATGCAAAACATAACATTTAACATAAGTTGATACTTATATTTTATCATGTATTCTGTGCAGATGAATTATTGTTAATGCCAGGGAATATTTGTGTGAGCAGTAATTCTTATATTTACTTTGAGTTTAAATGTGTTTAACCTGTTTTTAAATTCATGTTATCAATCAAGTATGAGATTGTTGTTCAGGCGTCTGCCCGACAGTGGGTTGGATGACGGTCGGGGGAGCGTTACAKATTGGTATTAGAGCGTCGCAGTTGAAACYGAAGGRCATTACAGTTAAAAGGAGATACTTACAAAATTCTTTGAACTCTGTGGTTGTAWCGTTGGAKCTTTGTTGTTGTAAAGTTGCAGTGGTGGAGAAGCAGAAAGACGATTAGCACTCCCTCATCCCTGAGGGAGATGTCCARTGGTAGTGGTGGAGAAGCAGAAGGAAGAGAAATAGGCCTGCACAAAATTAAGGTAGTGAAAACCCATTTCTAAACCTTCTTGATGGYGTGTCTCTGAATTTGTAGATGAATTTGCAGTTTTTTTGTGATCCAGAGGAGAAGACTAGTGTCTTTGGTGAAGCATGGTGGAAACTGAAATGACAACACCTGCATCTATTTCCTAGATTACATAGAAGCCCTCCACTGCACTGCAAAATTGTCAGAAGCTTTGATTTTCCTCACTTTCTATCGATTATCTATTTTGCAATGGGAGTAAGCTAACTAAGGAACAATCTTCCCTCTTTTCTGGCAAAAAAATGGACCTGAAAGCGACCAGATTTTCAGGGATAGCCTGAGTTTGACATGGATCAAAGTTCCATGCATTTCAGAACCTTACCATAGTAGTTTGTCCCCATTTTAAATCAACCCAAATGTTCAGAAAATAACTGCATCGCCGGAAAACCTACCGGAAAAATAACTGGGAGGAGAGATTGCTCTGAATTAGCCCACTCCTTTTGTAATGACCAACTTTGATAGTTCGAATAGTGTGCCCCATAGTTTGAATAGTGTGACCGCGTATGGGGATGCTATCCCAGGTAAACTTTTGTGTCATATTCGAATGAGGATTTTATGAGAAAAATACAAGTTTAACAAGTGCTGCATGGCAGCGTAGTCCTTGCCAGGTTGGTATGGGAGTAAATGTGACCTAGTACAGGAAGGTGGCTAGAAAGTTGAAATACATGTGGTTTGCGTGCAGAACATAGTATTCCCGAATTAGTTCTTCTTGAAAAAATACAAAAAAATATGAATGTTTGAATGGTTGTTGGACACAAAATTTAGCATTACCGAATTGGTTATTTTTAAAACTAGAACATAGAAAGTCATCAGAAATAAATAAATTATACATACGAAATATGTATTTGTATAAAGTAGATATTTAGTAAAGAAATTATACATACGAACAATGTATTTGTATAAAGTAGATANCATCTTCACTGCAGTGGTAGAAGGCACGATTTTTGCCAAAGGATTGGCAAATTCTGGTGTTGCAATGAAAGCCTGTTCAAATTCGTTGAGGCGGTGTTTCAGATTGGCATAATCCATCTCCATTCCTCCAATGGAATCACAAAGAACATCACTGGTTACCTGGTGAAACGAGCAGATTTTGGACGGGGTCATTTGGCTCAAGTCAATCTTTGTTCGAGATTTTCCCTTCCCGTTTGTTACATCTCTCTTTTCAATGACCATACTTTTAGATTGGCTGTCAAAAATAGTTCTCTGGATTACGAAGGATTCATCTATGTCAAAAAAATTGGTGTTAGATATGTCCACCATGGACGACCCAATTTTTTGCATCTGCTCAGCTTCAATTTCAATTTGCAGTTTTCCACTGTCAATTTTGGGTTCCTCTATGTGGCTTGCATTGTTTTTTCTCTTCTTCGTCAGTGGAACTTTGTGAGAACTATCAATATTTATGCAAGGAGGGTTCTTATCTCCTCCTCTGTTCGAAGATTTCTGGGTTGTTTTCTTACTGGGATGGACCATCGAAGGGACGCTCCGTGGTGTCATTCTCTTGGGAGTGCTGGCGGGGGACTGGGTACTCTTCTCACCTGATACTTTACCATGTTGTCTGTACAATTCAATTGCACTTTGCAATGTCTCAGCATCGCAATGGGCAGAAGCAGGATTGTTGTCGACACTATCCCTGTCTTGGGTCAGGTGTCCATGGATAAAAGAGGTGTTAAAGCCAACACCCAGTAAATGTTCTCCAAAAATTCCATTTGCATTGAACCCTTTTAGACTTTCAGCGTACATTAGGTTCAATTTCTTGACATGGGAGACAAACTCGTCAATCTTGTTGATGTTTTTGCACACGAAGTCTCCAACTTTCTAGGGAAAAGGAATGAACTGTTTTTTTTTCTTGTCATGGAAAAAATGAAACCAGTGGTTGTATTGCCTTGCTATTTCTACAAAAAACATCTTGTCAGTGATGTGGCATGGAAGGAAGGCAGGATTTTTCTTAGAGACAAATACCATGAGGAGACTGCGATTTTCCTTTTTCTCAAGTGTGCCCTTCTTGTTCAAAAGCTTGTTTGTGTGGCCAGACATCCACAGAGCATCCTTTCCTAACAGTAAATCTTTGAAAACTGAGACGAATCCATTAAAAACTTCATAAAAATAATGGGAGGCCTTGTGTCTCCAGAGGGAATCATGCCAGAATGTTACTGGGTCGAATCCACAGTTTATTTTATTGGAAAGGGAAAGTTTTGGAAATGGGCAACAATACACAATTGCGAAAATCAAGTAGGATGACATATAAAATTTATTTGATTTTTTGAATCGTGACAACTGGGAATAGAGTTCAATGGAGATTAGCTTTCCCCAATCGAAAATGTNAAATTCTGGTGTTGCAATGAAAGCCTGTTCAAATTCGTTGAGGCGGTGTTTCAGATTGGCATAATCCGTCTCCATTCCTCCAATGGAATCACAAAGAACATCACTGGTTACCTGGTGAAACGAGCAGATTTTGGACGGGGTCATTTGGCTCAAGTCAATCTTTGTTTGAGATTTGCCTTTCCCGTTTGTTACATCTCTCTTTTCAATGACCATACTTTTAGATTGGCTGTCAAAAATAGTTCTCTGGATTACGAAGGATTAATCTATGTCAAAAAAAATGGTGTTAGATATGTCCACCATGGACGACCCAATTTTTTGCATCTGCTCAGCTTCAATTTCAATTTGCAGTTTTCCACTGTCAATTTTGGGTTCCTCTGTGTGGCTTGCATTGTTTTTTCTCTTCTTTGTCAGTGGAACTTTGTGAGAACTATCAATATTTATGCAAGGAGGGTTCTTATCTCCTCCTCCGTTTGAAGATTTCTGGGTTGTTTTCTTACTGGGATGGACCATCGAAGGGATGCTCCGTGGTGTCATGCTCTTGGGAGTGTTGGCGGGGGACTGGGTACTCTTCTCACCTGATACTTTACCATGTTGTCTGTACAATTCAATTGCACTTTGCAATGTCTCAGCATCGCAATGGGCAGAAGCAGGATTTTTGTCGACACTATCCCTGTCTTGGGTCAGGTGTCTATGGATAAAAGAGGTGTTAAAGCCAACACCCAGTAAATGTTCTCCAAAAATTCCATTGGCATTGAACCCTTTTAGACTTTCAGCGTACATTAGGTTCAATTTCTTGACATGGGCGACAAACTCGTCAATCTTGTTGATGTTTTTGCACACGAAGTCTCCGACTTTCTAGGGAAAAGGAATGAACTGTTTTTTTTTCTTGTCATGGAAAAAATGAAACCAGTGGTTGTATTGCCTTGCTATTTCTACAAAAAACATCTTGTCAGTGATGTGGCATGGAAGGAAGGCAGGATTTTTCTTAGAGACAAATACCATGAGGAGACTGCGATTTTCCTTTTTCTCAAGTGTGCCCTTCTTGTTCAAAAGCTTGTTTGTGTGGCCAGACATCCACAGAGCATCCTTTCCTAACAGTAAATCTTTGAAAACTGAGACGAATCCATTAAAAACTTCATAAAAATAATGGGAGGCCTTGTGTCTCCAGAGGGAATCATGCCAGAATGTTACTGGGTCGAATCCACAGTTTATTTTATTGGAAAGGGAAAGTTTTGGAAATGGGCAACAATACACAATTGCGAAAATCAAGTAGGATGACATATAAAATTTATTTGATTTTTTGAATCGTGACAACTGGGAATAGAGTTCAATGGAGATTAGCTTTCCCCAATCGAAAATGTTTTGTTCCTTGACTGTGAAATACAAAATATAAATAATTATATGGGAAATGCTTGTTGTGGATGCCTGTCCCGTTATTCTTGTAAACAACCAAGCAATTTCTCGGAATGGATTTCTAAAGGAACTTACTTGGAGCCTTCTGATATCTTTAGGAACTGTTGTTGGGTCTTCGAGGAAGTCGGCTAAGATGTCCAAACCGTTATGATGTTTTTCTAGAAACTTCTTGCAGTCTTTTCCTCTGAACGTTAATGTTGGTTTCGACAATTTCAACATCTCGCGGAAGAGATGAGGTGACAATGAAATAGGAGAATGGTTGCGCAGTGGAATAATTCTTTGGCCTGGAATATATTTTTCAACGCACCAAGAGACCACCTCCTTACAGTAAAAAACCTCAGGGATTCATCCTGCATGAGCGATTCTGGAGGTCCAAATCACTTCGTTCTGGGCGGAACAAGATGAATAGTAAAAGTATGCCCAGGACCACTGGAACCTTTGGTCCTCTTCTGCAAACATATTTACTGTATCTCCACAAAACTGTTGTCGACCCGTTTCCATAGGTCTACAAAGACATTTATTTGTTCCAGACGATGAATGAAATGAAAGGTTGGAAGGATTAATATAACCTTGTGCAAATTTTGGTCGAAAGCATGTGAATGGGAGATGTCCTCCAGACTTTCATTGATTAATGACAATCTGGACGGCTACTGCATGATGCGTTGTTAACATTAAACACTACTAATTGCATAGATAGAAATGCGAACATGGTGGATATTGCAATGAGTGATTAAGCATTGCAAATTTCTGGAGCAACCCAACACAACGACGCGTGTTGGAGATGAACAATCGGAAGGGACAAAATAAGTTTCCGCACATTTTGGTTTAATGCGTAATAATGGGATATCTCCTCGAGTTTTTCGCCCATTAATGACAATGTTGGCAGTTCCTTCATGGTGACCTGTTAGCATCAAAGGTTTCTAATTGCATAGCAAGAAAGTACGGAGGTCGCAGGGAGGGGAAAAAAACCGCTACAAAATAGGGTTGCAAGGTACAACTGTTGAAGGTGAGGCCGCCATGGTCAAATTGTATGTCTCAGAAATTTTTGATTGCAATACGCGTAACCCGCCAACTGTGGCAATAAAATTGGCTAAATATGGAGAGCAATAGCGGTCGGTCGGAGGAGTCGTGTGATTATATAGATGGAGATAAAGATATCTCAACCCACCAACGCTGGAACCCGTGTTTATAGAAAGGCGACTATGTATATAACCATAAAGCGATAATACAAGGGAAGAAGAAAAGGGAAAAAGGACCAACGAGTTCATGGTGGAAATGTAAATCACATAAATTTTGAGTGCAATATGCATATCAGGGAAGAATAAGTAGCAAACTTTGAATGTGCTAACCTGAAACACTGACTAAGAATTTAAGATTTCGTGAATCTATGAACAAGAGGATCCAAAATAGGGTCAGAGGTCCAGATGGTCAAATTGTATTATTCGAAACATTTGAATGCACAATCTATAACATAGAAGAGGGGATGATGTCAGAACCTGATAGTCAATTTCTATGTTGCGAATGGCTGGATGCGAACTGTTTCGTATTGCTGTGTGAAGATGTCACTTGTAATAGTCATTAGTAAGAGCATAGAAAATTTATATTAGGAAGCACATTTGTCAACCGTGGTACAATGAAGCTTGCGAGTTCAAGGAGCACGCGATAGAATTGTAGATTTCCAACCCAACAACCGTGGACATAAAATTNCGGAAGAGATGAGGTGACAATGAAATAGGAGAATGGTTGCACAGTGGAATAATTCTTTGGCCTGGAATATATTTTTCAACGCACCAAGAGACCACCTCCTTACAGTAAAAAACCTCAGGGACGCATCCTGCACGAGCGATTCTGGAGGTCCAAATCACTTCGTTCTGGGCGGAACGAGATGAATAGTAAAAGTATGCCCAGGACCACTAGAACCTTTGGTCCTCTTCTGCAAACATATTTACTGTATCTCCACAAAACTGTTGTCGACCCATTGCCATAGGTCTACAAAGACATTTATTTGTTCCAGACGATGAATGAAATGAAAGGTTGGAAGGATTAATATAACCTTGTGCAAATTTTGGTCGAAAGCATGTGAATGGGAGATGTCCTCGAGACTTTCATTGATTAATGACAATCTGGACGGCTGTTGCATGATGCGTTGTTAACATTAAACACTACTAATTGCATAGATAGAAATTTGAACATGGTGGATATTGCAATGAGCGATTAAGCATTGCAAATTTCTGGAGCAACCCAACACGACAACGCGTGTTGGAGATGAACAATCGGAAGGGACAAAATAAGTTTCCGCACATTTTGGTTTAATGCGTAATAATGGGATATCTCCTCGAGTTTTTTTCCCATTAATGACAATGTTGACAGTTCCTTCATGGTGACCTGTTAGCATCAAAGGTTTCTAATTGCATAGCAAGAAAGTACGGAGGTCGCAGGCAGGGGAAAAAAACCGCTACAAAATAGGGTTGCAAGGTACAACTGTTGAAGGTGAGGGCGCCATGGTCAAATTGTATGTCTCAGAAATTTTTGATTGCAATACGCGTAACCCGCCAACTGTGGCAATAAAATTGGCTAAGTATGGAGAGCAATAGCGGTCGGTCGGAGGAGTCGTGTGATTATATAGATGGAGATAAAGATATCTCAACCCACCAACGCTGGAACCCGTGTTTATAGAAAGGTGACTATGTATATAACCATAAAGTGATAATACAAGGGAAGAAGAAAAGGGAAAAAGGACCAACGAGTTCATGGTGGAAATGTAAATCACATAAATTTTGAGTGCAATATGCATATCAGGGAAGAATAAGTAGCAAACTTCGAATGTGCTAACCTGAAACACTGACTAAGAATTTAAGATTTCGTGAATCTATGAACAAGAGGATCCAAAATAGGGTCAGAGGTCCAGATGGTCAAATTGTATTATTCGAAACATTTGAATGCACAATCTGTAACATAGAAGAGGGGATGATGTCAGAACCCGCTAGTCAATTTCTATGTTGCGAATGGCTGGATGCGAACTGTTTTGTATTGTTGTGTGAAGATGTCACTTGTAATAGTCATTAGTAAGAGCATAGAAAATTTATATTAGGAAGCACATTTGTCAACCATGGTACAATGAAGCTTGCGAGTTCAAGGAGAACGCGATAGAATTGTAGATTTCCAACCCAACAACCGTGGACATAAAATTGCCTAAGGTGTGATTATATACATGGAGATAATGAGAGCCATAATAGAGGGAATAAGAAAAGGGAAAAAGGAGAAAGGAGTCAACGATGTAATTGTAGATCAGGGAAATTTTGAATACAAGATGTGAAATCGGTAGTCAATTTGTATATTGCGGAGGACTGGAGTAAATAATTTGAATGCATAATTTGTAACACGGAAGAGCGGATGATGTCGGAACCCGCACCTGTGTCCAGTTGTCAGTACTAAGAGGTAATTTAGTATTGAAAATAATATTTTAGATTATGGTAAATACTTCATAGGGATTAGTATCCGTAAACAATGGCAATCTCCACCCCGCTAGCCGTGCATTCCGTGTGTGAATTTGTATATCACAGAACTTGAAGGACTATTTGGAGGACACAGAACAATAGAAGTGAAATGTCGAGTCAACTAGTTCGCAACTCCGCTCTCAATTTGTATATCGCGGAATTTGGGGTGCTATTTGTAACACATGCAACAATGGAGGGCCAATTTTGAGCTTGCCCGCTTGAGAACCCATGATCAGCAATGTCGGTAGGTATGAAAAGGAATAGCTATTGGTTCAATTCTCCATGCGAGGATATAGATGGAACTGAAATTGGTCCCAACGCGACAATCGTGGACATAAAATTGGCCAAGTATTGAAAGCAATAGTGGTCAGTCAGATTTGTCGTCTGATTGTATAGATGGAAATAAAGATATGCCAACCCACCAATGTTGGAGCTGCATATTTCACGAACCCATCAAAAGGAGGATCCAAAACAGGCTGAGAAGGTATCCGAAGAGGAGTCGAGGCCCGAACCTTCTAATTGTATTGCTTCGAACATTTGAATGCAGAATCTATAAGACAGAAGAGAGGACGATGTCTGGTAGTGAATTTGTATATTGCAGAGACTGCAATTCCAACTGTTTCGTACCTCTGTGTCCAGTTGTCACTAATAAGTGCTAATTTAGTATTCTAAATAAATTTTTAGATACTGTTAGATACTTNGATAATACAAGGGAAGAAGAAAAGGGAAAAAGGACCAACGAGTTCATGGTGGAAATGTAAATCACATAAATTTTGAGTGCAATATGCATATCAGGGAAGAATAAGTAGCAAACTTTGAATGTGCTAACCTGAAACACTGACTAAGAATTTAAGATTTCGTGAATCTATGAACAAGAGGATCCAAAATAGGGTCAGAGGTCCAGATGGTCAAATTGTATTATTCGAAACATTTGAATGCACAATCTATAACATAGAAGAGGGGATGATGTCAGAACCTGATAGTCAATTTCTATGTTGCGAATGGCTGGATGCGAACTGTTTCGTATTGCTGTGTGAAGATGTCACTTGTAATAGTCATTAGTAAGAGCATAGAAAATTTATATTAGGAAGCACATTTGTCAACCGTGGTACAATGAAGCTTGCGAGTTCAAGGAGCACGCGATAGAATTGTAGATTTCCAACCCAACAACCGTGGACATAAAATTGCCTAGGGTGTGATTATATACATGGAGATAATGAGAGCCATAATAGAGGGGAATAAGAAAAGGGAAAAAGGAGAAAGGAGTCAGTGATGTAATTGTAGATCAGGGAAATTTTGAATACAAGATGTGAAATCGGTAGTCAATTTGTATATTGCGGAGGACTAGAGTAAATAATTTGAATGCATAATTTGTAACACGGAAGAGCGGATGATGTCGGAACCCACACCTGTGTCCAGTTGTCAGTACTAAGAGGTAATTTAGTATTGAAAATAATATTTTAGATTCTGTTAAATACTTCATAGGGATTAGTATCTGTAAACAATGGCAATCTCCGCCCCGCTAGCCTTGCATTCTGTGTGTGAATTTGTATATCACAGAACTTGAAGGACTATTTGGAGGACACAAAACAATAGAAGTGAAATGTCGAGTCAACTAGTTCGCAACTCCGCTTCTCAATTTGTATATCGCGGAATTTTGGGTGCTATTTGTAACACATGCAACAATGGAGGGCCAATTTTGAGCTTGCCTGCTTAATAACCCATGATCAGCAATGTCGGTAGGTATGAAAAGGAATAGCTGCTGGTTCAATTCTCCATGCGAGGATATAGATGGAACTGAAATTGGTCCCAACGCGAAAATCGTGGACATAAAATTGGCCAAGTATTGAAAGCAATAGTGGTCAGTCAGATTTGTCGTCTGATTGTATAGATGGAAATAAAGATATGCCAACCCACCAATGTTGGAGCTGCATATTTCACGAACCCATCAAAAGGAGGATCCAAAACAGGCTGAGAAGGTATCCGAAGAGGAGTCGAGGCCCGAACCTTCTAATTGTATTGCTTCGAACATTTGAATGCAGAATCTATAAGACAGAAGAGAGGACGATGTCTGGTAGTGAATTTGTATATTGCAGAGACTGCAATTCCAACTGTTTCGTACCTCTGTGTCCAGTTGTCACTAATAAGTGCTAATTTAGTATTCTAAATAAATTTTTAGATACTGTTAGATACTTNTGGACATAAAATTGGCCAAGTATTGAAAGCAATAGTGGTCAGTCAGATTTGTCGTCTGATTGTATAGATGGAAATAAAGATATGCCAACCCACCAATGTTGGAGCTGCATATTTCGCGAACCCATCAAAAGGAGGATCCAAAACAGGCTGAGAAGGTATCCGCAGAGGAGTCGAGGCCCGAACCTTCTAATTGTATTGCTCCGAACATTTGAATGCATAATCTATAATACATAAGAGAGGACGATGTCTGGTAGTGAATTTGTATATGGCAGAGACTGCAATTCCAACTGTTTCGTACCTATGTGTCCAGTTGTCACTAATAAGTGCTAATTTAGTATTCTAAATAAGTTTTTAGATACTATTAGATACTTCACAGGGATTGGCATCCGTAAACAATGGAAATCTGCACTCCACCATTTCTGCATTCCGTGTGTCAATTTCTATATCGCGGAACTGGGAGTGTTGTTTGGAGGACACAAAACAATCGAAGTGCAATGTTAACTCAACCAGTCCGCAGATTCACTTGTCAATTTGTATATCACGGAATTTTGGGTGCTATTTGTAGGCTACGGAACAATGGAGCCCAATTTTTGAGCTCACCTGCACGCCCGAGAACCCGTGATTGAAAATGTCGCTAGGTATGGAATGCATAATTTGTGCATGCTTTATAGAATATCATGTCCATATTTTATAGTACCATAATACATGGGAAGAAAATAAGGGAAAACAGACGGAGGTGTTGGCAGTGGAATTGTAGATAATATACTGGAACAAGAGAAGGGAAAAAGAACTAAGTATCTCGCAAAAGAACATTAGGGTTCACAAGTGTCGGACCTGCAATGACGGGCATAAAATTGGCTAAGTATGGAAAGGAACAACACTCAGTCAGATCCATCGTGTGAGGATATAGATGAAGATGTTAAATCATGAATTGCAGATGACAGAGGTATCTTTCGTACCACTTTGTCCAMTTGTCACTAGTAAGATCATTGTTGATGTATATCAGGAAGGATGCGAAGTTTCTAGGGATAGAAGGCAACAACAGATACTTTGAACGAAGTCAATGTGTACGAGGAACCCGCGGTGAAATTGTAGATCACATATCTTTTCAGTGCAATATGTATATTGCGGAACGATAAACAATTGGGTTTGCAAGCGCCAACCCCATAGCGGCGGGCATAAAATTGGCCAAGTATGGAAAGGAACAAATCACTAACGTTGTTTTGCTGCAACATGTATATGACGAAACAGGGGACATAGGTGTTGGGTAATGCGAACCCGTGGCCTGGTGCCCAGATAACTTGGCAAGTATTAGCCAAAACAATGTTATGATATCTATTTCAATATTTTTCATACTGCATCTATCAATGAACACAATTTTCATATTTATTTGAATAGTATTCATAGTAATATATATTAATGGATTGGTTGTTTCAAATGCAAATGATCTCCCAATCTGCAAGACGATTTTCGTCTTGCAAATTTCGTTGGAACCTCAATTTTTTTTATTGAAACATGTACATAGCACAACAAGAAACATGAATTTGCATTGTGGTCTCAACGACATAAACTCCTTATCATGTATTCATCTTGTATTCATTGCAATGAGATCAACAAATGTTGACTCTCCATAAACATCAATATCTAAATTAAATTAAATGCAATCAAAATTTGGTGTGACTTTTAAGTAATTAAAGCATAAATTGTAGATTACAGAAGTTTTTAGGCTGGAAGATGTGTATGACAGAACAATGGACATAGTTGTTTAATACCACAAACCCAAACATAATTGCCTAAGCTTTGCCGAAGAGGAATTTTTTTTGTATTTATTCCAATACTACTGATATTAGTGTATATGCACGGATATTATCAAATAGAAGAAGCTGCAATATATCCAACAAACTTCACAGGAACACTGCGTCAATAGTTCAACCGCCTTGTTGTTACTCATTATTAATTCTATTCATGGAACCCGAAGAATGGGAGCAGGATGGGTCCTCCAATTTCTTTCTTTAAATAAAGGGCCACCGCCACATAAGTATGCCCTATGGAAAATTATTCTTACATGTAAAATGTAAACAAAGAACATGCCAGGTTTTATTTAGATTGAAGTACTGGGCAACATAAACAAAAACTTGTGTTTCATGTTTAACCACACAGGGGAAGAAGGCAGAAAATACAATTAAAACAAATACCAGAAATTGGAAAATACTGTTAAAAAATAAACCAAAATTATTCTATATTCAAATAAGGTGGGTTACAAAATACAGCCGAGGCTATTTTCGACAACGATTGCGATTTCACCTGTCGTAGACCAATTTAAAATATGTACATTGATGAAGCTTCTTCACAGTTTTGTACTTAATCAGTGTTGCCAAGTACATCTATCCCACTTTTTTGAATATCTTCTCTCTTCCAGATATGGCCTGCTTGCAATGCCTGTTTATTCAACATTCCATTCTTTGTCAAGTATTGATTTCCCTCTGCTGTCGAAAAGTTGGGGTTTAAGGTTCTTTTCTTGCAATATCCCTGACCCTTGACATCCGAGACAACTTACAAATGCCATTCAGGCCAATTTCAATGTGGAAGGAGTCGTTCTATGTCACAATAGCTAAAGAAACGGAAAATAATTCAAATACGTAGTGACTGGTATTCTCCCTATATTCGATCGTTTGTTTGGTTGAGAAGCCTACCTGAGGATTTGTATGTGGAACTTCTTTGCTTTATTACAGTAAATTGGAAGGAACTCCCAACCCAGATGCAAAAAACAACTCTGTTGAGGTACATAACTTCTTCGAGCAGTAGAGGTGTGGCAAGTGCATCAAATGCTCTAGAATGCACCAAAACAGGTCTATCAAGTGTATCGAATGTTGCATATGGAATCAAAATATATATTTCTTCATAGCCATGGAGATATGGCGGCCGACATAAAGGTCTGGAATGTTAAGAGGTAACGCCAAATATGTAGAGTCTGGAACTACATCCAGAGGAAACCGAACAAACTTTCACAAAGAACATAACTTTCTGTCAAGTTGGCTACCAGGCCCACATGCAAGTCATCATACTATGAAATAGAAACTTTTGCAGTGATAATATGTCATTTTATCCACCCATACAGTTTCTGCTACCCGCCTTCGAGGTAGACAAATACTTGTGCAATCTGTACAACTCGATATAGTTGCCAAATCTATGTTGTTGGAAGAAGCTATATACTTAAACGAAGAACTATTTTGAACCCGACCTCAAAATCCATTACAATTCCCAACAACAAAGCAAAGAAGTTCAACCAACAAATCTCCAACCATCATTTTCAACAAAACAAAGCATCGAACACAGGGAGAACACCAACCAGAACATACTTGTTCTCTTTTTTTCGTCTTCTCTGAGTTTCTCTTTGTATAACAAAGTTTTTTTTTTACTCAAAGCTCACGTCACATAAAACCAGGCTCTATTCTTTCATCTACTCGTCAATCACATCTCTAAGTTGTCTTACATGTGCATGACCAAGAACATTAGAATGAAGGCACCCTAAAGCACAACTCTTTGATCATAGAGAGAAATGACAATAAGTATTTAAAAGCAAGGCTGGATGGTTTGCCGTAGATTTTGTGTTGATTCGTTTTAATGAAATATGCTCTCTATATTTTCACTTATTAATGCCAATCTTTTTGAATATGTACGCTCAATAGTGACTACCAGCACATATTAAAATTCCCATATTCGAGCAGATTTTGAAATATGATATATAAGATATGCACAATATTAAAGAGGGACATGACGTCAAGGTGTCTGTGGGTGACACGTTCGTGAACTTTGCCGAAGATTTTAAGAAAACTAAAACTGCACAAGAAAAAAATAAAATAAAAAGTATTTCGCAAATTCAAAATGCAGGCAAAAAGAAATTACCAGATCCCATAATATTCGCCTGTCTATTCATTTTAATGGGAGATGTCCTCCAGTTATTAAAGCCCATCATTTTGAAATGCACAATATTAAATAGGGGCATGACATCAAGGTGTCTGTCGCCGACACATTCATGAACTATGCTGAAGCTTTGAAGAAAACTAAAACTGCATAAGGAAAAAAAAAAAATCGCAAATTTAAAATGCAGGAAAAAACAAATTACCAAATCCCATAATATTTTCCTGTCTATTCATTTTAATTGGAGATGTCCTCAAGATTTCCAGTTATTAAATCCCATCTTTTCGAACCTTTCTGCTCGGTTCTAACTTTTCAAAGCATATTTAATGTGTATTGGGAAGCGTAGAAGGTAGCGGGGATGGAGCCCTATGTAACAGACATTACTACTATTGTTCTGTTTTTGTTCACGAGAGTATGTAAAACGTACGCAAAGAAAAGTAATTCGAGAATGATAGTTGTTTTGCAAGAGCCCTTGAAATTCAAATAGTGCGCAAGCCCGATTTTCATTTTGTATATTGCGGAAATGTCCATGCTATTTGTAGGACACAGAATAATAGGGACTGAACCTAGAGCCCGCCATCCTAAGAACCCATGATCAAAAAAACGCTCACGATTTGTTTTTGTGTTTTTTGTCCACCGGGGTATGTAAAACACATGTAAAGTAAACTATTTCGATAATGTTAACTTTTTTGGACATTACGGCCTTCAAATTCAAATAGTCCGCAAGTCTGATTGTCAATTTCTATATCGCCGAAGTCTCCGATTGTCAATTTTCAACCGCCTAACCTCACAAAACGTGATGCAAAAACTGATTAAGTATGGGATGACGGCTCCGTGCAGGCTGTATATATCTACTCTATAAAATTACATATTTCATATGTTTAGTCTATGTTGTCCAGGAAACCTATAATTTGATAAATTTCAATGTTTTCTGTCCAGGAGCNTTTTGTATTTATTCCAATACTACTGATATTAGTGTATATGCACAGATATTATCAAATAGAAGAAGCTGCAATATATCCAACAAACTTCACAGGAACATTGCGTCAACAGTTCAACCGCCTTGTTGTTACTCATTATTAATTCTATTCATGGAACCCGAAGAATGGGAGTAGGATGGGTCCTCCAATTTCTTTCTTTAAATAAAGGGCCACCGCCACATAAGTATGCCCTATGGAAAATTATTCTTACATGTAAAATGTAAACAAAGAACATGCCARGTTTTATTTAGATAGAAGTACTGGGCAACAGAAACAAAAACTTGTGTTTCATGTTTAACCACACAGGGGAAGAAGGTAGAAAATACAATTAAAACAAATACCAGAAATTGGAAAATACTGTTAAAAAATAAACCGAAATTATTCTATATTCAAATAAGGTGGGTTACAAAATACAGTCGAGGCTATTTCGACAACGATTGCGATTTCACCTGTCGTCGACCAATTTAAAATATGTACATTGATGAAGCTTCTTCACAGTTTTGTACTTAATCAGTGCTTCCAAGTACATCTATCTCACTTTTTTGAATATCTTCTCTCTTCCAGATATGGCCTGCTTGCAATGCTTGTTTATTCAACATTCCATTCTTTGTCAAGTATTGATTTCCCTCTGTTGTCAAAAAGTTGGGGTTTAAGGTTCTTTTCTTACAATATCCCTGACCCTTGACATCCGAGACAACTTACAAATGCCATTCAGGCCAATTTCAATGTGGAAGGAGTCGTTCTATGTCACAATAGCTAAAGCAATGGAAAATAATTCAAATACGTAGTGACTGGTATTCTCCCTCTATTCGATCGTTTGTTTGGTTGAGAATCCTACCTGAGGATTTGTATGTGGAACTTCTTTGCTTTATTACAGTAAATTGGAAGGAACGCCCAACCCAGATGCAAAAAACAACTCTGTTGAGGTACATAACTTCTTCGGGCAGTAGAGGTGTGGTAAGTGCATCAAATGCTCTAGAATGCACCAAAACAGGTCTGTCAAGTGTATCGAATGTTGCATATGGCATCAAAATATATCTTTCTTCATAGCCATGGAGATATGGTGGCCGACATAAAGGTATGGAATGTTAAGAGGTAATGCCAAATATGTAGAGTCTGCAACTACATCCAGAGGAAACCGAACAAACTTTCACAAAGAACATAGCTTTCTGTCAAGTCGGCTACCAGGCCCACATGCAGGTCATCATACTATGAAATAGAAACTTTTGCAGTGATAATATGTCATTTTATCCACCCATACAGTTTCTGCTACCCGCCTTCGAGGTAGACAAATACTTGTGCATTCTGTACAACTCGATACAGTTGCCAAATCTGTGTTGTTGGAAGAAGCTATATACTTAAACGAAGAACTATTTTGAACCCGACCTCAAAATCCATTACAATTCCCAACAACAAAACAAAGAAGTTCAACCAACAAATCTCCAACCATCATTTTCAACAAACCAAAGCATCGAACATAGGGAGAACACCAACCAGAACATACTTGTTCTCTTTTTTTCGTCTTCTCTGAGTTTCTCTTTGTATAACAAAGTTTTTTTTTTACTCAAATCTCACGTCACATAAAACCAGGCTCTATTCTTTCATCTACTCGTCAATCACATCTCTAAGTTGTCTTACATGTGCATGACCATGAACATTAGAATGAAGGCACCCTAAAGCACAACTCTTTGATCATAGAGAGAAATGACAATAAGTATTTAAAAGCAAGGCTGGATGGTTTGCCGTAGATTTTGTGTTGATTCATTTTAGTGAAATATTCTCTCTATATTTTCACTTATTAATGCCAATCTTTTTGAATATGTACGCTCAATAGTGACTACCAGCACATATTAAAATTCCCATATTCGAGCAGATTTTGAAATATGATATCTAAGATATGCACAATATTAAAGAGGGACATGACGTCAAGGTGTCTGTGGGTGACACGTTCGTGAACTTTGCCGAAGATTTTAAGAAAACTAAAACTGCACAAGCAAAAAATAAAATAAAAAGTATTTCGCAAATTCAAAATGCAGGCAAAAAGAAATTACCAGATCCCATAATATTCGCCTGTCTATTCATTTTAATGGGAGATGTCCTCCAGTTATTAAAGCCCATCATTTTGAAATGCACAATATTAAAGAGGGGCATGACATCAAGGTGTCTGTCGCCGACACAATCATGAACTATGATGAAGCTTTGAAGAAAACTAAAACTGCATAAGGAAAAAAAAAAATCGCAAATTTAAAATGCAGGCAAAAACAAATTACCAAATCCCATAATATTTGCCTGTCTATTCATTTTAATTGGAGATGTCCTCAAGATTTCCAGTTATTAAATCCCATCTTTTTGAACCTTTCTGCTCGGTTCTAACTTTTCAAAGCATATTTAATGTTTATTGGGAAGCGCAGAAGGTAGCGGGGATGGAGCCCTATGTAACAGACATTACTACTATTGTTTTGTTTTTGTTCACGAGAGTATGTAAAACGTACGCAAAGAAAAGTAATTCGAGAATGATAGTTGTTTTGCAAGAGCCCTTGAAATTCAAATAGTGCGCAAGCCCGATTTTCATTTTGTATATTGCGGAAATGTCCATGCTATTTGTAGGACACAGAACAATAGGGACTGAACCTAGATCCCGCCATCCTAAGAACCCATGATCAAAAAAACGCTCACGATTTGTTTTTGTGTTTTTTGTCCACCGGGGTATGTAAAACACATGTAAAGTAAACTATTTCGATAACGTTAACTTTTTTGGACATTACGGCCTTCAAATTCAAATAGTCCGCAAGTCTGATTGTCAATTTCTATATCGCCGAAGTCTCCGATTGTCAATTTTCAACCGCCTAACCTCACAAAACGTGATGCAAAAACTGATTAAGTATGGGATGACGGCTCCGTGCAGGCTGTATATATCTACTCTATAAAATTACATATTTCATATGTTTAGTCTATGTTGTCCAGGAAACCTATAATTTGATAAATTTCAATGTTTTCTGTCCAGGAGCNAAGTGCATCAAATGCTCTAGAATGCACCAAAACAGGTCTGTCAAGTGTATCGAATGTTGCATATGGCATCAAAATATATCTTTCTTCATAGCCATGGAGATATGGTGGCCGACATAAAGGTATGGAATGTTAAGAGGTAATGCCAAATATGTAGAGTCTGCAACTACATCCAGAGGAAACCGAACAAACTTTCACAAAGAACATAGCTTTCTGTCAAGTCGGCTACCAGGCCCACATGCAGGTCATCATACTATGAAATAGAAACTTTTGCAGTGATAATATGTCATTTTATCCACCCATACAGTTTCTGCTACCCGCCTTCGAGGTAGACAAATACTTGTGCATTCTGTACAACTCGATACAGTTGCCAAATCTGTGTTGTTGGAAGAAGCTATATACTTAAACGAAGAACTATTTTGAACCCGACCTCAAAATCCATTACAATTCCCAACAACAAAACAAAGAAGTTCAACCAACAAATCTCCAACCATCATTTTCAACAAACCAAAGCATCGAACACAGGGAGAACACCAACCAGAACATACTTGTTCTCTTTTTTTCGTCTTCTCTGAGTTTCTCTTTGTATAACAAAGTTTTTTTTTTACTCAAATCTCACGTCACATAAAACTAGGCTCTATTCTTTCATCTACTCGTCAATCACATCTCTAAGTTGTCTTACATGTGCATGACCATGAACATTAGAATGAAGGCACCCTAAAGCGCAACTCTTTGATCATAGAGAGAAATGACAATAAGTATTTAAAAGCAAGGCTGGATGGTTTGTCGTAGATTTTGTGTTGATTCGTTTTAGTGAAATATGCTCTCTATATTTTCACTTATTAATGCCAATCTTTTTGAATATGTACGCTCAATAGTGACTACCAGCACATATTAAAATTCCCATATTCGAGCAGATTTTGAAATATGATATCTAAGATATGCACAATATTAAAGAGGGACATGACGTCAAGGTGTCTGTGGGTGACACATTCGTGAACTTTGCCGAAAATTTTAAGAAAACTAAAACTGCACAAGCAAAAAATAAAATAAAAAGTATTTCGCAAATTCAAAATGCAGGCAAAAAGAAATTACCAGATCCCATAATATTCGTCTGTCTATTCATTTTAATGGGAGATGTCCTCCAGTTATTAAAGCCCATCATTTTGAAATGCACAATATTAAAGAGGGGCATGACATCAAGGTGTCTTTCGCCGACACATTCATGAACTATGCTGAAGCTTTGAAGAAAAATAAAACTGCAGAAGGAAAAAAGAAAAAAATCGCAAATTTAAAATGCAGGCAAAAACAAATTACCAAATCCCATAATATTTGCCTGTCTATTGATTTTAATTGGAGATGTCCTCAAGATTTCCAGTTATTAAATCCCATCTTTTCGAACCTTTCTTCTCGGTTCTAACTTTTCAAAGCATATTTAATGTGTATTGGGAAGCGCAGAAGGTAGCGGGGATGGAGCCCTATGTAACAGACATTACTACTATTGTTCTGTTTTTGTTCACGAGAGTATGTAAAACGTATGCAAAGAAAAGTAATTCGAGAATGATAGTTGTTTTGCAAGAGCCCTTGAAATTCAAATAGTGCGCATGCCCGATTTTCATTTTGTATATTGTGGAAATGTCCATGCTATTTGTAGGACACGGAACAATAGGGACTGAACCTAGAGCCCGCCATCCTAAGAACCCATGATCAAAAAAACGCTCACGATTTGTTTTTGTGTTTTTTGTCCACCGGGGTATGTAAAACACATGTAAAGTAAACTATTTCGATAATGTTAACTTTTTTGGACATTACGGCCTTCAAATTCAAATAGTCCGCAAGTCTGATTGTCAATTTCTATATCGCCGAAGTCTCCGATTGTCAATTTTCAACCGCCTAACCTCACAAAACGTGATGCAAAAACTGATTAAGTATGGGATGACGGCTCCGTGCAGGCTGTATATATCTACTCTATAAAATTACATATTTCATATGTTTAGTCTATGTTGTCCAGGAAACCTATAATTTGATAAATTTCAATGTTTTCTGTCCAGGAGCNAGTAATTCGAGAATGATAGTTGTTTTGCAAGAGCCCTTGAAATTCAAATAGTGCGCAAGCCCGATTTTCATTTTGTATATTGCGGAAATGTCCATGCTATTTGTAGGACACAGAACAATAGGGACTGAACCTAGATCCCGCCATCCTAAGAACCCATGATCAAAAAAACGCTCACGATTTGTTTTTGTGTTTTTTGTCCACCGGGGTATGTAAAACACATGTAAAGTAAACTATTTCGATAACGTTAACTTTTTTGGACATTACGGCCTTCAAATTCAAATAGTCCGCAAGTCTGATTGTCAATTTCTATATCGCCGAAGTCTCCGATTGTCAATTTTCAACCGCCTAACCTCACAAAACGTGATGCAAAAACTGATTAAGTATGGGATGACGGCTCCGTGCAGGCTGTATATATCTACTCTATAAAATTACATATTTCATATGTTTAGTCTATGTTGTCCAGGAAACCTATAATTTGATAAATTTCAATGTTTTCTGTCCAGGAGCCCTACTGTTAAAGAAAACTAATTTGGAAATGCTAATGTATACACCATAGTTCGATACAACCTATCCGCGAAGGCACATCCATAATACTGGCTAAGTATGGAACCCAACTGCGGTCGGTCGGAATGATCACAAAACTCTCGCTGCTGATCGATTGTCAATTTGTATATTGCGGAACTCTCCGATTGTCAATTTTAAGCCGCCTACCCTGTCAGCCCGCGATGCAAAAACTGGGTAAGTATGGGATGACGGCTTCGCAGTCCAGGAAACCTATAATTTCATAAATTGCATTCTCTTTTGCCCATGATTCTTTTAAAGAAAACTAATTCGGGAAACCTAATGTATACACCGAACACGACTTGTCATAGTCCGATAGAACCTATTCGCGAAGCCGTGCCCATAAAAGTGACCAACTATGCAACTGAACGACGGTCACTCGGAATGACCACATAAACGTGAAAAACTAGAGTCAAACGCAGTTTATAATAGGAAAGTAAAAGGGAGAGAAAAACTATATCTCCCACACAGTAAAAGCCATTGTCATAACTATAAAACCATAGTAACAAAAAATCCATGTAAAAAGAATCGACAACCATGAAATATATTTTGAGGCCAACAAACTTTGCTTCAACGTGTAATAGATGCAATTTGCACTGCCTACAATTCTTTAGTCTGTTATTTTATCTTAATAGTATTTTATGAAAACTACAGTGCAAAACAAAATGTGACCAAAGATCCAACCGTAGATGCAACATCCCAACATTTGCAAACCCTGGCCAAACAAGAAACCATCTAAGAAGCACTAAAAGGCCCAACTGCAGGTGTGGGACCGGTACACTGCAAAGTCAAATCAAGCAACAATAAACAACATACAACGAAGAAAGAAGCAAGAAACAACCCCCCCCAAGGAATAATGTTCCAATCGCGATTGCAGAAACCCAAACGTCCAAACTGCAACAACACGAACAGGCAAGCAAGAACAACGACAACATGCAAATAAGAAATCAGTGGCATGCAAAAAACAAGCATGGACCACCGAACCAACAACGCCGCTGGAGCATAAAAATTTTAAAAACAGAAGAAAATGTCTTGTAACAAGGGTGTTAAGTAACCATTCAACACTACCAAACTTGTTAGGTAAACATTTAAGTCTGTCAGAAATGCACTGTAAACATTTAAGAAAAAAATTCAATGTGACAGGAGTCTGAAGTATCCCAAAAAGAAAAATTATRWTTTTTGTAACAATAGTTCGARSACCACAGAATRTTTTGGAAAGCCAAACTTTGGATATGCCACCATATCAAACATTTCCATAAATTTACCTAGCATAAAMTGCTAAACCAAACATTCGAATTAATGCTAGCATTAATCCACCATCGACRAATGCATAACAAAATATTTGATTCAAAAAAGACCATATACGATCAAATACTTTGGATATGCCGATATATATAACATTGGGAATAGMGAAGCYAGAAATAAGACCTCCAATCCCTTGTCCAATCATATCATGACAAATATAGTACYTTTTTTTTATATAAAAATYGATGTTTTCAGTTCCCTSGTTCCAACAATAGATAATATGGAAATATTTGTGGCCAAAGGACAGACTAATATGAAGTCAACGATTTATCGATCACKATMGTCCCTCCACGCTTACGTCAGGGACTAATAAGGATTTTATTTTTGTATATTTTTTCCTAATTCCACAAGGAAACAATGCAGGAGCGACTCTCTAGGGAAAGGGAGCAAAAGGAGAGAATCCGCACCCTCGGTGCAATTTCCATGATTTCGGAGAAACGGTGGCTAGAGAAGGACAATGCACTATATTCAAAATTTCAAACCTCAGGCTACACGGTTTTCTATGGGGGGAAATAACCCTCGATCAAATCCAGCAATGCTTGATAAGTTGCTGGAACTTATGCCTTCATTCGCAAAATCTGTTGTATTTATCGATCGTGGCATTCCTGTGGTGAACATAAAACTTGGGGTTTTATCATTTTATTCATTTATCGTGGAATTCCTATTTAATGTATTGTAATACTTTACATATTGTATATTTAATTAAAAATGAGTTTTTGTCAAAAATCCACCGCCATCTGAGTAATAAGGCTTTAATTAATTATTTGAACCAATAATAATATCGCAAGGAAATATGTTTTTTTTTTTAAATATTTAAAACATATATTTCTAAATTAAAATAAAAACTTAAGATAAAATCTAGATATTTAAAAGTCAAAGAAAACTAATACAAAGTCAAACAATAGAACTTATGCTATAGTCCCACGGTAGGGATTAATAAGGAAAGCAATTATATTACATATTCGATCTTTTAGGCATAATACATTATTCTTATTGATTATGTTAGGTGGCAGGGAATAATAAGGAAAGTAATTATATTACATATTTGATCTTTTAGGCATAATACATTATCCTTATTGATTGTGTTAGGTAAGGTTTCTTAAGATTGTGTATAGAAAAAGGAAAGTAATTATATTACATATTCTACCATTTAGGCATAATACATTATTCTTATTGATTGTGTTAGGTACTGTTTCTTAATATTGTGTGTATATCTTTTAGAGATTATTGTTTTGAAAGGTTTGAGTTTCTTTATGAGAATTTTTTTCAAAGGTTATGATGTCATATGAGGCTGATTATATTTGATGTTTTGGGTTAGTTTTTAACATGCATGCATCCCTTATCATATATTGAATTATGAGATATATGTATTGGTTTATTTTGTTCATTGCAAGTTGAACACATTGAACTTTTCTTATGTGCATAGCCAAAATCCTTTTGTATTTTTGGGATGATCCTTTTTAATCCGGGTTTATTGGATGATTCTTCCAATATGTTGAATAAATATGATCATATATTTTGTCATAAACTACTTTTTTTCTTTAGCTAAAAAGAAAAAGTACATTGAGTTTCTTCATTACTAATACACAAGGTGTCTTATGGATGATTTTTTTACTAAATAGCGACAACCTATCCTCAACTAAAAATAAAGATTAATTTTAACTCCACATCTATTATATGTCAAGAGGGATAAAATCTCTCGAGGTGCAAACTTTTTCACAAGCTTTTTCAATCTATTTTTCTTTCACCTTGAGGGACTTATTCCTCTCTTTCCATGATAGATCCAAAGTTAATATGAATCTAAGTTACACACACACACACACCATCTCTCTCTCTCTCTCTCTCTCTCTCTCTCTCTCTCTCT
>JZKD02S2262384.1:23958-36028 GCA_000966675.3 Picea glauca
AATCTTTCCAATGGGGAGGTGTGATCAGGGGATCAAATTTTGCTCAAAAATTCAAAGTGCTCGGAATTGCTTCAATTCAAACGAGAGCATAGGTCTAGTCGTTTTGAACCCAACGCAACTTGTTTGGGTTCAAACGGACGTCAAGAGCGAGAGATATCATGTTCTGTTCAAAATGGAAAACATGCAAAAAAGGGATGTTGACTGTACAGTCCATACATTCCATACAGACGATGACGTGGTAGGCCGTATGATGACATGGCAGGTAGTTATTGGATAGTTGGCATGTGACATGGTTTGTTGGTAGTGAATGGGATGGCGACATGTGGCCCAATCAATGGCCGCCACGTGTCACCTATTTGTTGGTTAAAATCTTTGCACTTAGCAGGAGTCGACCCCGTGACCTCCGGGGCAGGGTAAAGCTTTGGGAAAGGCCGCCCAACCAGCATGCCCACACATGTCACTTGATATATATATATATATGCATTGCATTGTATTTAACATTGTTTAAATGTATGTTGGGGCGTGGACCGGGCCGGGGCTAAGCCCCGAATCGTGGTTATATGTTATATTGTATGCGATCGGAGCTACGACGGTTAGACCCACCGTAACTATGTTATAACCGTTTGATTAATGTGCGATTTGGTATGCCATGTGACCAACATATATATGCGCGCGGGTTTAACATTACGGTTATCAACGATTTTAAAAACTTAAGACCTGTTGTGTTATAGCGCGGTCATGTGACGACCATGTGCCCACGGGCCTTCGTAGTTAGGGCCGGCGCGTAACTGTTCGACAATTTGGACCGGTTGTGCAGTTGCATCCAGTGCCAAGTTTTTAAACTTTAAATTGCGTGTGGGCTAGGTTGAGCAAGGGGAGGTGCGTTTTGTAGATGCAGAGATAGCAAGCTTGAAGGGGAGACTTCCAGGAAGCCTATCNAATCTTTCCAATGGGGAGGTGTGATCAGGGGATCAAATTTTGCTCAAAAATTCAAAGTGCTCGGAATTGCTTCAATTCAAACGAGAGCATAGGTCTAGTCGTTTTGAACCCAACGGAACTTGTTTGGGTTCAAACGGACGTCGGGAGCAAGAGATATCACGTTCTGTTCAAAATGGAAAACATGCAAAAAAGGGATGTTGACTGTACAGTCCGTACAGTCCATACAGACGATGATGTGGTAGGCCGTATGATGACATGGCAGGTAGTTATTGGATAGTTGGCATGTGACATGGTTTGTTGGTAGCGAATGGGATGGCGACATGTGGCCCAATCAATGGCCGCCACGTGTCACCTATTTGTTGGTTAAACTTTGCACTTAGCAGGAGTCGACCCCGTGACCTCCGGGGCAGGGTAAAGCTTTGGGAAAGGCCGCCCAACCAGCATGCCCACACATGTTACTTGATATATATATGCATTGCATTGTATTTAACATTGTTTAAATGTATGTTGGGGCGTGGACCGGGCCGGGGCTAAGCCCCGACTCGTGGTTATATGTTATATTGTATGCGACCGGAGCTACGACGGTTAGACCCACCGTAACTATGTTATAACCGTTTGATTAATGTGCGGTTTGGTATGCCATGTGACCAACATATATATGCGCGCGGGTTTAACATTACGGTTATCAATGATTTTAAAAAATTAAGACCTGTTGTGTTATAGCGCGGTCATGTGACGACCATGTGCCCACGGGCCTTGGTAGTTAGGGCCGGCGCGTAACTGTTCGACAGTTTGGACCGGTTGTGCAGTTGCACCCAGTGCCAAGTTTTTAAACTTTAAATTGCGTGTGGGCTAGGTTGACCAAGGGGAGGTGCGTTTTGTAGATGCAGAGATAGCAAGCTTGAAGGGGAGACTTCCAGGAAGCCTATCTACTTCAATTTTTGGTCAAACGAGGTGCCAAAAAATCCTAGCTAAGGGTTTTTGGACGTTCTGAAGCCATTGGAGCAGTCTATCTGGAATTTTGAGCATTGTAAAGCACATTTTGGAGAACTTTGAGAGAATAATACAAATGATCCATTGGAAGCTGGACCAGGAGATGTAGCCCAAGAGAGGGGTGAACCCCTTTATCATTTGCTATGTTATGTGTTTTCTGTTCATTGATTATGTTGTTGTTTATATGCATCTTGAATGAGTAAACCCTATTAAAGTTGTGTTGCAAAGTTTATCCATTTGCTTTTAATACATAAATTTAACTTGCAAATATTTTCAAGAATACGAGTCTTCTTCATTTTTAGATCATGGAGTCTTTAATGAAAAAATATAAGAAAGGTATTTATGTCAAAGAGACAAGGATGCAAAGTCTATATTTCATATAAGGAAGGTAATTATGTTGCAGAGACAAGGATGCATAGTCCATATTGGATATAAGGAAGATATTTATGTCGCGGAGACAAGTACACATAGTCCATATTTTTTGGTTATGACTAAGAGTAGGCGGGTAAGGGTGCAAAATTATTACTCAAATGATTCTAGATTTACAAACTCACAAGAATTACACTTTGGGCCTTTCGGGGGGGATTAAAAAAAATGTATTTACCCACTTAGGACGAGTATTGGGTATAAATTATAATATACATTCAAACTTATATAATTAATTATGAGGGCATAAAATTTATTAATAAATTGANCCAGTGCCAAGTTTTTAAACTTTAAATTGCGTGTGGGCTAGGTTGAGCAAGGGGAGGTGCGTTTTGTAGATGCAGAGATAGCAAGCTTGAAGGGGAGACTTCCAGGAAGCCTATCTACTTCAATTTTTGGTCAAACGAGGTGCCAAAAAAGCCTAGATAAGGGTTTTTGGACGTTTTGAAGCCATTGGAGCAATCTATCTGGAATTTTGAGGATTGTAAAGCACATTTTGGAGAACTTTGAGAGAATAATACAAATGATCCATTGGAAGCTGGACCAGGAGATGTAGCCCAAGAGAGGGGTGAACTCCTTTATCATTTGCTATGTTATGTGTTTTCTGTTCATTGATTATGTTGTTGTTTATATGCATCTTGAATGAGTAAACCCTATTAAAGTTGTGTTGCAAAGTTGATCCATTTGATTTTAATACATAAATTTAACTTGCAAATATTTTCAAGAATACGAGTCTTCTTCATTTTTAGATCATGGAGTCTTTAATGAAAAAATATAAGAAAGGTATTTATGTCAAAGAGACAAGGATGCAAAGTCTATATTTCATATAAGGAAGGTAATTATGTTGTAGAGACAAGGATGCATAGTCCATATTGGATATAATAAAGATATTTATGTTGCGGAGACAAGGACACATAGTCCATATTTTCTAGTTATGACTAAGAGTAGGTGGGTAAGGGTGCAAAATTATTACTCAAAAGATTCTAGATTTACAAACTCACAAGAATTACACTTTGGGCCTTTCGGGGGGGATTAAAAAAATGTATTTACCCACTTAGGACGAGTATTGGGTATAAATTATAATATACATTCAAACTTATATAATTAATTATGAGGGCATAAAATTTATTAATAAATTGAAGTGTGTATATATATTTAAATATATATATAATTCGAGATAAATTGAATTTATGAGAGGAGACCATGTGGTTAAGAATTTATATTATTTGAAATTAATAAAATTAAATAAATTAAGGGGTTTTTCATGGGGGGTCAAGTGTAATTTGAGAGGAAATTTATAAATACAAAGGAATAATGGAGATGAGGGGAGAACACACAGGAGGAAGGGGAAACCCTAGTGAAATTTTTCACGAAGAAAGACTTCATTGAAATCAAAAGTGATCATGTGGATTGAGGTGTTTTTTATTTTCTATGTGACAGGGGTAGTGAGTCCACAAAGATTAGGGGGTCTCAGAGGAATAATGATGCAGGAGAATCACCTTCAAAGTCAAAGATGCAAGCGTGGAGGCAAAGAAATGACATCTCAGCATGACAAAGTTTCAAATGAAAAATTAACTCAGGAGTAAATTGAGTTGTTGAGATATTTTGGAAACAACATTTTTAAATATGTCATGTTTGTAAAGTTGTATAGGACTGTAAGGGGTTGCAGATATAGAGTGTTGACTCTTATCTGGAAATAAATGATAGTTATTGTAATAGGACAAAGTAGGTAACCACTAAGAGTTTGATAGGATAGGTTACAGACAGGATGACGAGAGCTCATGGAGCCGGTCCTTAGATAGTTTGTTGTGGTATTGTAAAATTATCAGGAGATGGAGATAGAGATCAGTAGAGAAGAATAGAGTAGGAAAAAGACGCAGTGGAGAACTGCAACATTATGTAATTTGTTTCATGAATGAATAGAATAGACAAAAATTTCCCAAATCTTGGATTGTGTTCATTTTAATGTGTGATTGAATGAAGGTTACATTCTGTGTATGTGATTTATTTCATTTCTTTCATGTATGATTTTTCAAGAAGTTGATCGCATGAGTTTGTGATGAAACTGGATAAGTTTCAATTTTTTCTCTTTTGAAACTCGTATGTAAGGTGTGCATCTTGAATGCAAGGAGTGCGTCAATTGAGTCTCAGATTGTCTCAGAGGAGTTCAAAGAGAAAAATGGAAACTTAGACCAGGTGCAAGGAGTGCACATCATCAATAAGCGACCAAGCGTCGAAGAACAAGAACAGAGGAACACTAGGTGGGCAAGAATAATTTCTTTTCAAGAAATCCTTCGATCTAAGTTATCGAAATCCCAAGAATGTAAGGAGTGTGTGGGAAGTTAGAATCCTTTAAGCATCAAGCTCATAAGGGATAACACTTTTCATAAGTGTTGACAAGATCCAAGAGTCGAACTCGTAGGAGTATCAAAGGTCGAGACCTTTGAAGACTGAGAAATATTCTAAGTTGGAAGAAATCAAAAGTTCAGGAAGGATAGAGGTCTGGAATAACTCAAAAGAGGAGAGAGGGTTGAAGTCACTTCATGGAAATCAAGATTTGAAGGGTTGACACCAAGTTATTTGTCCAGGAACCATTGAGAACTTGGATGTACGGTCGAAATCCCTGGAGGGAGAAGTGTTGATATCCAAGTGTCGTTGGATCTAGTAAAAACTGCGAGGAGGATAAAGGTTGAGAGTCACTCAACACTAAAAATAACAGGAGAGAAAGTGAGTTGTAGATCTAAGGGAATATCAAACCGTTGATTCCTTTCATGGGAAGGAGATTTAGGGAATCGAGAGCTGGGAGAACAAAGGAAGCTGCTCTTGGAAATATCACAACGTGAACTTCTGATTCGCGAGAAAATATCTAAACTGTTAGATCAGGGGGAGTTGTGAGATGTTGATTTTTCACTCGTGAATATCATGAAGCCAGGAGTCGAAAGGAAGGAGAGAGTCATATTCCAAAGTCCTAAAGCATGAAGTCCAGATTCGTGAGAAGATATTTGGACCGTCGGATCACCGGAGTCTTGGATCATTGATCTGACCTGAGTGGTATTCAGAGGTTCAGACTTCGGGAGAAAGGAGGTGAGTTCTTTGCCAATTTTGTGAATCGTGAAGTCCCAAAGCGCTCAGAATATTGGACCCCAAGTCATAGCCTGATGTCACATTGGGGGGTCCGCAAGAACGAAGCTAGTGCTTGCTAGGTGCTAGTTCGAAGTTCGGGAGTTCGGGAGTTAGGAGAATCAAGGTTGGATCACATCCAAATACCCAAAATGCAAATTCATGAAGCACCTTTTGGTTAGGCGTGTGGTCACCATTGGTGGTGACGTGGGGGAAGCTTTCGCCCAGTGGTAGTTTGCGTGGGTGAAGTTTCACAAAGGACCCGTGGAATTGTTTATCGGAGGTTCCAATAGGGACTTGAAGAGCTTCTTTAGCTTGAGATTTGAGAAGATCCAGTGACCGAGAGGTCGACAGACCCTGCTGAGGTAGGGGGGCGACATCAAGTGGTACCAGAGATAATATTGAGTTTGTTTGCAGACAACAGAAAAAGGGAGAAAGGAGGTAAGTTGGTATCAATTGTGGTATCAAAATTTAATTTTTGTTCATAGGCACCAGAAGTTGATGCAGTGGAATCATGCCACCTATAAGGCATAGAGAGAATGCATAAATGGAAGAAGAAATGAGGCGAATCCAAATGAGACTGGATGCCATGACTCCGAATGAGACTGGATGCCATGGAAACATTATAGAGAAGAGCACTAAATGCTAGAGATATCAGTGAAGCTGAGAGGTAAGAGATAGAGGTCGAAGAAAATGTAGCAGAGGATGTTGAACAAGATCACTTATTGAAAGTTGTTTCAAGAATAGGATCCAGAGAAAGAATTGAGGTACCAATGTATGAAGCTAGTTTGGAAGTTAAAGAATTGTTGGATTGGGTGTGTGCTATGGATAAGTACTTCGATTACAAAGATATCGAAGAAGACAAAATGGTGNGAGAAATATTCTAAGTTGGAAGAAATCAGAAGTTCAGGAAGGATAGAGGTCTGGAATAACTCAAAAGAGGAGAGAGGGTTGAAGTCACTTCATGGAAATCAAGCTCTGAAGAGTTGACACCTAGTTATTTGTCCACAAACCATTGAGAACTTGGATGTACGGTAGAAATCCCTGGAGGGAGAAGTGTTGATATCCAAGTGTCGTTGGATCTAGTAAAAAATGCGAGGAGGATAAAGGATGAGAGTCACTCAACACTAAAAATAACAGGAGAGAAAGTGATTTGTAGATCTAAGGGAATATCAAACCGTTGATTCCTTTCATGGGAAGGAGATTTAGGGAATCGAGAGCTGGGAGAACAAAGGAAGCTACTCTCGGAAATCTCGCAACGTGAACTTCTGATTCACGAGAAAATATCTAGACTGTTAGATCAGGGGGAGTTGTGAGATGTTGATTTTTCACTCGTGAATATCATGAAGCCAGGAGTCGAAAGGAAGGAGAGAGTCATATTCCAAAGTCCTAAAGCATGAAGTCCAGATTCGTGAGAAGATATTTGGACCGTCGGATCACCGGAGTCTTGGATCATTGATCTGACCTGAGCGGTATTCAGAGGTTCAGACTTCGGGAGAAAGGAGGTGAGTTATTTGCCAATTTTGTGAATCGTGAAGTCCCGAAGTGCTCAGAAGATTGGACCCCAAGTCATAGCTTGATTTCACATTGGGGGGTCCGCAAGAACGAAGCTAGTGCTTGCTAGGTGCTAGTTCGAAGTTCAGGAGTTCGGGAGTCAGGAGAATCAAGGTTGGATCACATCCAAATACCCAAAATGCAAATTCATGAAGCACCTTTTGGTTAGGCATGTGGTCACCATCGGTGGTGACGTGGGGGAAGCTTTCTTTCAATGGCAGTTCGCGTGGGTGAAGTTTCACAAAGGACCCATGGAATTGTTTATCGGAGGTTCCAATAGGGACTTGAAGAGATGCTTTAGCTTGAGATTTGAGAAGATCCAGTGACCGAGAGGTCGACAGACCCTGCTGAGGTAGGGGGGCGACATNAGGAAGGATAGAGGTCTGGAATAACTCAAAAGAGGAGAGAGGGTTGAAGTCACTTCATGGAAATCAAGCTCTGAAGGGTTGACGCCAAGTTATTTTTCCAGGAACCATTGATAACTTGGATGTACAGTAGAAATCCCTGGAGGGAGAAGTGTTGATATCCAAGTGTCGTTGGATCTAGTAAAAACTGCGAGGAGGATAAAGGCTGAGAGTCACTCAACACTAAAAATAACAGGAGAGAAATTGAGTTGTATATCTAAGGGAATATCAAACCGTTGATTCCTTTCATGGGAAGGAGATTTAGGGAATCGAGAGCTGGGAGAACAAAGGAAGCTGCTCTCGGAAATCTCGCAACGTGAACTTCTGATTCGCGAGAAAATATCTAGACTGTTAGATCAGGGGGAGTTGTGAGATGTTGATTTTTCACTCGTGAATATCATGAAGCCAGGAGTCGAAAGGAAGGAGAGAGTCATATTCCAAAGTCCTAAAGCATGAAGTCCAGATTCGTGAGAAGATATTTGGACCGTCGGATCACCGGAGTCGTGGATCATTGATCTGACCTGAGCGGTATTCAGAGGTTCAGACTTCGGGAGAAAGGAGGTGAGTTCTTTGCCAATTTTTTGAATCGTGAAGTCCCGAAGCGCTCAGAAGATTGGACCCCAAGTCATAGCTTGATGTCACATTGGGGGGTCCGCAAGAACAAAGCTAGTGCTTGCTAGGTGCTAGTTCGAAGTTCGGGAGTTTGGGAGTCAGGAGAATCAAGGTTGGATCACATCCAAATACCCAAAATGCAAATTCATGAAGCACCTTTTGGTTAGGCGTGTGGTCACCATCGGTGGTGACGTGGGGGAAGCTTTCGACCAGTGGCAGTTCGCGTGGGTGAAGTTTCACAAAGGACCCGTGGAATTGTTTATCGGAGGTTCCAATAGGGACTTGAAGAGATGCTTTAGCTTGAGATTTGAGAAGATCCAGTGACCGAGAGGTCGACAGACCCTGCTGAGGTAGGGGGGCGACATCAGGTGGTACCAGAGATAATATTGAGTTTGTTTGCAAACAACAGAAAAAGGGAGAAAGGAGGTAAGTTGGTATCAATTGTGGTATCAAAATTTAATTTTTGTTCATAGGCACCAGAAGGTGACGCAGTGGAATCATGCCACCTATAAGGCATAGAGAGAATGCATAAATGGAAGAAAAAATGAGGCGAATCCAAATGAGACTGGATGCCATGACTCCGAATGAGACTGGATGCCATGGAAACATCATAGAGAAGAGCACTAAATGCTAGAGATATCAGTGAAGCTGAGAGGGAAGAGATAGAGGTCGAAGAAAATGTAGCAGAGGATGCTGAACAAGATCACTTATTGAAAGTTGTTTCAAGAATAGGAGCCAGAGCAAGAATTGAGGTACCAATGTATGAAGCTATTTTGGAAGTTAAAGAATTGTTGGATTGGGTGTGTGCTATGGATAAGTACTTCGATTACAAAGATATCGAAGAAGAAAAAATGGTGAAGCATGTAGTGACAGGACTGAAAGGTCATGCATCACTATGGTGGGATGAACTGCAAGACAAACGCATGAGCAAAGGTAAGCAAAAAATTAAGAATTGGGATAGGATGGTAGCCAAGATGAAGGCCAAATTTATCCCGGAGGACTATCAAATAAATCTTTTCTGAAGATTGCAGAACTTGAGACAAAAGATCTTATTAGTGAAGAAGTACACTGAAGAATTTTGTAGACTGAACATCAGGGCTAGAGAGAAAGAGAATGAAGATGAAAAAATAACTAGGTATATCAATGGGATGAGATACGAAATACAAGAGGAGATCAACATGATGTCTGTTAGTAAANGAATCATGCCACCTATAAGGCATAGAGAGAATGCATAAATGGAAGAAGAAATGAGGCGAATCCAAATGAGACTGGATGCCATGACTCCGAATGAGACTGGATGCCATGGAAACATCATAGAGAAGAGCACTAAATGCTAGAGATATCAGTGAAGCTGATAGGGAAGAGATAGAGGTCGAAGAAAATGTAGCAGAGGATGCTGAACAAGATCACTTATTGAAAGTTGTTTCAAGAATAGGAGCCAGAGCAAGAATTGAGGTACCAATGTATGAAGCTATTTTGGAAGTTAAAGAATTGTTGGATTGGGTGTGTGCTATGGATAAGTACTTCGATTACAAAGATATCGAAGAAGAAAAAATGGTGAAGCATGTAGTGACAGGACTGAAAGGTCATGCATCACTATGGTGGGATGAACTGCAAGACAAACGCATGAGCAAAGGTAAGCAAAAAATTAAGAATTGGGATAGGATGGTAGCCAAGATGAAGGCCAAATTTATCTCGGAGGACTATCAAATAAATCTTTTCTAAAGATTGCAGAACTTGAGACAAAAGATCTTATTAGTGAAGAAGTACACTGAAGAATTTTGTAGACTGAACATCAGGGCTAGAGAGAAAGAGAATGAAGATGAAAAAATAATTAGGTATATCAATGGGATGAGATACGAAATACAAGAGGAGATCAACATGATGTCTGTTAGTAAAGTCAAGGATGCTTATCAAGAAGCCTTGAAAGCTGAAGAAAAATTGGCCAGGAAACAAAGCCAATGAAGCAGGGGAGGAAATTCAAGAAGAGGTAAGGGAACAAGAAGAGAGAAGTTCCAGAATCCGAATCATGAAGTTGGAAAACAACATAGCCACCCAGAGAAAAGTGGAAGTTCTAAAAAAGGACAACATGGAGGAAGAAGCTCTTTTTCCAGAGGATGATGAAGAGCCAGAGGAGGTGAAGNAGGGAAGAGATAGAGGTCGAAGAAAATGTAGCAGAGGATGCTGAACAAGATCACTTATTGAAAGTTGTTTCAAGAATAGGAGCCAGAGCAAGAATTGAGGTACCAATGTATGAAGCTATTTTGGAAGTTAAAGAATTGTTGGATTGGGTGTGTGCTATGGATAAGTACTTCGATTACAAAGATATCGAAGAAGAAAAAATGGTGAAGCATGTAGTGACAGGACTGAAAGGTCATGCATCACTATGGTGGGATGAACTGCAAGACAAACGCATGAGCAAAGGTAAGCAAAAAATTAAGAATTGGGATAGGATGGTAGCCAAGATGAAGGCCAAATTTATCCCGGAGGACTATCAAATAAATCTTTTCTGAAGATTGCAGAACTTGAGACAAAAGATCTTATTAGTGAAGAAGTACACTGAAGAATTTTGTAGACTGAACATCAGGGCTAGAGAGAAAGAGAATGAAGATGAAAAAATAACTAGGTATATCAATGGGATGAGATACGAAATACAAGAGGAGATCAACATGATGTCTGTTAGTAAATTCAAGGATGCTTATCAAGCAGCCTTGAAAGCTGAAGAAAAATTGGCCAGGAAACAAAGCTAATGAAGCAGGGGAGGAAATTCAAGAAGAGGTAATGGAACAAGAAGAGAGAAGTTCCAGAAGCCGAAGCATGAAGTTGGAAAACAACATAGCCACCCAGAGAAAAGTGGAAGTTCTAAAAAAGGACAACATGGAGGAAGAAGATCTTTTTCCAGAGGATGATGAAGAGCCAGAGGAGGTGAAGTTAGATGTTATACCTGTGGAAAATCAATGCACAAGTCTTGGGAATGTCCCGAGAGAAAGAAAGAAGGAGGAGGCGAAGCACACATTGCCGAAGCAAAAAAACATGTGGAAGTAGAAATAGCAGAAGGAGGAAAGAACCTCATGATAAAGAAAGTTCTTCTTAAACCAGAGAAGGAGGTAGAGGAACTAGTTCAGCGAATAAGCCTATTCAGAACTACCTAGAAGATGAAAGATAGAGTTTGCAAGGTGATCATAGACAGTGGGAGCACTAACAATCTATTATCCACAGAGATGGTGGAGAAACTGGAGCTGAAGACAACTGTACATCCAAACCCATACAAGGTATCATGGTTGCAGAAAGGAAATCAAGTAATGGTAAGTCAACAATACCAAGTTGAATTTAAAATAGGAGGTTATACGGATGAAATATTATGTGATGTAATTCCTATGGATGTATGTCATATTTTATTGGGGAGACCATGGAAGTTTGACAGAAAAGTTATTCATGATAAAATAAAGAATACTTATACCCTAGAAAAGAATGGTAGGACACATTTGTTGTTACCAATAGAAGACAAAGAGAAAAAGAGGGAATCTAGTTCAAGTATACTTTTCATCAGTGGGAAGGAACTCTTAAAGGAAGTAAAGAAGGAGAAAGAAATACAGTTTGTTGTAGTGAGGAAGCCTAGAGTTATCCTTACAAATAATGTTTTGGAAGATTTTCCTGAAGAAGTCCAGGAACTGTTAGAAAAATTTGCTGACACAGTAGTGGATGAGTTACCTCACTCATTTCCACCCATTAGGAGTATAAGCCATCATATTGACCTTATTCCAGGAGCTAGTTTACCAAACAAAGAAACTTATAGTTTGACACCTAGAGAGAATGAGGAAGTCAAAAATCAAGTCCAGGAGTTGTTGGATAAAGGTTTAGTCAGGGAAATCCTAAGCCCATGCGCAATACCGACCGTGTTAAATCCAAATAAGGATGGATGATGGAGAATGCGTACAGATTCCAGAGCCATCAACAAGATAACCATTAGGTATAGATTCCCTTTACCAAGGATGGATGATTTGATGGATTGTTTGAGTGGA
>JZKD02S2262395.1:0-12962 GCA_000966675.3 Picea glauca
CTTAATATGGGGTGCGAACTTCTCGCACTGTACTCATTGTTAGGGTGCGAACATGCTCTTAAAGGAGAAAAAGATAAATATCTCGAACCTTCTAGAAGGGAATCTTCTAGAAGGACGAGTTGTCTTTCGAATGGTTATTCAGGTGTTGGCATTCCAGATATCTTGGGACCATTCCCTATCCAAGTAACTAATCTATCTCTTCCTATATATTGAGGAGATTTCTCATGGAAAGGGTTAAGTGAAGCAAGCAGCAAGTTAGTAAGAGATTGATTATAGAATTAGTGCAAGACTGTATGGAGGACTGATGCTACAACAGCTAGAGACAACAACAAGGTCATCACATGTGGTTGATTTTCTTCATGCATGAGCAAGTGTGTGTGTCAGAGTTGGAAGCCATTGAAAGGAGACCTATGACATCAAGGCTCAGGTTGTAAGTTTCACTTTCAGTTAATTCAATACAGAAATATGTCCCTTTCCCATAAAGATGATGTCACTTTATTACATAATTCCTTGATCATATGTATAGACTAGTCATTGAATAAGTTAATCTACCTTTACTTCGATTGGTTCATTTTTTTGTGATCTGGACGGGACGAGAGCATTGGAGTGAAGCTTGGAACAATAGAGATCTAAGGAAATTGTTCATAAGGTATGTCTATAACCTTTATCTCTTAGTTTATTCAATAGGCTAGATCTAGGGAAAGTGTAGTATTCTGTCCTATTTTGTTCTAGATACCAGGTGGATCTAGGGAGATCGGTTTGTGTCCGCACTCACGGATTTATCCTATAACATGCTCGTAAAATATTTTGGGTTGTTTCCAACCCAGAAAAATGAGTGCCACATGCTCCAGTATGGAAATCATTAAACATGAAAACTTCTTCTTCGTGAGTGAGGCATCGACGCAAGATGCAGTCTACACCTCTTCGATACAACGTATCGTCGAGTATGACATAATTATTAGCTTGATGGAATATACGGTGACACTCATCACGAGAAGCAAAGGTGGGGCACTTCAAATTCTGGAGATAGAAAAGTATATCTCCGTACCAGAAATCCGAAGAAGTGATAAAAAATATATCCCCTCTAATAGGCGAATCTTCGGGCATAACATCACCTGACTCAACTGGAAGTTCTGAAATAAGTTCTGCGAAGACCAGTGACTTTTTGGATTTTGCTGAAACAAAATCTAAGTCGAATTCCGGGAGGACGACTATCCATCTATTGATATTTCCTCCAATTACTCATCGTGTCAATTTTTTTTGAAATGGATTCACAATAGCAATGAAAGTGGTCTTGCAAAGCAGAACATAATGACGAAACCTTTGAACAACATGGACTGCTTCCAACGCAAGTTTTTTGATATGAGAATAATTGAGTTCCGGTCCGACTAGGCCTTGGATCAGGTAATAGATCACATATTCTGAGAGTAAATCATCTTCTTGAACTAAGACCATGCTGATGGTTGACTCTGTTGTAGCCAAGTATAATAAGAAATATTTGTTATAGTTGGGTGGCTGAAGCAGAGGGGAAATTGTGAGGGCATGTTTCAATGCTTCGAAGGAGCGTTGAGTGGCATCGTCCCAATAAAAAGGAACATATTTCTTCAGTAAGCGCATAAAGCCTTTTGTGATCTCGACATAGTTGGCAATGAAATGCCTTAAAACATTTGCCTTGGCCTATAGACTCTGAAGTTAAAGGATTGTGCATGGGGGAGGCAACTGAACTATTGCCTCAACCTTGAGAGGGTCGACCATGATCCCCGTTGTTGACACTATGAAACCTAACAAACACCCTAATGTTATGCAAAAGATGCACTTGTTTGGATTCAAGCGAATCCGTAAGTAGAGACATCACTCAAAGATAAGTCGGAGGTGTGTGCGATGATCCATTCTCTTGTGAGATCGAGATGCTAAATCATCTAAATAGGCCTCGACTATATGCTTGATATCATGGAAAGAAAAAGACATGGCCCACTGAAAGGTTGCTCCAGCATTTTTTATACCAAAGGGAATCTTGCGATACGTGAATGTACCCCATGGAAAAATTAATGTCATTTTGTGCTGGTCTTTGGGTTTGATTTGTATCTGATTATATCCCAAAAAAACATCCATGAAAGAAAAGGCCTCGCAACCTACACATTCATCATTTATCTAGTCGATGAATGGTGTGGGAAAATTATCTTTTGGACAAGCCTTGTTCAAATCATGGAAGTCCGTACATACGTGAATCATGCCCTATTTCTTATTGACCAACATAGGATTTGACACCAATTGGGTCAAATGGATAGGATAGATAAAACTGGCTTTCGACAGTTTCTCGACCTCAACCTTAATGGTTGTTACTTTCCTGGGATTAACTCGATGAAGCTTATATCGAACAGGATTGGCATCCAGATAAGTCGTGATTTCATGTTCGACTATTTTTGGATCGATGTCTGGCATTTCCTCGTAAGACCAAGCAAAAATGTTGCAGAATTCTTTAAATATATCTGTGTAGATTTGAATCTCTTTGGGGGAACAATTAGCTCCGACGAAAACATTCTCCACGATGCTATGGATTTTGGAGATATTAATCGGTATGGTTTCAACGATAGTTTCCATATTACCCTCGGCATAAACCTCATGTGTAGTTAAGGGATTAATAGGACAAGACCTATCTCCAGTCATAGTCAAGGTGAATTATACTACTTTGATTTTTCTTAACTTTGGGAGGAAGTATGATTTGTGATGGAGATAGTCCCAAGGTTTGTGCGGACTATTCAGTGCTTCAATTATTGCTTCGTTGGAGGGAAAAACTAAGTCTAACGAATCGATATCAGCGAGAGAGCCTTGAGCCCAAATAGGCTCTAGAATCAGATCCAACTCTTGTGCAGGAGTTGGATCTGTGTCGACTGAAGCTTGCTGGACTAAAGAGTATGCTACTTCAACTGTGGACAAGGGCATGGACATGCCAGGGTGCCCTATCCCTTCCATCGTGGTCAATGGGGAAGGAAGTATACATGGATCATTGAAGTAAGTCATGCAAAATGACAAAACTTGGAAAATCTCAACCTTATGATGGTTGGATATGAACTTCACATCGCCTTGAGGGAGAGGGTAATTGAAGGTACCCATCAAAGATGGTTTCAAACCAACCCCTACATTTACTATTCCTGGTTGGGGATTATCAATCATCGAGACCGCGGATACCCCCAATGAAGGGTCAGGTTTGGAGAAAGACAATTGATCAATGGTCACAATCCGGTCCTTGTGTGGAAACAACAAGACCCATAAAACTGTAGCGACCACTTCTTGCATGGCGTAAGTCCAACTTCTTCCTAACAAGAGATTGTAGTCAAGGGACGCGTCGACTACTTCTACCTCAACGCACACAGTCTTCCCTCCTAATTTCATGGGGAAAGAGGGAATGATACCATGTGGTCGGAATGAATGACTGTTGAAAGCAGTCAGAAGAGTAGGTGATGGAGAGAAAACGGGCTGGCCAATGCCCTTCCAACATGCTAGCGACATAACACATGTCGAGGCACCCTCATCAACCACCGTGCGAAAAATGTTCCGAGTAATCATTTTCGTGGGGTGAGCCACTACCATCTGAAATGCTACTAGTTAAGGAACATGAGGCTTTAAGTCGGTTGTATCCAGCATGATTGTACCCAGATTACAAGTCTTGGTAGATCCTAAAGAAGCTAACAAATCTTTCCTCTAGGAGGGGTAGTTTTGGAGGACCTCCAAAGTGGACATCGCACAAGGGGTTTGGGACAAATCCTCCACCACCGAATAGTTCAGGGCAACCCTTCTGGTCACCAATTCTGTTTTGGGTGGGAAATCCCCCTACAGATTAACACTTAGGGTTTTATCATGCATGCAAAAAACACCTAAAGATTCCTACTTTTTACCATCATCCCAAACCTAATCCCCATTATTCTTAAGCAAATACACAGTTAAGAAGATCAAGTGAACTTACCTTATTTCTGGCATTTGATATCGATCCCTCTTCACGCTTGGTCGCTCTTTGACTTCAACTCTCCTCCCAAGGATGACCTGCATTCACAAAAGACAAAAAAAGAACTCCACATGCATTTTATCTACAAATTAATGGGTTAGAGATTTAATCAACATGTACACAATAAACAATGAAAACCTCATATGGTGGGATGGGAAAAGTACTTCTTTATTATTAACTTCACTAAATAAACTTACAATGATGAAGTTGACCACTACTCCACGAATCTGGTCCTGGGCTCCTCTTTTACTGTGCACCAACTACTAACACACTTGCTTCTCTTATTCGTTGAAATCACAAAATGGTTGCAGAATCTTGGGCAATGGGGAATATGAATTCAGGTAGAGTTTCTTTACTATATTTTTCCTCCTTTCAAATGGGAACCCTAACCCTTCTTTTATAGGCTATAAGAAGCTAGGTATTTGGTCGAGTGACCAACCATGCATGGCCAAAAGGTTTAGTTAACTTACCCAAATCTGTGTGTTCCATCAACAACTTTCATTTTTCCATGCTTTTGTAGGTACACGCGGGCTATCTTGGGTCAGCTAGCATGTACACGCATGTTGTAATGGAGAAGGGTGCATGGGCCTTTATAAAAGGGGTTTTTAAGAAGAGTTGTTCAATAGTGTTTTGGAAAAGAAGGAATATGAGATGGCCTGATGCTAGGTAAGAATGTCTGGTGCAAATTAGGGTTATAACAGTAAGGGTTGATGATCTGTATGTATGATTGTTTCCTTCTCTAACAAGTAGTGCTTCCATTTCTTTACGCTTTGAACTAATGCATACAACTCTTTATCATACGTAGTATAGTTAACAACAAATTGGTTAAAAGTTTCAGAGTGGTAACATATAGGCTTATGATATTGCATCAATACTTCACCCATGGTGTATCAGTTGGAATCTATCTCGATATTGAAAGGTTGTTGAAGATTTGAGAGTGATAATACTAGTGCGGTACTGATCCTTTCCTTCAAAGTGTCAAAAGATTTTTTTGTCTTTCCTCCCCACCAAAAAGTGTTCTTCACACTGGTTAAGACATGCAAAGGAGATGCTATAAAATATAAGTTTGAAATGAATCTCCTCCAGTACTGGATTGCACCTAAGAAGCTCTGTATTTTGGTTATACTTTTGGCCTCAGACCAATTTACAATTACATCATTCTTGGAAGGATCAATTTTCAATTGTCCTCCTCCTACAATATGACCTAATTACACAAGTGAAGTCTTACCAAATTCAAATTTGGACAATTTTACATACACCGTTTCCCTTTGAAAAGTATCCAATACTTGCTTTGCATGCCTTACATGTTCATCCCAAGTCCCACTAAATATAATAATGTCATCTAAATATACAATCACAAAATCATCTAGAAATTTTCTGAATACATCATTCATCACAATCATGAAGGTTTTATGAGCATTACAAAGCCCAAACGACATCAATAACCACTCAAACAATCCATGTTTGGTTTTAAAGGAAATTTTCCATGCATCCTATTCTGCAACCTTGATCTGATGGTATCCACTACCCAAATCCAACTTAGTGAAATAAACAACATTCTTTAATTGATTAAGTAAATCATCGATACAAGGAAGATGGTATCATTTTTTCACCATGACTTTATTTAAGACTCGATAATAGGCACACATTCTCCATGTGCCATCCTTCTTTGGAACCATCACGATCAGAGAACCATAAGCATATGATATGGTCTTGATGACCCCTTGATCCAATAAGCCTTGTACCTTCTTTTTAATCTTTTTCATCTATACAACTAACATCCTTTACATGCCCACAATAGGAAGAGGAGAATCCTACTGAAGATGTATTTCATGTTGGATTTCCCTCTTAGGAGGTAATCCATCTGGTTCCTGGAAAATATCATCATACATAGAAACAATATCAATTAATTATTTCTTATGAGAATGATCACATCCTTGGAAAGCGTCGGATGTTCCAACATCCTTTTCCCTTATGACCATGAGTACATATCTCTTATTAGTGTTTTTGAGTCTCTTCATTTGTCCCACACTAACAAGTGTTGTGTTTACCCTCATGATGTGGGATCTAACAATATATTCCACTCCCCCTTTAGTAAGGTGATATTTGTTCTCATGACGAGAGAATATTTATTTTCTGTCATAAAGATAAGGACTCCCCAACACTATGCCACATATATCAAGTGATAAAACATCCAAATCGGCTTCATCAAACAAATTTGAAGCAATAGAAAATATGACCCTACATTGCTTGGTGACATTAAGTTTTTATTTATCACATACCCAACCAAGAGGATAAGGCTTTGGATGTGGTTTAGTTTCAAGACCCATCTTTTTGACAAGTGCTTCAGATATCAAGTTTACTTGGGAACCCAGATCAAACAATGTATMTCTCTTAGTGTGTTTAGATACAACTCTTATATGAAATAATTCATTTCTCTTTCTTTCATAATCATGATATTCATTATTGGAATTTGAAATAACATGATGAGAATATTTACCTTGTAATCTGACCGTTGTGATATTTCCTTCGTCTCCTAAATTAGAAACAAGATCTTGTTGCACTATAGCAACAGTCTTTGTCTTCCCCTTTCCACCAAAATATTTCGGTCTCTTCTCTAGATGTAGTTTCCAACAGTGTTCATCATCGTGATCATTCATCTTGCAATGAGTGCAAGATGGTTTTCCTTCTCTCTTTACAATGACGGTCTTTTTTTCCTTCCTTTTAAACTTCTTAAACTTCTTATGTGGGATATTGGAAGGTTTCTGTGTGGGATATTCTTGAATATGCTTTCCCTTGTTCTCAAGGTGAGTGTCTTGCATAGAAACTTCGTCAAGACTGGTGGGGTTAAACAATAGTAAAGTATGATGAATATAACTATGAAGTGCGCCAATATACTTCATTAAAGTTTCATAAGAATCCAAAGGAATGTTTAGTACAAGAGATTTATTCCTAAATTATTTTGTGAAACTTTGTACAATTTGACCCTTACTTTGTCTTAAAGTTTTTCATTCCATCATTGCTTTATGTAAATAANACTTTGTTGATATCAATGTAGAGATTGCACGTATTATGGGGATCACTCGGAGGTATACCCACAATGATGAGTGGAAGCCTTTTGAGTTGATTTCAGGCTAGATACCCTGCCCTTGTGTGTGGATCGGACTGTCGACTATCCCCCCAGGCTCTATTGTTGTTCGTGGTGACCTTAGTGGCCTTTCTCTCTAGGTTCTTACCCAAGGTGACTGTGGAGGGGAAAGTCTTCACGTTACCTAGAATTGATGTTAACCAAACTCACTCGGGCTCCTTGGAGGGTATACCCACGATTATGTGTGGGAGCTTGCACTAGGGTGTAAGTATGTTAAGAAGGTCATCGGCATAAATTTTCCACCCTAGCCCCACCCCTTCTCATCTCATTGTTGTGACATTGGATTTCATCACCAACTAGTGGCTTCGAAATTAGAAGGTCTTGTTTGCTTGGTTTTTCTTCCTAGATTTTGTTTACTAGCGCGTGTTGTTTGTTTCTCGAAGTTGACCGTTGGATTTTCTTCACAAAGTTTGTCACTCGTTTACAATAGCTCATCCACGTCATTCACATAGAATGTAGGTTTTATCTCTAGATCATCTGGACGGTTCTCAACCCTTTCCCACAAGCACACCTAGAGGCTCTCCTCGGCAGAGTGAAGTCCCAGTCGTCACCACACCACAAGAGGAATGCACTGACTCTCTAGAACGTTTTCAAATTACAAATAATCGAGAGGAATTTCGACTTAACCCCGATTCTAAGAGACGTTTTATGTGAGTAGACTCTTCCAGAGACTTAATTGTTGTGTATTCTGGATCTCTGACTGGACCCTTTCCTGGTATAGAAGGCCAAGATCCTTTTTGGTCTACAGGTGTTTTCCGGCACGACCTTTTTGTTCCAGGTTCACCTGTGATTTCTGAAATTAATCCTCCTTTGATTTTCAAGATCTCTAATCTCGAGACAATACCATTGACTACCGCTTATCACTTTATTGTCCCTGCCGAAATGGCCCATCTTGCAGCTACTATGAGTGTTCCAACCAGATTTCCTGTGGTTAGTCTCGCTCCCATCAACACACCTCGGACACACAATGTCAATCCAGCACTACCACCTGGATACCATGCATTGAATGCTACCATTCCTACTCCCGCGCAAAATCCATCTAGCTCTCCTAGTGGTCCTTATTCTTCTGGGCACTTTCTTCCCCGTTTTGTTTTAACACTCCCTCAATTTCCTTTTGGAGGACCTTCTTCATCTTCTACTGACAATCCTAATCCTAGTGGTGCTATTCCGTCATTCACTCCAACTTATCAGCTTCCGGTTGGTGGACAATCTCATCAAGGTAGTATAACTCAACCCCCTCTCAGTTGGCAAATACCAATTGGAACATTGCCCTCAATTGGTACACCACCTTCAATGGGAGGGGCAACCCCACCTTATGGGAAAAACATACCTCCGTCCTTGGCCTAGTATTGGAATCACCTGATACAAAATCCTTCTCAATCGACTGGGGGGCAGCAGTTTCGAGCTACATCCATAACACCCCCTAGCATGGGCCAACTGTATCCAGGTTCGTTTAATCCCATTTGGGGGTCAAATGCTCAAAATCAAGCCTCTGTTCCGGGGTATAATCTGATGAGCTACTATCCTGTTCAACCACCACCGAATATGCCTGGATCTTTACATTATATGCAGACTGCTTATGGTCCTNACTTTGTTGATATCAATGTAGAGATTGCACGTATTATGGGGATCACTCGGAGGTATACCCACAATGATGAGTGGAAGCCTTTTGAGTTGATTTCAGGCTAGATACCCTGCCCTTGTGTGTGGATCGGACTGTCGACTATCCCCCCAGGCTCTATTGTTGTTCGTGGTGACCTTAGTGGCCTTTCTCTCTAGGTTCTTACCCAAGGTGACTGTGGAGGGGAAAGTCTTCACGTTACCTAGAATTGATGTTAACCAAACTCACTCGGGCTCCTTGGAGGGTATACCCACGATTATGTGTGGGAGCTTGCACTAGGGTGTAAGTATGTTAAGAAGGTCATCGGCATAAATTTTCCACCCTAGCCCCACCCCTTCTCATCTCATTGTTGTGACATTGGATTTCATCACCAACTAGTGGCTTCGAAATTAGAAGGTCTTGTTTGCTTGGTTTTTCTTCCTAGATTTTGTTTACTAGCGCGTGTTGTTTGTTTCTCGAAGTTGACCGTTGGATTTTATTCACAAAGTTTGTCACTCGTTTACAATAGCTCCTCCACGTCATTCACATAGAATGTAGGTTTTATCTCTAGATCATCTGGACGGTTCTCAACCCTTTCCCACAAGCACACCTGGAGGCTCTCCTCGGCAGAGTGAAGTCCCAGTCGTCACCACACCACAAGAGGAATGCACTGACTCTCTAGAACGTTTTCGAATTACAAATACTCGAGAGGAATTTCGACTTAACCCCGATTCTAAGAGACGTTTTATGCCAGTAGACTCTTCCAGAGACTTAATTGTTGTGTATTCCGGATCTCTGACTGGACCCTTTCCTGGTATAGAAGGCCAAGATCCTTTTTGGTCTACAGGTGTTTTCCGACGTGACCTTTTTGTTCCAGGTTCACCTGTGATTTCTGAAATTAATCCTCCTTTGATTTTCAAGATCTCTAATCTCGAGACAATACCATTGACTACCGCTTATCACTTTATTGTCCCTGTCGAAATGGCCCATCTTGCAGCTACTATGAGTGTTCCAACCAGATTTCCTGTGGTTAGTATCGCTCCCATCAACACACCTCAGAAACCCAATGTCAATCGAACACTACCACCTGGATACCATGCATTGAATGCTACCATTCCTACTCCCGCGCAAAATCCATCCGGCTCTCCTAGTGGTCCTTCTTCTTCTTGGCACTTTCTTCCCCGTTTTGTTTTAACACTCCCTCAATTTCCTTTTGGAGGACCTTCTTCATCTTCTACTGACAATCCTAATCCTAGTGGTGCTATTCCGTCATTCACTCCAGCTTATCAGCTTCCGGTTGGTGGACAATCTCATCAAGGTAGTATAACTCAACCCCCTCTCAGTTGGCAAATACCAATTGGAACATTGCCCTAAATTGGTACACCACCTTCAATGGGAGGGGCAACCCCACCTTATGGGAAAAACATACCTCCGTCCTTGGCCTAGTATTGGAATCACCTGATACAAAATCCTTCTCAATCGACTGGGGGGCAGCAGTTTCGAGCTACATCCATAACACCCCCTAGCATGGGCCAACTGTATCCAGGTTCGTTTAATCCCATTTGGGGGTCAAATGCTCAAAATCAAGCCTCTGTTCCGGGGTATAATCTGATGAGCTACTATCCTGTTCAACCACCACCGAATATGCCTGGATCTTTACATTATATGCAGACTGCTTATGGTCCTNGATTGTTGAAAATGTCCATATTGGAGCTTCATGTTCTTCCGACGAAATCGTCACCTATACGTCTCTTTTCAAAGAATTTCGTGACATCTTCGCCTGGAGCTATGAAGAGATGCCAGGTATCGAACTTGCAATTGTTGTACATGAGATAAAGACATACCCTGGCGCTAAACCCGTCCGGCAACACCTTCGTCCAGTTCACCCACGTAAAGTGACTATTATCAAGCTCGAAGTTGAGAAATTTCTAAAAGCTAGCTTTATTTATCCAGTGGCTCTTACAGAATGGGTTTCCAATCCTGTCCCGATTGACAAAAAAGGAGGCACCATTTGTGTATGCGTTGATTATAGGGATATTAACAAAGCTTGTCCGAAAGACAACTTTCCTACCCCCTTTGTCAATCAGATTGTCGATGATTGCGCTGGAAGTGAAATATTCTCTCTCATGGATGGTTTTTATTTGTCCTTGGGGTACTTTTGCCTATCGGAAACTCCCTTTCGGTCTTAAGAATGCGGGTGCAAATTTTCAACACGCTATGTCTTATGATTTTCATGATATCAAGCATATTGTTCAAACCTATTTGGATGATTTAACCGCTCATTCTATGTGCATATTTGATCACCCAACCCACCTCCGGGCTATTTTCGTTCGTTGTCGATTCTACTGGATACGTTTGAATCCTCATAAGTGCGTTTTTTGTGTGGAATCCGGCTGTCTTCTAGGTTTTATCATTTCACATCAAGGGATCTGGGTGGATCCTTTGAAGGTTGAGTCAATCTTTAATCTCCCTCCTCCTTCTACACTACGCCAGTTGCAAAGTTTGCAGGGGAAAGCAAACTTTCTTCGTTGTTTTATCCCTAATTACGCCGAGATCACTCGTGGTTTTACGTGGCTACTAAATAAAGATTCAGAGTTCATCTGTGATACCAACAATTATTTTGAATCTTTGAAGTTGTCCCTAGCGCGAGCTCCACTTCTCTTTCCTCCCGATTACAATCGCGATTATTTCCTTTATCTTCCTGCCTCAGAGTACACTATTGGCATGGTTCTCGTCCAAGAGGATGATGCGCGTGACGAACATGTTATTTACTACTTGAGTCGAAGTCTCACACCAACTGAAATCAAGTATCAACATGTTGAAAAACTGGCCTTGGCTGTTGTTCAAGCCGTCCAACGCTTTCGGCACTATATCCTCTCATGCAAGACTACGGTGATTTCTCATTGCAACCCTATGCAACATATTTTGACACGTCAATTTCTAGGGGGAAAATACTCCAAATAGATTGTGATACTCCATGAGTTTGACTTGGAATTCGACCGAGCCAAGTCCAAGAAATCCTTAGTTTTTGCTGAGTTAATATGCGATTTTCCTCACTCTGCAATGGAAAATGTAGTAGTTGATTCATTTCCCGATGAATCTCTTTTCCTTATTAGCACTGACGATCTTTGGTATGGGGATATCATTATATATCTCCAAACCCAGACTTTCCGGCCTACTTTTTCTAGTACTGAACGACATCGCATACGCTATCAAGCTTGTCAATACATTATCCTCGGGGATACTCTTTACCGTTGGAAAATTGACTCTGTTTTTCGATGTTGTCTAATGTTTGACGAAGCCAAGAAATATATGAATGACTTCCATTCCGGAGAATGTGGTGGTCATATGTCTGGGTATGCTACTGCCCAGAAGATCTTACATGCAGGGTATTTTTGGCCTTCTTTGTTTAACGATTGCATTATTTCCATTCAGAAATGCCATGCCTGCTAGACCTACAATCAGAAAATTCGGTCCCATCCTACTCCTCTTCATCCTGTGGTCTCAGTTGGTCCCGTTGCGAAATGGGGTATCGATTTCATGACATGTCACCCTCACTCGGCCAGGGGGCATGGTTACATCATTGTAGCCATTGATTACTTTACGAAATGGGCTAAGGCGATGTCAACATTTGAAAACACTGGAAAGACTGCAACCTTGTTTCTTTTTAATCACATCATAGCTCGTTTTGGTGTTCCTCAAGATATCGTCACTGATCACGGTAGCCACTTTAGGAATTTTATGATGTCTGAACTTACTGACAAGTTGGGTCTTCTCCATGATAACTCAACGCCCTATTATCCACAATCCAATGGTCAAGTCGAAGTGATTAATAAAGTTCTCATAACTATGCTTCGACGAATGATAGGGATTCATAAAACAAGTTGGCACATAATGTTGTTTTCAGCATTGTGGGCGTACCATACATATGTCAAGTACGCTACTGGATTTATGCCTTTTCGATTAGTCTATGGTGTGGAAGCCATTCTTCCTATAGAATGTGAGATACCCTCTCTGAAGCTAGCTGTTGAAATCCTACCCAACACTTCTGCTGAAGAAGAACGTCTATTGTATCTTATGCGATTAGACAAAACTCGACGTAACGCCACTCTAGTAATAGAAGCCCAGAAGAAACGTGTCAAGGCCCAATATGACAAGCATGTCAAGCCTCACTTTTTCTCCGAAGGTGATCTTGTTCTTCTCTATGAACA
>JZKD02S2262406.1:0-24247 GCA_000966675.3 Picea glauca
TGTGGAATTCTACTTGCAGCCAAGTAATTAGTGATATTTGTGAACAAAAGAGAGTTAGAAGAAATTGCAAATAGGTGCTCATCAGGAAAAGAACCTTCTACACATGGCTCATTCTCGTTAGATTTAATTATTGAAATAAAATCAACCACTACATTATCGTTTCCTGGTTTATTCAAGATGGTTATACCATATTCTTGTAGTAACAATAACCACCTAGTTACCTTGCCATTAGTTATAGGTTTTTTCATTAAATTTTTATGGCAACATGGTCAATATGCAATATTATTGGATACCCTGTGATGTAATGCCGAAAGTTATTAATTGCATGGGTTACAACAATAAACTCTTTCTCGGTTACTGTACAATTTAGTTCTACTGGTGAGAGATTTTTGTTGATGTAGTAGATCATGTATGTATTAAGTTGTCTTAGAACATCTCCAATGGCGGTGTCTGATGTGTTCGTAGAAATATGAAATGGGAGGGACCAATTGGACCCTCCTAAAATAGGAGCCTCAAACACCTTAGTTTTTAGTTCTTTTAGTGAATGTTGGCAATTTTCCATCCAAAAAAACTTAGAATCTTTGTTAATCAAAGAAAACAATGGACGAGAAATTCATGAGAAATTTTCAATAAAGCAACGATAATAACCAACATATCATAGGAAGCTTCGTACTTATTTTTACGAACGTGAATTTGGAAATTTTAATATTACCTTTATTTTTTCCGGATCCACTTGGGTGCCTTTAGCTGAGATGTAGTGCCCTAATATGATGCCATCAATTAACATCATTTCAAATTTCTCATTGCCGAGGGCAATGTTCGATTCTTTACACCTTATCAATGTTTTCTCTAAATTTGCCAATGCCTCATCAAATTCATCAGCATATGTTGCAAAGTCATCCATATATATTTCCACACAATCATGAATTAGATCAGAGAATATACAAATTACAACTCTTTGAAAGGTGGCAGGGGCATTACATAACCCAAATGGTAGAACACGATAGGCAAAAGTGACCCATGGATAGGTAAACGTTGTTTTGTATTGATCCTTAGGTGTGATCTGGATCTAGTTATACCCTCTGAATCCATTGATGAAAGAAACGTATTTCTTCCCTGCTAATGTATCCATGACCTGGTCAATGAATGGTAGTGGGAAATGGTCTTTGTGTGTTTCTTTGTTTATTTCTCTATAGTCCACACAAATCCTCCATTTACCATTTTTCCTAGGTACCATGATGAGAGGGGACACCCATTAGCTGTCATAAATCCTTCATTTTCTCTTTGATGGCTAAGTACTAATCTATAAAGAGAATTCGATGAGCTTCTCCTTCTTCATCACTATCTTATCTGTCAAAGTCTATGCTAGATTTTGTGGGAGGATACATGGTTAATTTCTTTGTGGGAAATGGTCATGAAACTTGACCTACAATTGATGTAAGCATCAGTAGTGGCCAACCAAGGCCTTCCCAGGATTAAAGGATACCTCCCCAAAGAAGTTTTGGGTTGTAGGATCATAAATTCAGTAGGATATTCCCACAAATCTATTGATATCACCATGTCTTCTAAGATTCCGTTTAGTTTGATAATTGATCTGTCAACATGTTGGAGTATGATGGGGGTTTTCCTAAGGCAAGTGAGTCCTAAGGTTTCCATGGTCTCACATGCCATAATGTTGATGGCAACACCAAGGTTAATTAATATATTTCTAATAAGTGTATTATTAATCTGCACATTAACTACTGGGCTGTAAGGGTCAGAGTATTTGGCTGTGAGAAGTCCCCCCATCATTAAGTCAGACATTTTATCCATAACATGGACAATTTGGGGATCCTTCCTTTTTCTACCATGTTTCCTTAAACAAATTTCTCATACTATTTTCGAGTAGATAGACACAACTTTGATGGCTTAGAAGAGAAATATTTTAACACACACATTCTTGAGTTTCCCCAAGAAGTCAAATTCTGGTTGAGTAAGAGATTTCTCTAGGATTAATCTTTCTTGATAGGGTGGGTTTTTAAGTTTTGGGTGGGCATGATCAACTTTCAAAGATTCATGCGATTGTTCTTGTTCTGGTTCTTCATTCTGAGCATCCTCATTTAAATCTTCAATACAAACATGAGGTTGGTCCTTCGTTAATGTCTTCCCAAATCAAAGGTGGATATCATTATAGTCTAGGCAAGAGACAAAATAGGTAGGGTAGGTGGCAAGTCCAACAACTTGTGCTGGTTGGGTTTGCCTCCCATTATTAGGGTTAGGGATGGGTTGTATATGTAATTGTAGTTGAGGAGGGGATATTGTGTATGCCTACATTTGGGGAGGGGGAAGAAGTTGCATGGGTGGCTATGTTAAGGGATGTTGAGGGCCTCCTAAAGTAGAATTTCTCCACCCCTATTTCCATAACTAGTTTGGAGGAGGTGGAGCCACCCATTGTTGTGTTGGAATGCACCATGGATGAGAAGTATACTGCATGGAAGGGTTATTCCAATATGAATTAAAATACTGAGATTTGTCTTGAACCATACCTTGAGGTCTGGTTTTCCATGGTGGCTTCTGAGAGACAAAGCATAACTGCTCTGGTTCCTCAGCTTCCTGATAGATGGATTTCAGTCTTGGTAAGGATGGAAAGTTACAAGTAGCATGGTCTTCATTTCATATTCCACAAACCTCAATTTGGTCCAATGGACATTCCTTCCATGGGTGTTTTGTTCTGCATTTTGGGAAAAAGATGGCCAAAGTTCATTTTACCTCTTCTTTCTTCTTCTTTGTTTGAAGTGTATCCAACTGAGAGCTCAAGGATATAAGTATATTAGTTTTGAAGTCCTTTAATATGTTCCTGATATCTACTCTTGTGACTCCGTCTTCAACAGTCTTGTCAGTCCTTGCCAATATATCTCTTGGTCCTTTTCTTTTTTTTGAAGTAACTCTGAAATATTTGCGACAAAGTTCCAAGATAACATCATAATCTAACTAAGAAACATATCCTCTTAGTATTGTTCACCAATCAACTCCTATGAAGGTGGAACCTTTTTGTGCATTGTTGGCACAGGGGCAGACCTAGGGTTCAACGCTTCAACAATGCACCAACAAAACCCTAACTACCGACCCTTTTGGCAACACCTGCGAAGGATATGAAGTCTCACCCGAGGTAGAGGCAGAGGGGTTTGTAGGACTCAGGTGTCTACAACCTATATGGGACACAGATCCGTGATCACAATACTTAACAAAGAATTTAGTCAATAACATGCATTAGTTCATAAATCCATTCACATCGCAGATGAAACCCTAGATACATAACAACGCAGTAGCAACGATGGTCAAGTACTTTTCATCACTTAGAACATAGTATGGGATCAGATCTAGCATTCATTTATCATCAATAGAGCACTAAGCATCCATACATCTATCTAACATACATAAATATCAATACACCAACAAATAAACAACATAAACAACATCGACAACATTGCACAAAGCACATCAACACAATATATACATGGTTCACCCCAGTGTGGGGCTACGTCCACCAACTCTTCTTCTCCTTTATTAGTCTCCTTCAATATTCTTACAGGCACATAGCCACAGGGCTAACTTCGCACTAGAAAGGTGATCTGTGCACAATGCACTAGATCCACCTTCCTCACAATTAGGTCAAGGCACATATCCTTACACAGTCTGTCTGCACAAAGCCTCTTACAATCACTTGCAATCAGCTAGGACTTTATAGATACTTGCACAAAGACAAATAGATATACTTATTACAACATATTGTGCACATAGCCAACACCCCCCTTCTTACAATCACTTAGCTACTTATTTATACATTACAAAAAGGATTAAACATAGGTAAACCCATGGGATGACATCCCATACCCATTACATAAACCCTAAAAGCCCCAAAAATATCGCAAAACAAGTGAGATCCTATGATCTTTGCTTCGCCTGGGCGCTCCATCTTCGACCAACCTGTCAAAGTCCCAAAAATGGTCAAACATGACCAATGTTCTCTCAAAACTTGGTCGAGGGCCAACATGTCCCCAACACTCACCTGTGACTCATCCTAAGTCACTCCGATCTAGGTAACTCTTCTTCGAAGGCCTTGAGCTTAGCTCGACATGCTTTGACTTGTTGCTTCACGAGGGCTTGTTGCTCGACGAACTCCCGAAGTACTTTCCTAGTGACAGGACCTTCCAGGCGTTGTTCCACTGTCACGACCATTTGTTCCAGCTGCGAGCCTTGTCCCTCGATCTTTTTGAAAATCATGCAGGCTTCGTCTTGCACCGGCTGGAGTCTCCGTGTCACTTCCATAACCTTTCTCTGGATGGTAGTGCTGTAGTGGGAAAACCCCCTTATGGAATACACTAGGGTTCTAAAGTGCAGGCAAAGATAACCATCTAAAGTCTCCTACTTTTAACAACTATCCCGACAACACCATATTCATAGATGAAGTACAAAGTATAGGAATTCGACAGTCTTACCTTAAACTCCGTTACTGGTGTCGATCCCTTTGCGCTCGGTCGTTTCTCGACTGCTGATCTCCTCCCAAGGCTGACCTGCATTCAATAAAATTCAAACAAGAAACTATGAACATGCATTCTATATATGACTTAATGGGTTAGATGTCATAACAAATTGTATGTCAAACATAAAGATTAACACATCATATGGCGAGATGATGAAAGTATTTCTTTATATTAATTTCATAAAGTCACTTACAAAATGAGATCGACGAATGCTCCTCGAACCTGGTCCTAGGCTCCTCTTCACCAAGCTCCAACTGCTTCCACATATCCTTCTTATCTCATACTTCTCTCTAGAGAATAGGCATAGGTTTATGGATGAGGAAAATGGGGCACGAATAAGGAATTCTAGCTCAAAAACTCACAATACGGCTACAGATTCTTGGGGCAAGAGGGGAAAGTAAAATGGGTAGAGTTTCACTGTTTCTCTATTTCTACTTGGAATGTGACCCCAACACCTCTTTTTATATGCCAAAAATATGGTTATTCGGTTGGGGGATGGGCTATAGGCAGTCAAATGGTTAGGAAACCACCCAATTGCCTGTAATCTCAATGAATCCCTTGCAACTTTTTATTTTTTGCAACTTTTTTGGATATACAGGGGCTGTAGTGGTGCAACTAGCATATGTACGCGGGTAATAGTGGTGCAAATAGCGTACATGCATGGGTAGTAGTGGTGTAGGGCGCATACATCTTGAAAAAAATGGTTTTTAAGAAGAGCTATTTAATATTGGCTTGGCAAAAATAACAAGTAAGATGGCCTAATTCCAGGTATGCATGTCTGGTGAAAATTAGGGTTATAACAAATGCCCCCTAATGTGTGAGGTCAGAAGAGCATTTGATGGCTGAAATACATTACAAATATTTACCAACGTATGAAGCGAGTGAGCCCGAGACCGGAGTTCGGGAGGTGCCATCAGCAAAATAACAATTGTCTCACTAAGGCATGCAAACCCATGCTCGAGATGAAACAAATCATGGTTTCCAATCAAATACACTACATATCCATGTCATGTAACTATATAAAGTGTAGCTGTGAGAAATACACAACAGATCTACATCTCAAAATCAAAGATATACATGTATAGTATCTATCTTCAAGAAGCGAGTGATGCCTGATGGATGGAGATGAGGTCTTCAGAGCTCGAGAAAAAACTTCAAGATCTTCAAAACTCAGGTAGGAGTGTAATGTAAGTGTGCAACTTCACTACCCATAGGTCTTCGACGACTCGTCGGGGAATAGACAAGAGGATCTCGATGATCAGACAAAGAACTTCATTGATTTCGAACAAGGTCTTGATTGGACTTTGGGATGGCCAGGCATGAGGTCAAGAGACAAACTGCAGAAGGGTTGACTCAAGTTATGTAAAACTTCCCTTGGACAATAACACGACTTAGGAAACATGACACTGACATAAGTTCACGATGCAGGAGGCAACACAAACTCTCCATCTGTTTGGAAGAATAATCAAATGGGGGAGGACACAACTCCATGTTATGAGAACAACTTCATAAGGTCATACTAAATCCCAATGCTTGACGTCAAATGAAAGGATGTGCTTTGTCCAAGGGAGACTCATTATGCTGCCATAAAAATAAAATACTTTTCCCTTCCTCTTTTTGGGGTATATTTGATTTTTTTTTTCTTTTTCAATATTTTGAAAGCTTTGAAAAAGAATAAAAGAATGCTACGTTACAAATGAGGAACGAGTGTCGCAAGCATGCTAGTTCCAAGCACAAGGAACACGCTGATGCTCAGAGCAAGGAGACATGTGCAGGAAAATGACACTCAGAAAATCCCTCCATGGGTCAAGGTGTCAAGACGCAGAAGAAAAGTGCTACAAGTCTTGCATAGAAGGCATGCTTCAAAGGTTCAGTTGAGAGAAACATAGAGCCGACATTAGGCCAAAGACGCATAAATGCAACTGTGATTAGCAAGACATGATGATAACGCCCTTAAATGTGATTTTAATGGGCCCAGAGAAGGTAAGCTCGGTGGTTTTTCATTTTTAGGGAGTCTAAAAAAAGAGAAAAAGAAGACTCTGTTGGGGTATCTTTTTCGAAGGTAGTCTAATCGGTTCGAAAAAGGGGTAAACTAGCACCAAAAATATGTCTATTCAAAACCATTTTAACAAGTGTGACAAAGACAAGATCATTCGACAATCTTTTCAATTTTAAGGAGTTTGAAAAAGAGCTTAACTATGGACTCGCTGCCTTTTTCTATATTTAGTCTCCTTAGCCCAAAAAAGTATAAAATCTACTAAAGAGAACTCTCCTGGTGAGACGAATCTCCTGAGGTGTACCTTTTTCCTCCTTAATCTACAGGCTAGAAAAAGGGGTAAACTCATGCCAGTAGATGTTATTCTTAAACAATTAATGAGTGTGAAAGAACAAGGTCACTCAATGATATTTTCACTTTTAAGGAGTCTGAAAAGAGTTTAACTATGGACTCCGTAGGGGGTGTTCTTCTGGACCAGTTTAACAAGTGTGAAGGAACAAGCTCACTCAAAAATCTTTTCAATTTTAGGGAGTCTGAAAAGAGATTAACTACGAACTCCGTGGGGTTTCCTTTTTCGTAAATTTAGTCCCTCAGGCTCGAAAAAGGGTTAAACTTATACCTGAGAATACTCTTCTAGCGAACCGAAGTTCCTAGAGTATACCTTTGTTCGTGCAATTGACCATTCAGACCAAAAAAGGGGTAAACTACCATCGGACATACGTGCCTTCAAATTTAAGTTTGACGAGCGTGAAGGGAAACAAGATCGCTCGACAATATTTTCATGTTTAGAGGGTCTGAAAAGGGCTTAAAAGAAGGCCCATAGAAGTTACTTTTCTCAGTTAATCTAGACGAGATCGAAAAGCATAAATGCAGTTTCTCCACATGTTGCTTTCTAATTTCAAAGAGAGCTTGAAAGACAACAAATCTTGCTAATGCTCGAAACTTCGTGGGTTGATGCTTGGCATCTCTTCAGGGGAGCAGTCTGCTCCAACGAAAAAATTGTCCATGAGACCAGGGGTTCTTGAGATATCTATAGGTATCATTTTAGCGATGGTTTCCATATTACCCTTGGCATAAACTACGTGTGTAGCCAGAGGATTAATAGGACAAGACCTATCTCTAGTCATAGTCAACACAAATTCTACTGCCTCTATTCTTCCTAACTCTGGGAGGAAATAAGATCTGTGATGAAGATCATACTAGGGTCTGTTCGGACTAGTCAATGCCTCTAGAATCACCTTGCCAGAGGGCAATACCAAGTCTAAGGAATTGGTGGTGGCAAGGGAACTAGGCAGGCTTGATAAATGGATCTAACTCCTATGTGGGAGTCAGATCGGGGTCGACGAAATCTTACTGGACTATAGAGTACGCAACTTCTGCCGCGGACAAGGGCATGGACATGCCATGGTGCCATGTCCCTTCCATCATGGCTGATGGGGAAGGAAGGATCCACGGATCATTAAAGTAAGTCGTGCGACACAACGATATTGAAAATATTTCATCCTTAGGATGGTCGAGGACAATCGATATCATTTTGACATCGCTAGAAGGAGGCAGGTAATCAAAAGTACCCATGAGAGGAGGGCACAAACCAACCCCCACATTGACGATTCCGGGCTGTGGATTATCAATCATCGGGACCTTGGATGCTCCCGATAAAGGGTCAGGCCTGAAGAAGGACAATTGATTGATGGTCATGATTCGACCCTCATGTGAAAACAACAAGACTCGAAAGACTGTGGCGACCACTGCATGCATAACATATGTTCAACTCCTTCGTGACAGGAGGTTGTAGTCGAGAGGCACATCGACCACTTCAACTTCGACACACACGGTTTTCCTTCCTAACTGTATGGGGAAAGAAGGGATGTTTCCATGTGGTCTGAAAGAAANGAATGTTGGCAATTTTCCATCCAAAAAAACTTAGAATCTTTGTTAATCAAAGAAAACAATGGACGAGAAATTCATGAGAAATTTTCAATAAAGCAACGATAATAACCAACATATCCTAGGAAGCTTTGTACTTATTTTTACGAACGTGAATTTAGAAATTTTAATATTACCTTTATTTTTTCCGGATCCACTTGGGTGCCTTTAGCTGAGATGTAGTGCCCTAATATGATGCCATCAATTAACATCATTTCAAATTTCTCATTGTTGAGGGAAATGTTCGATTCTTTACACCTTATCAATGTTTTCTCTAAATTTGCCAATGCCTCATCAAATTCATCAGCATATGTCGCAAAGTCATCCATATATATTTCCACACAATCATGAATTAGACCAGAGAATATACCAATTACAACTCTTTGAAAGGTGGCAGGGGCATTACATAACCCAAATGGTAGAACACGATAGGCAAAAGTGACCCATGGATAGGTAAACGTTGTTTTGTCTTGATCCTCAGGTGTGATCTGGATCTAGTTATACCCTTTGAATCCATTGATGAAAGAAATGTATTTCTTCCATGCTAATGTATCCAGGACCTGGTCAATGAATGGTAGTGGGAAATGGTCTTTGTGTGTTTCTTTGTTTATTTCTCTATAGTCCACACAAATCCTCCATTTACCATTTTTCTAGGTACCATGATGAGAGGGGACACCCATTAGCTGTCATAAATCCTTCATTTTCTCTTTGATGGCTAAGTACTAATCTATAAAGAGAATTCGATGAGCTTCTCCTTCTTCATCATTATCTTATCTGTCAAAGTCTATGCTAGCTTTTGTGGGAGGATACATGGTTAATTTCTTTGTGGGAAATGGTCATGAAACTTGACCTACAATTGATGTAAGCATCAGTAGTGGCCAACCAAGGCCTTCCCAGGATTAAAGGATACCTCCCCAAAGAAGTTTTGGGTTGTAGGATCATAAATTCAGTAGGATATTCCCACAAATCTATTGATATCACCATGTCTTCTAAGATTCCGTTTAGTTTGATAATTGATCTGTCAACATGTTGGAGTATGATGGGGGTTTTCCTAAGGCAAGTGAGTCCTAAGGTTTCCATGGTCTCACATGCCATAATGTTGATGGCAACACCAAGGTTAATTAATATATTTCTAATAAGTGTATTATTAATCTGCACATTAACTACTGGGCTGTAAGGGTCAGAGTATTTGGCTGTGAGAAGTCCCCCCATCATTAAGTCAGACATTTTATCCATAACATGGACAATTTGGGGATCCTTCCTTTTTCTACCATGTTTCCTTAAACAAATTTCTCATACTATTTTCGAGTAGATAGACACAACTTTGATGGCTTAGAAGAGAAATATTTTAACACACACATTCTTGAGTTTCCCCAAGAAGTCAAATTCTGGTTGAGTAAGAGATTTCTCTAGGATTAATCTTTCTTGATAGGGTGGGTTTTTAAGTTTTGGGTGGGCATGATCAACTTTCAAAGATTCATGCGATTGTTCTTGTTCTGGTTCTTCATTCTGAGCATCCTCATTTAAATCTTCAATACAAACATGAGGTTGGTCCTTCGTTAATGTCTTCCCAAATCAAAGGTGGATATCATTATAGTCTAGGCAAGAGACAAAATAGGTAGGGTAGGTGGCAAGTCCAACAACTTGTGCTGGTTGGGTTTGCCTCCCATTATTAGGGTTAGGGATGGGTTGTATATGTAATTGTAGTTGAGGAGGGGATATTGTGTATGCCTACATTTGGGGAGGGGGAAGAAGTTGCATGGGTGGCTATGTTAAGGGATGTTGAGGGCCTCCTAAAGTAGAATTTCTCCACCCCTATTTCCATAACTAGTTTGGAGGAGGTGGAGCCACCCATTGTTGTGTTGGAATGCACCATGGATGAGAAGTATACTGCATGGAAGGGTTATTCCAATATGAATTAAAATACTGAGATTTGTCTTGAACCATACCTTGAGGTCTGGTTTTCCATGGTGGCTTCTGAGAGACAAAGCATAACTGCTCTGGTTCCTCAGCTTCCTGATAGATGGATTTCAGTCTTGGTAAGGATGGAAAGTTACAAGTAGCATGGTCTTCATTTCATATTCCACAAACCTCAATTTGGTCCAATGGACATTCCTTCCATGGGTGTTTTGTTCTGCATTTTGGGAAAAAGATGGCCAAAGTTCATTTTACCTCTTCTTTCTTCTTCTTTGTTTGAAGTGTATCCAACTGAGAGCTCAAGGATATAAGTATATTAGTTTTGAAGTCCTTTAATATGTTCCTGATATCTACTCTTGTGACTCCGTCTTCAACAGTCTTGTCAGTCCTTGCCAATATATCTCTTGGTCCTTTTCTTTTTTTTGAAGTAACTCTGAAATATTTGCGACAAAGTTCCAAGATAACATCATAATCTAACTAAGAAACATATCCTCTTAGTATTGTTCACCAATCAACTCCTATGAAGGTGGAACCTTTTTGTGCATTGTTGGCACAGGGGCAGACCTAGGGTTCAACGCTTCAACAATGCACCAACAAAACCCTAACTACCGACCCTTTTGGCAACACCTGCGAAGGATATGAAGTCTCACCCGAGGTAGAGGCAGAGGGGTTTGTAGGACTCAGGTGTCTACAACCTATATGGGACACAGATCCGTGATCACAATACTTAACAAAGAATTTAGTCAATAACATGCATTAGTTCATAAATCCATTCACATCGCAGATGAAACCCTAGATACATAACAACGCAGTAGCAACGATGGTCAAGTACTTTTCATCACTTAGAACATAGTATGGGATCAGATCTAGCATTCATTTATCATCAATAGAGCACTAAGCATCCATACATCTATCTAACATACATAAATATCAATACACCAACAAATAAACAACATAAACAACATCGACAACATTGCACAAAGCACATCAACACAATATATACATGGTTCACCCCAGTGTGGGGCTACGTCCACCAACTCTTCTTCTCCTTTATTAGTCTCCTTCAATATTCTTACAGGCACATAGCCACAGGGCTAACTTCGCACTAGAAAGGTGATCTGTGCACAATGCACTAGATCCACCTTCCTCACAATTAGGTCAAGGCACATATCCTTACACAGTCTGTCTGCACAAAGCCTCTTACAATCACTTGCAATCAGCTAGGACTTTATAGATACTTGCACAAAGACAAATAGATATACTTATTACAACATATTGTGCACATAGCCAACACCCCCCTTCTTACAATCACTTAGCTACTTATTTATACATTACAAAAAGGATTAAACATAGGTAAACCCATGGGATGACATCCCATACCCATTACATAAACCCTAAAAGCCCCAAAAATATCGCAAAACAAGTGAGATCCTATGATCTTTGCTTCGCCTGGGCGCTCCATCTTCGACCAACCTGTCAAAGTCCCAAAAATGGTCAAACATGACCAATGTTCTCTCAAAACTTGGTCGAGGGCCAACATGTCCCCAACACTCACCTGTGACTCATCCTAAGTCACTCCGATCTAGGTAACTCTTCTTCGAAGGCCTTGAGCTTAGCTCGACATGCTTTGACTTGTTGCTTCACGAGGGCTTGTTGCTCGACGAACTCCCGAAGTACTTTCCTAGTGACAGGACCTTCCAGGCGTTGTTCCACTGTCACGACCATTTGTTCCAGCTGCGAGCCTTGTCCCTCGATCTTTTTGAAAATCATGCAGGCTTCGTCTTGCACCGGCTGGAGTCTCCGTGTCACTTCCATAACCTTTCTCTGGATGGTAGTGCTGTAGTGGGAAAACCCCCTTATGGAATACACTAGGGTTCTAAAGTGCAGGCAAAGATAACCATCTAAAGTCTCCTACTTTTAACAACTATCCCGACAACACCATATTCATAGATGAAGTACAAAGTATAGGAATTCGACAGTCTTACCTTAAACTCCGTTACTGGTGTCGATCCCTTTGCGCTCGGTCGTTTCTCGACTGCTGATCTCCTCCCAAGGCTGACCTGCATTCAATAAAATTCAAACAAGAAACTATGAACATGCATTCTATATATGACTTAATGGGTTAGATGTCATAACAAATTGTATGTCAAACATAAAGATTAACACATCATATGGCGAGATGATGAAAGTATTTCTTTATATTAATTTCATAAAGTCACTTACAAAATGAGATCGACGAATGCTCCTCGAACCTGGTCCTAGGCTCCTCTTCACCAAGCTCCAACTGCTTCCACATATCCTTCTTATCTCATACTTCTCTCTAGAGAATAGGCATAGGTTTATGGATGAGGAAAATGGGGCACGAATAAGGAATTCTAGCTCAAAAACTCACAATACGGCTACAGATTCTTGGGGCAAGAGGGGAAAGTAAAATGGGTAGAGTTTCACTGTTTCTCTATTTCTACTTGGAATGTGACCCCAACACCTCTTTTTATATGCCAAAAATATGGTTATTCGGTTGGGGGATGGGCTATAGGCAGTCAAATGGTTAGGAAACCACCCAATTGCCTGTAATCTCAATGAATCCCTTGCAACTTTTTATTTTTTGCAACTTTTTTGGATATACAGGGGCTGTAGTGGTGCAACTAGCATATGTACGCGGGTAATAGTGGTGCAAATAGCGTACATGCATGGGTAGTAGTGGTGTAGGGCGCATACATCTTGAAAAAAATGGTTTTTAAGAAGAGCTATTTAATATTGGCTTGGCAAAAATAACAAGTAAGATGGCCTAATTCCAGGTATGCATGTCTGGTGAAAATTAGGGTTATAACAAATGCCCCCTAATGTGTGAGGTCAGAAGAGCATTTGATGGCTGAAATACATTACAAATATTTACCAACGTATGAAGCGAGTGAGCCCGAGACCGGAGTTCGGGAGGTGCCATCAGCAAAATAACAATTGTCTCACTAAGGCATGCAAACCCATGCTCGAGATGAAACAAATCATGGTTTCCAATCAAATACACTACATATCCATGTCATGTAACTATATAAAGTGTAGCTGTGAGAAATACACAACAGATCTACATCTCAAAATCAAAGATATACATGTATAGTATCTATCTTCAAGAAGCGAGTGATGCCTGATGGATGGAGATGAGGTCTTCAGAGCTCGAGAAAAAACTTCAAGATCTTCAAAACTCAGGTAGGAGTGTAATGTAAGTGTGCAACTTCACTACCCATAGGTCTTCGACGACTCGTCGGGGAATAGACAAGAGGATCTCGATGATCAGACAAAGAACTTCATTGATTTCGAACAAGGTCTTGATTGGACTTTGGGATGGCCAGGCATGAGGTCAAGAGACAAACTGCAGAAGGGTTGACTCAAGTTATGTAAAACTTCCCTTGGACAATAACACGACTTAGGAAACATGACACTGACATAAGTTCACGATGCAGGAGGCAACACAAACTCTCCATCTGTTTGGAAGAATAATCAAATGGGGGAGGACACAACTCCATGTTATGAGAACAACTTCATAAGGTCATACTAAATCCCAATGCTTGACGTCAAATGAAAGGATGTGCTTTGTCCAAGGGAGACTCATTATGCTGCCATAAAAATAAAATACTTTTCCCTTCCTCTTTTTGGGGTATATTTGATTTTTTTTTTCTTTTTCAATATTTTGAAAGCTTTGAAAAAGAATAAAAGAATGCTACGTTACAAATGAGGAACGAGTGTCGCAAGCATGCTAGTTCCAAGCACAAGGAACACGCTGATGCTCAGAGCAAGGAGACATGTGCAGGAAAATGACACTCAGAAAATCCCTCCATGGGTCAAGGTGTCAAGACGCAGAAGAAAAGTGCTACAAGTCTTGCATAGAAGGCATGCTTCAAAGGTTCAGTTGAGAGAAACATAGAGCCGACATTAGGCCAAAGACGCATAAATGCAACTGTGATTAGCAAGACATGATGATAACGCCCTTAAATGTGATTTTAATGGGCCCAGAGAAGGTAAGCTCGGTGGTTTTTCATTTTTAGGGAGTCTAAAAAAAGAGAAAAAGAAGACTCTGTTGGGGTATCTTTTTCGAAGGTAGTCTAATCGGTTCGAAAAAGGGGTAAACTAGCACCAAAAATATGTCTATTCAAAACCATTTTAACAAGTGTGACAAAGACAAGATCATTCGACAATCTTTTCAATTTTAAGGAGTTTGAAAAAGAGCTTAACTATGGACTCGCTGCCTTTTTCTATATTTAGTCTCCTTAGCCCAAAAAAGTATAAAATCTACTAAAGAGAACTCTCCTGGTGAGACGAATCTCCTGAGGTGTACCTTTTTCCTCCTTAATCTACAGGCTAGAAAAAGGGGTAAACTCATGCCAGTAGATGTTATTCTTAAACAATTAATGAGTGTGAAAGAACAAGGTCACTCAATGATATTTTCACTTTTAAGGAGTCTGAAAAGAGTTTAACTATGGACTCCGTAGGGGGTGTTCTTCTGGACCAGTTTAACAAGTGTGAAGGAACAAGCTCACTCAAAAATCTTTTCAATTTTAGGGAGTCTGAAAAGAGATTAACTACGAACTCCGTGGGGTTTCCTTTTTCGTAAATTTAGTCCCTCAGGCTCGAAAAAGGGTTAAACTTATACCTGAGAATACTCTTCTAGCGAACCGAAGTTCCTAGAGTATACCTTTGTTCGTGCAATTGACCATTCAGACCAAAAAAGGGGTAAACTACCATCGGACATACGTGCCTTCAAATTTAAGTTTGACGAGCGTGAAGGGAAACAAGATCGCTCGACAATATTTTCATGTTTAGAGGGTCTGAAAAGGGCTTAAAAGAAGGCCCATAGAAGTTACTTTTCTCAGTTAATCTAGACGAGATCGAAAAGCATAAATGCAGTTTCTCCACATGTTGCTTTCTAATTTCAAAGAGAGCTTGAAAGACAACAAATCTTGCTAATGCTCGAAACTTCGTGGGTTGATGCTTGGCATCTCTTCAGGGGAGCAGTCTGCTCCAACGAAAAAATTGTCCATGAGACCAGGGGTTCTTGAGATATCTATAGGTATCATTTTAGCGATGGTTTCCATATTACCCTTGGCATAAACTACGTGTGTAGCCAGAGGATTAATAGGACAAGACCTATCTCTAGTCATAGTCAACACAAATTCTACTGCCTCTATTCTTCCTAACTCTGGGAGGAAATAAGATCTGTGATGAAGATCATACTAGGGTCTGTTCGGACTAGTCAATGCCTCTAGAATCACCTTGCCAGAGGGCAATACCAAGTCTAAGGAATTGGTGGTGGCAAGGGAACTAGGCAGGCTTGATAAATGGATCTAACTCCTATGTGGGAGTCAGATCGGGGTCGACGAAATCTTACTGGACTATAGAGTACGCAACTTCTGCCGCGGACAAGGGCATGGACATGCCATGGTGCCATGTCCCTTCCATCATGGCTGATGGGGAAGGAAGGATCCACGGATCATTAAAGTAAGTCGTGCGACACAACGATATTGAAAATATTTCATCCTTAGGATGGTCGAGGACAATCGATATCATTTTGACATCGCTAGAAGGAGGCAGGTAATCAAAAGTACCCATGAGAGGAGGGCACAAACCAACCCCCACATTGACGATTCCGGGCTGTGGATTATCAATCATCGGGACCTTGGATGCTCCCGATAAAGGGTCAGGCCTGAAGAAGGACAATTGATTGATGGTCATGATTCGACCCTCATGTGAAAACAACAAGACTCGAAAGACTGTGGCGACCACTGCATGCATAACATATGTTCAACTCCTTCGTGACAGGAGGTTGTAGTCGAGAGGCACATCGACCACTTCAACTTCGACACACACGGTTTTCCTTCCTAACTGTATGGGGAAAGAAGGGATGTTTCCATGTGGTCTGAAAGAAATACCATCGAAAGCCGTAAGAAGAGTAGGTGAAGGAGACAAAACAGGTTGGCTAATGGCCTTCCAACACGTTAATGACATCACGCATGTCGAGGCACCGTCATCAACCACTGTACGGAAAATATTCCATGTAGAATATTTCATGGGGTGAGACACTACTATATGAAATGCAACATGGTATGGGAGAAGAGGATTTAAATCGGTTGTATCAAGCATGATAGTTCCTAGATTACATGTCTCAGTGTCTCTTAAGGCAACAAGCATATCCTTTCTCTGTGAAGGGCAGCTCTAGAGGACCTCCAAAGCCGACATTGCGCAAGGGGTTTGTGACAAATCTTCCACCACAGAGTAATTTTGGGTGGCCCTTGCATTTGGATTATGTGAAGCCTTTTTGAACGCCCCTTTCTGGATGCCTGTCAATGTTTCACCCATTGTTCTCTCGATATGGAGAGGAACAGACGGGTTCTTGACTTCTTTACCCTTTTCAGCAGTACTTGGAATTCTGTAATCATGTGCCCTAGTAGCTATGTGGGCTTCACCTTTCACAATATAGATATTCAGGGTCGAGGGATTACCAGACAATCAAGGGGGTCCCTGACTACCCCTATCCGCGTTCATAGAGGCTTGAGTTGAATTTTTCCCATGAGGAAATGGGTTCATTAACACTGCAGGCTGCTGCTGGGCCAATAACTTTTGGGCCTCCGTGAGTCGAGGGCACAGGTGAGTCGGGTGGTCTTTCATGCAAAGGTTGCATAGATACTTTGACTTATTTCTTTCTATGTTTCCCCCACCAACATTATTGGTAGGTTTCTTATCCCCCTTACCCTTCTTTCACTATTTTTTCTTCCCTTCGGCCTGCTGGTTGGCATTAGAGTTCGTCGATTGCACACTGTGTACATCCGACGTCTGGGCAGGGGGAGTAGCTGAACTAGGAGTTGGGCTGGCCACTGTCTATTGTATTGACAATTGCTGCAATTGGTTTGACAACTGATCAGTGGGCTTCGCTTGTGATGAACCGACAATGCCGTCAACATGTGGTCTAGAATTTTGTCTGGTCTTATCAAGAATACACTGTGGCACGTCTAGCAAAACTTCGTAAAGCAAACCAGACTAAGAGTAAATCAGCTCTAGCTGTTGAGCTCTCATTATCACTTCTTCGTCCGAAAAGACCCCCAACATTGCAATGTCCTTGGATAGCTGGGGTACCAAAGAATTAAAGAACCATTCTAGCAGGAATGTTGGTGGAACTGGTACTTTAATCAAACTCTTATGGCGCCGCCATTCTCATATGTGATCAGAGATATGGTCGGTCTTTGTCTGCTCAAAATTGGCGAGTAGTTCGATGCCAGCATTGTATCTCACTGATAATTAAAAATGATTTAAGAAAACCATTGCCAATTCGCCAAAAGTAGAGTACCCTTAGTGGTCGAGCTCGATGTACCATTTCGTGGCACTCCTGATAAGAGTGTGTTGCACAACCAGATAGAGTCATCTCTCAAACAGTTGGACGAGCACCATAAGTGAAAGGTAGTCACGTGATTGCCCAGATCTTCATTAGGCTTTCCCTCGAACTTTGGAATGTCCGAGGGAAACTTGGTCGACATAGAAGGCCAACGTGGATCGTGATATATTGGGTCATTCAATAATATTGACAAGTCTGGCAATTGCAAAGTTGCCAGAAACAATAGTTTAGGTTGTTGAGTATGTACAGTAGGACAGGAGCCTGGGATTTGGCTGGCACTAGGTTGCCAGGAAAATTTAGGTTGCTAGCCCTGGTTCTAGTAGAAACTATAGCCAAGGTCGGCATTCAGATACTGCATTGGTTGAGACATCATTGGCTGACTGCCATAGCAGGGTGTTAAGGGCTGAGAAGGGATTTCTCTTGATGTAGTGTTCCAAAGGTTCTGGAAAGGGTTGCCCCCTGCCGATCCGACGAGCATAGGTCTTGAGCCTTGCCCGGGGTTCCATTGACCATGGAAGGGGTTGGCCTTGGTCGACATACCTGACGATGGGACTAATCCCTACCACAAATTCCAAGGTCCTTGATAAGTGTGTGCCCCCTGTGCAAGAATAATACCTTGCACAGGATTTTGTGATCCAAAACCAGGGTTTCCCCCGAACGAGAGGACAACTGATGATAATGTATTGTTCTCAAACACGCTGAACAAAGAGAATGGAAAAGAACCCACCGGTGTGGTACTGGAAAAATGTCCTTGATTACCTGCTCTGAACAAGTTGTGATTCATGTTCAGCCAGGTGGCTGTTGAGAAGCATCCCTACCATAAGGGAAAGCATTATAGGGGGATTAGGTGCCCCCCATGGACCCTTGTAGAGGAGAGTTTGAGATCCCTACCCCTAGACCCATGGTCTATAGGGTGGAGGAGGTGAGGACCGAGTTTGTGTCAAAGTTGGGCATTCCGTATGAAAAGGGAGGGCCCATCGCACTTTGCGTAAATGGTGTAGTGATTGTCGCCATGGACGAAATCAGACCACTGGCCGAGGTAGAGGTGGTCGAGACCATAGTGGCCCAGACCTACGAAGGTGAGTTAGGAGGCGGAATGCCCCCAATTGTGATAGCCATAGAGGGAGTGTGAGGACTCCCTGAGGAAGTAGTAGCATTCGCTTCCATCGCTACTTGCAAGACTAGCTGGTGCTCGTGATGCGTTACCCTTGGGGGGGAAAGTTGTATCAAGAGTGGTTCCAACAAGTCAGTGATTGGGGGGTTGTATGGACCGAGAGCTTCTGCTCCAAGGTCAGAGATGGTCAGTTCCTATGGAAATGAATTTTCCCCTCTCGGAGATGGCTTGGGTACAGTTTCCTGTGGCTCAGTCACCTGAAAAGACCCTTGTTGGTCTAGTCTTTGCTGTCACGGTGGTGGTAGTGGCTCCAAGTTAACCGAGGGAAGGCCCAAGAGACTTTGCAACTGATGTAGCTCTTGATATTCCACTATGAGAGAAGATCAATGACACACTAGGGATTTTTAACGTTGAAGACCAAAACACTCACTAGAAAAGTTCCTAAAGATAAAGCAATCAAACCACTACAATTAGTTGGAAGAACAGTTACAACAACCAACACTAGAGCAACTTAACGGTGCAAGTGCAACTCGAACATGGAAGCACCCTTTGGGTATACTCTGTAAAGCGTGGCCTGATGTCTGCCGTAGGTACCGTGGTATACCCCCGCAGTCACCTGTGTAAGTACCTAATATCAAGGAAACTAGGTTTCCAACTTGTGAACAACTACCAGGCGGGTACAATTGACATTTGGGTGGACCACAATAAGCAGGGTATCAAGCCTGAAACCTATCGAGGGTATCGAGAGAAAGTGTTCTGGAAGACGACTGATGACCTCAAATGGATTCGAGACCCACAATGCTTCGTGGCAAATGCGATCAATGTAATCCCAAGATAAGTCCTCTATATGTGTTCCTCCGCTAGGATTGGTCCGACTTTGGAGTGGTTATCTCTGCTACCTTTCTGCACGCGACCTCGTGTTTAGCCCCTGTGTTAGAGGGGGGTCCCAGATAATTTCCACATTGCTGGACTTCTACACTCCCTAGCACAGACTAGTATGTTTGTTTTATAGCCCTAAAGAGTTTCCTCTCCAACCTAAGTCAGGGCTCTAGCCTAATCTAGTTGATGGACCATAAAAACGTGAAAGTTTGATAAATTTTAATTTATCATTAATTTTAAGTGGCTGTTCTTAAGTCAAAATGAATAAAAATGAAACTGATGGTGTTTGTTAAGAGATGAAAGAGAGCCCCCAGGGGGGTAGCTCAATTGGCAAGTGCTGTGAAAATGAAGTTCCATGAGGTTTCGAGTTCAACTCCCCCCGACTTACAATGTGTGCCACATATGGGGCCTCGTGGGAACACCTGGAAGTTATAGTGGTAGCAGTTGGATAACACGGCCACGTGTAACATGAGCACATGCCCAACTAGTTGCCGATTCCTCCAGACATAAAAAAAAAAAAATACGAAAGAGAAGAACAAAAATCTAGAAACAAAATTACTTCTTCTTCAATAAACAAAGATTTGCAAATTGAACGCTCTTTAACCAACTTTTCTAACTAACTTTTCTCTCTAATATATTTTAAAAGAAAAAATAAAAAATGAATTTTGCTCGACTATGAGCTACTTAAATTCCTAAGTATTCAGTAAAGAACTTACAAAAGAACTCTTCTTCCTGATAATTCAAGACAACTAACCTAACTACTTAACCAAACAAGAAACTTGAATTATTTTTATTTTTATTTTTGTTTATGCTTTGAAATAAGAAATTTGAAAATGAATTCTTTTCTTTTCTTCTAAAGCAAGCAAAAGGGAAAAGTAAAGACAAGATAAGACCCAAGAAACTGACTTCAGGTCTACTGCGGATCGTAGGGAGTCACTGGAAGAACCAACTAAGTTTAAACAAAAAAGACTCATAGACTCATCAAAAAAACCCTAATCAAGAAAACACTAGAAATCTTGACAAAGAAAAAGCTAACTACTGTCAAACCTAGGCCAAAGATTGGAAAAACAGAGACTAGGACTAAATCAAGAAAACCCCTAAGAAATATGGCTTCAATCAAGGAAGAGGATGGCTACCTCTTCTTTAATTTTTTTTTTTCTGACACATGCATAGAACTGATACTTCAACAACCTACATATGTATGCGGGCTGTCTAAAGATAGGGTGCGTATGTACGCATGCAGACCCACTGCAGGCCGCGTACACCTTTGTGGCTTCTCTAAGAAGAAAAATAACAATCAAGAAAACCAGGAAGGGAGTACGATTTCTCTATTTCTCCTTGGAATGTGACCCCAACACCTCTTTTTATATGCCAAAAAGATGGTTATTCGGTTGGGGGGATAGGATATAGGTGGTCAAATGGTTAGGAAACCACCCAATAGCTCGTAATCTCAACTAATCCCTTGCAAATCTTTATTTTTTGAAACTTTTGTGGGTTACGTGGGATGTAATGGTGAAACTAGTGTACATACACGGGTATTAGTGGTGCAGGGTGCGTACATATTCAAAAAATTGGTTTTTAAGAAGAGCTATTCAGTATTGGCTTGGCAAAAATACCAAGTAAGATGGCCTGATGCCAAGTATGCATGTCTGGTACAAATTAGGGTTATAATAGGTAGTAACCTACTGCTGGAGAGTGCGCTGCTCCTATGACGTCTTCATCTTCTCAACTGCAGTAAGAAGCTTCATCTGTGCTTGCACAGTGGAGGCCTGCTGCTTTGCCTCTTGGAGATGTGCTTCCAATCTCCTCATCTCCAGATCTTCTGCAAGGTGCTCATAGGTTTGTGCACTTCGATCACTCAATTGTTTGCATTCTGAGGCCAATGCCTTGATTCTTTCTACTGCATTCTTGACAAATTCTTCCCTCTGATCCCGCACTTCTTGTGAAGTGCTCGACACTGCTTGAATTTCTAACTCTTATACTCTTGCTTGAAGCTACTGAATGGCCTCAATGAGATTCCCCACTTGCATCTCAGTTGACTCCGGTTCTTCCTGTGCCAAGGTCAACACAGAGCGAAGTGCTCTAGTTACTTCCTCTTTAACCCCAATCTGCTCTGTGAGAAGTTGGTATTTCTCTTTATGGATTTTCTCTTTGTCCTCTTCGAACATCGCCCTAAGTTCATCTTTCTCTTTCTACGCATTTCAAAGTTTCTCTTGGATATCCTCCTTTTCTTGCTTCAAAGCCTCTATGGCCTGCTCCTTTTCCTCTTGGGCTCGACAAAGTTGAACCTATGTCGCATCTGCTAACCTTCACAACTGGGCGGGCTCATCCCCCAACTCTACATTTTCTACTGACGATGGTCCAGTGGGCACTGCATGGCTCGAATCGATAGCTTGTTGGATGTCTCTAAGCTCTTTCTCTATTCTATCATACATCAACTCATGCTTTGGTCCATCTTTCTGCAAGATGTCTTCTGAAGCGTCTTCTATGGCTGTGATGATGAGATCAATGTCATCCACTCTGAGCATGTTCTTCGACTGAGGCTTGTTGGCATGAGCCTTCTTTCTTGCCAAAGGTTTCTCCGGGGAAGCCTTCCTCTTCTCCAATGCTTTTACTGTGGTGAGGGGATCCTTCGGCGATGTAGCTTCACCTTTATCCTACTTTTCTTCTTCTTTCCCTCATTCTTCTTGGTTAACTTCGTCTCCTCCTCCTCCTACAGGTGATTTAGGCGCAGTTTCCTCTGATGCACTATCCTTCTCATCACTTTCTATGTCTTGGATTTCATCCTTTTTCTTCTTTTTCTTTGCACTTCTCTGTCCATCATGTTCGACCCGGGTGACTAATGGGATTCTGATGATGTCAGGGTTAGAAAGTTCTGCATCCTCCACTGGTACAAGGAATTTTGCTGGCCATTCCTTATTGATCTCTTCCATGTCTTCCTCAGTTAACTTATAAGATTGTAGCTCCTCCTTAATTTCATCCCTGTGGGCGGTGATGTAGATGAAGTGTTAGTCTGCGTGGAACTTTGCTAGCGACCTATACCGATGGAGTGTATTTGGTGTCATTCAGGGGAAGGATTCAATGGCGTGCTTCATCTATAGGTAATAATTATGGAAGACATCATTTGACTGCCATTGCTTCACCATATCGTTTGTATACCACAAGGTAGCAAACCTTGTGGCCAATGGTTCTGATGGCTCAACTTCCAGGAAGGCTACTCCTTCTGGCATTTTCCAAGAAACAAATGCGATTAAGATTAGTAGCCAACTGAAATGAAATTCGTATCCTTGGTCTTGCGCTTCATGATAGTCCTTCTCCAACTCATTGACGAGGTAACTCGCCCAGTTCATATGCATTCCTTCGAAACACTTCCCCACAAGGTTGCCTACGAACCCTGTGACTTGTGTCAGACGATTCTTTCGGACGAGATTGCCAGTGATCATTTGGAAATAAAGGTGCATTGCTCCATCCTGGATGGAGGCTACCTTGTAGCCTCGCTTTCCCTTCTCTACATCGCCATAGGATTCCTTTATTCGTTGTGCCAGGGAACGATCTGACATCTTCCCTGGGTAGAACTGGTGAGGGTCTAGTCCCTGCATGCTTAGTCCAGTGATCAGGTGGATTAGTGCCAGATCCATAGTGATGCGCCTATCTAACCAAATATAACCTCCATGGTAGCACGACAAGAGGAGTTTAACGGAAGCGTTAACCTCCCGATGTCGGTCGAAGTGGGGGATCTTCATTACGTTCGATATCGTGGACCATGTGAGCTCCCTAATCCATGACTGGGGAACTATCTTGGGTGTTACACATTATTTTGGTCACTCTGGTGATGTCTCCACAAGTGATGTATTTAGCCTCCCACAAGGACCTTTTGCCTGAGAAAAGTGACTGCTGTCTTCTTCCAAAAAACACATTTTTAAGATGAGTTCGCATGCTGCCTATGTTATAGTGTGTGAAAATCCTTCATTCTCACAAGAAACCCACACTTAGGGTGTGAAATATTTGTAGTCTCCTCTATAGGTAGGGTGCGAACTTGTTTCAAAGCTTGGAAAAGAGAAGAGGTCACGAAGGTTCTAGAAGGGAATCTTCTAGAAAATGATTTGGCATTCACATGGTTGGCATCCTACTGACTTCTTAGATTTAGTGGGATCATCCTCATCCATTTAACCATCTCTCATTCTCCTATATATTGAAAGGTTTCTCATGGAAAAGGTTAAGCAAGATTGAATGAAGAATTGGTGAAAGAATTGTGTGAAGGAATCTGCTTGGATAAAATCTTGAAGACTCTATTTGGTCTATCAAGTTGTATTGGATCTTCTTCATGCAAATGTAGAGCAAGTGTGTGTGTTGGAACCAAGGGTCACTGAAAGGAAGCTTGCGACATCAAGGCGATCTAGTTGTATCTTCTACTTTCATTTAATATAATACAACGACATGTCCCTTTCCCATAAAATCACTTTTATTTTATTGCATAACTCCTTGATCATATGCATAGGTTGACATTGAATATA
>JZKD02S2262417.1:23491-36026 GCA_000966675.3 Picea glauca
AGAAAACACATAACACAACAAATGATAAAGGAGTTCACCCCTCTCTTGGGCTACATCTCCTGGTCCAGCTTCCAATGGATCATTAGTATTATTTGCTCAAAGTGCTAAAAAATGTTCTTTACAATGCTCAAAATGACCAATAGATTGCTCCAATGGCTTCAGAACGTCCAAAAACCCCTAGCCGGGCTTTTTTGGCACCTTGTTTGGCCAAAAAATGAAGAAGATAGGCTTCCTTGAAGTCTCCCCTTCAAGCTTGTTGTCTCTGCATCTACAAAACACACCTTCTCTGGCTCAACCTAGCCCACACACAATTTAAAGCGTAAAAACTTGGCACTGGGCGCAACCGCACAACCAGTCCAAACTGTCGAACCGTTTACGCGCTGGCCCTAACTACCAAGGCATGTGGGCACATGGCAGTCATATGACCGTGTGCCAGCACAATAGGGCTAATGTTTAAACAACCGTCAAAACTGTATGTCAAACCCGCGCACATTGGTATAGTGGTCACATGGTACGCCAAACCGCACACATATATCAACGGTTATAATATGGTTATGGTGGTAACCACCGTAGCACTGGTCGCATACAATACAACACATGACCATGGGCCGGGGCTTAGCCCCGGCTCGACCCACGCCCAAATACACATTATAACAATGTTAAATATAATATTTGGAACATATATAATAAGGAACATGCGTGGGCACGCCGGTTGGGCGGCCTTTCCCAAAGCTTTACCCTGCCCGGAGGTCACGGGGTCGACTCCTATTGAGTTCAAAGGTTTTAACAAATAAACAAGTGACACGTGGCGGCCTTCGATTGGGCCACGTGTTGCATTCCCATTCGCTGCCAATAAAACACGTCATATGCCAACTGCCCAATAAATGTCTACCACGTCAGTGTAAGGCTTGCCACGTCATCCGTACGGTCTTCCACGTCATCGTCCGTACGGACTGTACAGACTGTACAATCAGCATCCCTTTTTGCCTGTTTGCCAGTTTGAACAGAACGCGATATCTCTCGCTCTCAACATCTGTTTGAACCCAAACGAGTTGCGTTGGGTTTGCAACGACGAGGCCTACGCTCTCGTCTGATTTGAAGCAATTCCAAGCACTTTGAATTTTTGAGCAAAATTTGATCCCCTGATCATTGTCGGCTTTGGGTGTAAAGAACTTTATTAGAGCCTGTTAAATGAAACCTTGGTTGAACCAAGTTATGCTAACTGGCCATACATATAAATCACATCTTGCATGCTAACTGGCCATACATGTAAATCACATCTTGCCATGTGCACATTCTGAGGCATGCAATGAATTAAAGCTAGTTCCATGCAATAACAAGTGTAACGAGTGAAGGTTGGTGTGCCATGCAATATAGGACAGGGTGTTCCTTGAAAATATGAAATATAACATGTTAGATGTGCTTTCTGATACCATTTTTAGTTGCAATGGCCAAGCAACTGTTGAAATTCGGAGACACATATAGGGCTGATATAGTATTACAGTTGTTTGATCCAGATGGTGTAGAGTATGGAGGAAACCCGATTTACCTTCATTCTCAAGTTTTGAGAAAATCTGAATATTATGAGGCGATGTTATCTGACCATTGGTCTTCTGATAAATGACGGGCACTTGAAATCAGTGTAAGAAGTAATCACACTGTGGAGGAGCATATTAAATGTATTCAACTTATGTATTCTTGTGAAGCAATATTTGGATTTGTAGATGTTTTTATGGTTAAAATTGTTTTGTTTGTTTGTTTGTTTTATTTTTATTTTATTTTTTATTTTATTTATTTTTAATTTGAATTATTATGCTATCTTATGGAGAAATTATAGTTGGATATGTTGGCTAACTAGTGACTACAATTGAGGTGCTTATGCCTCTTAAGCTCGAGGAGAAATTTTCTAGGGAATCAAGGCTATTGAAACCAAGAAAATTGTCATCTTAAAGCTCTTATAAGAAAGAACTTACTAGTTTCTCTTACAAAGGAAGACGAGTTATCCTACTTCTGCACTCTAAGGGTAATAAAGGTTAACCCTAAAGGAAACCGACGGTCTACATTTTGGTTGAATTATCTTAGCCTTACTTAGATTTTGTTATAAAATTTTCATTATGCTATGAAGAAGTTGTGATAAATTAGTAGTCGATTATCTGTAACCTATGGCATCTTGGTATGGTTAGTATCATAGAAAAATTAAGTTTAAATTCTTAAAATTTTAAATTCTATGAATGGATATGTGATCACATCTTCAATGGTTACATGTGTGATCAAATCGCCATTTTGTAGTACATATGGTGTAGTAGGACTGCAATTTTCCAAAGGAAAGCCACAATCATGAAAATGGGTGGCAAACATTGAGCTTAACTTGAAAATTTGGTAAAGACTTAGGCGAATATAGAAGGAAAAACCTCTCAGTGCCTGATTGTTGGATTGCTATTAAAGTAGAGTTGGGGAGGATTGTTTCTGATTAAGGAGTGATGATATCATCGAAGATTGTAGCCGCTGCTAGGCTTGGGAATGTTATAAGGTAGTTAGATAAATAGTGGAATTTCTATATATATTATTTCCTACCTCTTTTCTTTACTTTTACCTTTGAATATAATGATTTTATAATGTAAGCACATTGTTAGTAAATAATGGTGGGATTAGAGTGTTAAAACAATGAAAATCCATCTTGACTCTTGACATATCATGCATCGAGAGGGATCAAATCCATTGAGGTGGAAACCTTTTTTTGAGTGCAAATCTTAAGGAAAAGTTTGCACCTCAAGGGATTTTGTCTCTCTCGGTGCATGGTATATCTAGAGTTAAGATGAATCTATGCTAGTTGTAGTCATGGGAAACCATCTCAAAATTTTAGATGATCATCATTTTGTATCTGTATATCTCTCAGATGGATTTCATCCTTTAAAATTTTCCAAGTATCATCTATAATATAGAGAGTATTTTCAAGAAGACCACTTTAAAATTACATAAGAAATACTTGGTGAATGGTAATAAAGTAACAATGTTCAATGATGAAGAGGGTGAATAGTAAGAAGGCAATAAGATGCATATAATAAATAATATATACATTACACTTTGATCAATCTTAATCTGCCTTATTAAGATTTTCTTTTATCCACACTTGCTATATTTCTCATCTTTTCATATCGATTATATTTCAAAGGAAGTTGATTTCAAAGACTATTTAAACCTTTAACTCGATATTTTGCAATGAAGGTCATACCTTGCCTCTTTTTCTTTCTTATATTAATAGTTTCCTTCTCCAACTTCATATGTTCCTCATAATTCTATTTACATTTTGTTGCATGCTCTTGGTATTAATGCATTGTATATGTCGATGCATTCTATATAGAATATAATGGTTTTAACATGCAAATATTAATAGAGGAATCACACCAAATAAAATAAAGCAATGTACTTCAATTTGTAACTAAGAACGTCTTTCACAACATTATAATATTTATTTTGAATTTTGTTTGCATTGTATTATTATTAAAGTCATTTTACCCGATAATTTTCTCTGTATTTTTTTTCTTAAATCAATGCACTTAATCATTTTTTTCGTTGTATAATCACTAAATGCATCACACACAATATATTGTATCAATGCTAAAATCAATGGACTATATTATCATTGAAAACAATGCATTGGAACAATTTCTCTTTCTTTATAAAAAGTCAATTCTTAAAACTCTTTTGTTATTTGCTAATCTTTAACTTCTTATAAATAGAAAAATTGTTACCAACAATGTTTTTCCTTTGCTTACTTCAAGTTATTTGGTTATTTTTTTAATAAAGGAATGCAAATGCTACATAATGCAAGTTGTCTTATCCTAATAAGAGGCAATGACTTCTTTCTTTATTTTTTATCCATTTCAATTATATAACACATTGTGACAAAACTATAGAAATCTAATTGAAATTTCCAATGCTTATAAAATATCATAATTACAATTTCCAATAAAATAATCTTAATTTCGAAAGATGTTTGTATTTCAAAATTAAAATTTCCAATATTTAAAATTTAAAGAATTACTATTCCCACTACAAACTTAACTAACTTAACTAGATAAATTACAATTTGTCACTTTAACTATACTAATTTATACCAACATAGATTGTTTTCTTTGGACTATTGATATAGCATAAATTCATCTATATCACAAGTATCTATTTCTTTTAATCATTATCGATGGTTATTAAATTTAGGTTTAAAATGAATTATACTGATATATTATATTGCATTGAAAGAAATTGTGCACTTAGTTATTTTCCATTGCATTCACTAATATACTTGTTAAGTTGCTAATTAGATTTAACGATTGTTATGTTGTTTAAAGGATTCTCAAAGGACATACAAGGTAATTAAGAATGTCGATAGTTACACAATCATTAAGGTAATTAAGAATGTCGTTAGTTACACAATCATTATGAACTCAAATGAATTTGTTTTAATATTGGATCTATAAATTATATTGTATTCATGTTCAATTTATAGATAACAAAAGAATTCAAGTACACAAGGATGTTTCAAATTACACGACTACTTCCATTGCATATTATGATGTTTCAAATTACACTTGGTTGGACATGATAGCCATTTATTTTGCAGCAACATATTTATTCTTTTAATAATCTAGCCATCATATCATTTATTATGTCTAGTAAAATGTTCAACAAGTGGATCCAAAACCTTTATTGGTGTCTTACATATTCGTGTACATATTTCTGTTTAGTTGCCATCTCGAGCATGTTTGCTAGCATTTTATGCTCAAACCACTCATAGATGTTGAGATGTGGGTGCTTTTAAACATTTGAGATAGGTGCATTTGGGAGTTGCTAAATGCATCTAGAGCACAAAATGTACCTACCTTAAGTGAGGTTTTTTCCAATCCTGGATGCTTTCGCAAGGAATTTTGGAACCTCTTCATGATATCTTGCACATCATCATTATGTTTCTTGAGGATTGGTTAGTAGGTGCTAGCATTAATAATCTATTCTTCCATCTTTATAGATTGAGCTTTGGGTAAGTAAAATAGATCCAATAAGAATGGAATCTACTCCACTTATGGAAAGAAAATAGGGCATGTGATTGGATGGAGTAGTTGAAAGGATAGTGGTGGAGGGTGATGGATAGGTGGAGTGGAGAGGGTAAGTGATGGGATTTAGAGGTGAAAAATATGCATATGCAATTAAGAGGGGAGTCATCGTGAAACATAGAAAGCAAGGGGAGGGAGGTAGGTGTAGGTGGGAAAGTAGAGAGGTCGTTGCAAAAATCTATCAGGATTTTTATGTTTACCTCTGCTAGGATTTCTAGATAACTTAGCTAATGAAGTCCTATGTAGTAGGGAAATTGGTCAACTAGGAATTTAGTCCCCATTTGGTCACTGATTCAAATCCTATGGGTACCTTTGTGATGCCTTATCGCTCCCAAGAGTTGATAATTCATGGAAAAGAGAGAGTAGATAAGTAATTTTCTAAAGGAAAAGAGCAATCGAAAGTTGAATATTCTTTGTTTGCAGATATTATACTGAGATAATACAACTTTGACATGTAGAATTTTCCAATTGATCTGCAATCTCATAGCAACTTGTTTGAAATTATGATCCAGATTACTTTGAGCACGAAATGAGAGCGGAGATATAATAAAGAAATATACCGAGATATTGCAAGAGATCCAATAATGTAGTAGAGACATATCAGATATATATAACAAGAGACACAAATATACAATAATACACAATTTCTATTAATGAGTGAAATGTATAGAATTGTAAAATTACAGAGTGAAAGACTCACTAGAATGGTGGCAACTTATCTCTGAGAAGAGATGTGATGGCTATGCTCATTCGCAAGAAGATGAGTATAATGAGGCTCGAAAGGCCTTTTTAACCTAAATGGAAAAACCCTAAACATCGAAAAACCTAGCCCTTGGAAGATGAAAAGCCAAAAGGTTTGCAACCCCAATGTGGAGATGAAGCGCCAAAAGTCATGTGGGCCCTGATGGGGTAAGTTGGTACAACGACGTCTCGGGGTTGTAAATTTTGCATACGATCTCCATTTTAGGCACACGATAGTCCATTGGAAAGGTCTATCCGAGGACTACGTATTATGCCGTCAAAACATGAATCTGTCTACAGTTTGACTGTGGCAAGCTCCAAAAACATTGTTTAGGACCTCAAAACGACCACGAAAGTTTAGGACTCAAAAATCTAGGAAATAACTGCCATTGATGAAAATTGCATGTCAGTCAGTTGGAATAGGTGGGTGGACACCAATATCCATCTGGATCAATCTTCCCCCCTTAGGAAGCAATGGTCTCCATTGCTTTGAGTTCCCATGGGAGATGGGAAAACGTTTGCTGAATATGAACCTTGGTGAGTTGCTTGCCTTGCTGGAGACGTTGCCTTGCTTGGCTTGTGGAAGGCTGTGCGAACTTGATGTTGGAACTTTTTAATCAGTCTGACTGCATGAGATGACTGTGTGTAGAAGGAATATTTGTTCTTTGCTTCAATTTTTCTAATCTGCTTCTGTTGGATAGAGGGGGCTTGAACCGAGGCCGTAGTGGTCATAGTGTCCTTCTATTCACTTCCTACTTGAATCACAAAGAAGCTAAAATTCGTCATATGAAAGACAACTTTGATGCACTGTTGTGTCAAAACAATAGTTGGAACTACCTCTTGTATCCTTTAGAGATGAGCCCCTAGAGTAACAATGAAACTACGGGGTCGAGACTCATAAATAGCATGGAGCTTCCACATATATGGCTCGCCCAAAAGAACATCACCAACATCTAGTAGACAACATCACACAATACTTCATCTTTGAAGGGCTTGATGTCGTAGGACCGACAACATTGTTGGCTGACACAGATATCTCATCCCTAGTGAAGCCACCCAATGTTGTATGGCTGCAGGTGTGGTGTTGTTGGAAGTTCTAACTATTTGACGACCTCTGCTGAGATGCAGTTCTTTTGGCTTCCGCTATCAACAATGAAATGCAACAAGATCCCCTTCACCCACATATGTGAATGGAAGAGGCGCTCCCCCTCTTCATGATCTGCTTGTGCTTCTGGTTGGATTGGTGTGGTTGCGACAATGGAAGTGGGGTCTACATCGATGATTTGTCTCCTTCCATTATTTTTTGAATCGGATTCTGAATCCGTGTTCAGATATTTTTCTTTGATCTCAGCCACCAATGATTGTTTTGAGCGACATTATTTGGTGTTGTTCCAGGGGATTTTGTGGAAATCAGACAAATTTCTAGTGTCATTCTTTGTCTTTCCCTTACCCTTCTTTTCCCATGTCTTGGACTGGTTTTTGAGAGGTTTTTTGTTAGGGACGTCTTTATCATACTTTGCTTGTTGCAGATTTGCATACTCAAACTCTCGTTTGTTTTGGCGCTTAAATTTCTGCTCGATTTTGAGATCATATAGATAAGCAACTCCCAACGATGAGATGTCTAGAAACTCCATTTCAGTTTGGATGTACTTGTGTAGAGCCCCATGATATTTCAGAACCAAATGTCTCTCAGAATCTTTGATACCTAGCTTGGTGCACAAGGTATGGAAGGTATTGGTGAACTCCGACACTTCTTGGCCCCTCTCTTGACGTAGTTTGGTCCATTTCATGTACTGGTCTTTATAGTTGCCAAGAGGGTAATATTGTTCCTTAACAACATCTACAAAATATTCCCAAGTGGGTTCGTCCTCGAACATTCCAGATTCCTCTGTGGAAATTTTCTCATAGTAAGTTTCCCACAAATGTTTGACATGGGGGAGAGCCTTAAGGAGGGTGAATGTGATCTTTTCCCTGTCGGAAAAATTGTGCACAGAGAAATAAAGTTCTAGCAGATTTAACCATTTTTCCAGAGCATCCACATCTATCCGACCTTCAAATACAAGAATATAAAAATTAACTTGTACCTTGAAAGGAGCGGTGTCTCCAAAGTGGCTGTTTGATGAAGACACATATGCTATTATCGGCATACGTCGAAGGATTTGAGAAAAATTCTCCATTATTTCGTCCCTCTGTCGTGTGAGAGCTTTCTCCAACAACAGATTAATAGAATATTCTACTCCGTCGTTTTTCTTTTCTTCTGCCATGGAGGGTTTCTTGGGTGTGTGAGAGCGATTGTCCTCAAGAGAGACAAGCTTGAGACCCAAACTTCTATAGTTGGACCTCGTCGAGGACATGCACTGAAAAATGACCAAGAGAAGCCTGCTCTGGTACCATTGATCCAGATTATTTTGAGCACAAAATGAGAGAAAATATATAATAAAGAAATATACTGATATATTGCAAGAGATCCAATAATGTAACAAAGATACATCAAATATATATAAAAAGAGGCACACATATACAATAATACACAATTTCTATTAATGAGTGAAATGCTCAGAACTGTATAATCACAGAGTGAAAGATTCGCTAGAATGGTGGCAACTTATCTCTGAGAAGAGATGTGACAGCTATGCTCATTCGCAAGAAGATGAGTACAATGAGGCTCAAAAGACCTTTTTAACATAAATAGAAAAACCCTAAACATCCGAAAACCTAGCCCCTGAAAGATGAAAATCCAAAAGGTTTGCGACCCCAATATGGAGATGAAGCGCCAAAAGTCATGTGGGCCCCGATGGGGTAAGTTGGTACAAAAAATTTCTGGGGTCGTAACTTTTGTATAAGATCTCCGTTTTAAGCGCACAATATCCTGTTGGAAAGGTCTATCCGAGGACTACACATTATGCCATCAAACTTTGACTCAGTCTACAATTTGACTATGGCAAGCTCCAAAAGTGTTGTTTAGCGCCTCAAAACAATCTAGGAAATAATTACCAATGATGAAAACTGCATGTGAGCCGGTTGGAAGAGGTGGGTGGCCACCGATATCCATCTGGATCAAATTAACTCCCAATCTAAGAGATGATTAAACATTAAATTTAATAGCCTCATCATTGATCAAGAGAGGTTGAATACACATTGATTGTAGAACACATCACAATTTTTCTCCCTACAACATCAGGAGTGCGTGCAAGAATGTATGCAATATTTGAATGCGGTTCGTTGCAGTCCTGAGCAAGAAGCCAAAATTCGAGCCATGAAGTCGATTCCTTGGAGCTTTGGGAGATGGGGAAATTACTACTCCTACATCATTTCGGGTCTCTTTTCTGACAAATTGGGTTGAAACGATGGTCAAGCTGGTTTATGGTCGTTTGGAGGGCGATCGGATATTGGAGGCGTTGGAGAGAGGAATTATTAATGTGGCCGAAACGCTTCCTCTGGTTGATAAGAGACGTATTTACCAGATTTTGGAAGAAGCATTCAGAGATAATTCTTCTGCAAGAGGTATTGCTTTGGATTGGTGGGGGAATACACTGCACGATGCCATCGTCAGCGGGAAGATTATTTGATATGAATCTTGTACTCAGAATCTTCCCTGGAGGACTGCCCTTTTTAACATAAGTCATTGGGAAGGGTAATGCGGTGAATGTTAAATATGTATACAGGTATCAGATCCGATCCGACTTTTGGTATTCAACGAATTTTGTTAATTTTGTTTTGGTRTCAATCTTTGGATTCGACGTATGTAAATGTGCAATTTCATATATATTAAGGTTATAACRGGAGCGTACTTTTATTTGGATCTCTTTATTCTTGAATTWGTCATGTACATATGAAACCRGGGTGGTGTAATTGATTTGYAATACAAGTGCATTATTGAACCACATTTCAGGTCTTATTGAACCATGTTCTATATTCTATGACAGGTCTGTTTAATATGTTTTTAAAACTTTTACGCAGGGTAGTCTTTGAGGCCTTCGAAAGTCCAAGCCATGTTCGCTATTTCAAGTGCTTACCAAACTTTTTTAATAGCCATTTCAGATCCTCTGCAAAAACATTCTTTGAGAACTGGAATAAGCAAAACGTTCTTTGAGAAATGGATGAGAATAGGCAAAATGTAATGTTCCTGGTAATGTTCCTTACTTGGTAATTATTCCAAAACGTTCTTTGAGAAATGGATGAGAATAGGCAAAATGTAATGTTCCTAGTAATGTTCCTTACTTGTTCTTTACTTGGCTAGTCTAAGAAACACTGGATTTTGTCAGTGGATTACAAAATGCAAATAATAAACACCACAAAGGATTGCAAGGTTTGTATTATGATATCTCAGTGGATTACAAAATGCAAATAATAAACATCACAAAGGATTGCAAGGTTTGTATTATGATATCTCATTGGATTACAAAATGGCCGAATGTGGTTGAATAAACTGACAATACTCCCAAAAGACAAAAAGATCTTAGTCAAAATATAAATTAGCAACTAAAAGATAATACCCAGAATATGGGAGCACTGTGGAATCAATGAAGAATGATGGAAGACTTGGATGATCTTCCCGGTGACTAGGGTGTATCTTTCAACACCGAAATCAGTAAACTGATGTCAGTGAACTATCTCTTCTAGATGCGCCTCTTCTCCTCAATGAAAAGTCATAATGCGCCTTTATAGCTTTCCAAAACCTTAAATCATGCTGAAATCCTAATTCTCTGTTGACTTCCAAAACCCTAAATCATTGCCGAAACCCTTCTAAAACCCTAAATCAGTGCTGAAACCCTAATTCACTGTTGACTTCTATTTTTAGTTCATAATGACTTAAAAGTCTATTTACCCCTTTTTAGTTCAATGTCACTTTCCCTTTTTAGTTCAATGTCACTTTCTGAATATAACACCTATGACCTCTAGTAACCCTATTTACCCCTCTTTGACCTTGGCTATAGTTTAACTAAGCAGTTTAGACCATTAAGCCTCCTCTCTAAAACTCCTATTTGAAAAATGACATTACACAAAAGCTAACTTGATAAAGATTAGGTCTAAAACTCCTATTTGGAAAATGACATTACACAAAAGCTAACTGCTCCTATTTGGAAAATGACATTACACAAAAGCTAACTTGATAAAGATTAGGTCTAAAACTCCTATTTGGAAAATGACATTACACAAAAGCTAACTTGATAAAGATTAGGTAGAAGCTTAGAAAATTCATATTCATTTTTCTCTTGAAGCATCTAGATTATGAAGTTACTTCTTTATATTTCTATGTTATATTTTTGTTAATAATTCACTCTTTGCTATTATTATTTTAGCTTTATCCACTCAACTATTTAATATTTTATTGATCTCCATTTATAACTATTTAATATTTTATTGATCTTCATTTATAACTATTTAATTTTTTATTTATCTTTTAATCATTTAATATTTTATACATATTTTATCAATTTTTATTAATAATGTATTCTTTTCTTTTTTATTATTATTTTAACATTATTTTTGTTAATNTTTTATACATATTTTATCAATTTTTATTAATAATGTATTCTTTTTTTTTTTTATTATTATTTTAACATTATTTTTGTTAATAATGTTTTTTATTATTATTTCAACTGTAATTTTGTTAATAATGTATTTATTATTATTATTATTTTAATTTTATTTGTGGTCAAGATGGATAGATGGATAGACTGTTTTATTATTATTTTAATTTTATTTGTGGGTTTTATTAATATTTTAACTATATTAGAGATTTATTATTATTTTAATTTTATTTGTGGGTTTTATTATTATTTTAATTTTATTTGTGGGTTTTATTATTATTTTAACTTTATTCGTGTCAAGTTGGATAGAGATTTATTATTATTTAAACTTTATTTGTGATTTATTATTATTTTAACTTTATTTGTGTGATTTATTATTATTTTAATTTTATTTGTGTCATAAAGTGTCTACTAGAGATTTATTATTATTTTAATTTTATTTGTGGGTTTTATTATTATTTTAACTTTATTTGTGAGTTAAGAATGTATATAATTATAAGTTTTAATATTTTATATACAATTTATCATTTAAAGTAACAAAATAATACAAATAATAATATAAAGTAAATTTATCTCAAAAAAAACTTATCAACAAAATAATACAAATAATAATAATAAGGGGTAGGGTATGTACACCTCAATAGACTTTAAAAATAAATTATTATTATTATTAATACAAGGTCAATTTATCTCAAAAAAAACTTAAGCAACAAAATAATACAACGTCAATTTATCTCAAAAAAACTTAAGCAACAAAATAATACAAATAATAATACAACATCAATTTATCTAAAAAAAAACTTAAGCAACAAAATAATACAAATAATAATACAATGTCAATTTATCTCAAAAAAACTTAAGCAACAAAATAATACAAATAATAATACAACTTCAATTTATCTAAAAAAAACTTATCAACAAAATAATACAAATAATAATCCAGAAGGGGTAGGGTATGTATACTTCTGTAGACTTTACCACTCACTTTAAAAATAAATTAATATTATTATTAATACACCAGTAACTTTAAAAATAAATTAATATTATTAATAATACAACGTCAATTTATCTAAAAAAAAACTTAAGCAACAAAATAATAATACAAATTTAAACAACAAAATAATACAAATTTATCTAAAAAAAATTTAAACA
>JZKD02S2262428.1:25618-36024 GCA_000966675.3 Picea glauca
TAGCATAGGAACTCAAATTGTTAATCCAAACCAAGCTAACAACCAGAAGCAATGGGCATCCAAGAATTTCAAACCGCTAGACATGACAAGTATACTAGGATACCCTAAGAAAATTCCCCCTAAGTATGAGAAGTGGTTTTGCTAAATTTACTAGTAATGATGTAGTCAATGTCGAGGATCATATGAGTAATTTCTGGGTTTTCTTTAAGCTTCATCCCATCAGTGGTGATGATGAGGATATATCTATGAAATTATTCTCTGCTACCCTCCATGATGGCGCTAGACGTCAGTACAATGGTCTCCCTAATTCTAGTATTAAAACCATGGATAAATTGGAGGAAATATTGCTCAAATGATAGAGTGTCAAGGAATACCCCAAGATGTTTTCGATAAGGTTGAATAACCTTGTAAAACAAGATAATGAAACAATTAGAGAATTCCATGAAAAAATTGACAATTTGATGCAAAAGATATCGGTGAGCCATCATCCTTATGATAGTCTCCTCATTATTTATACCAAATCCTTTATAAGACAGTTGGGATATCTCCTTATAGATAAATCCCCTAAGATAATCCAATAATCCCAATAGGTAGCTACAAGTATTGAAGACAACCTTTCATCATATAGAGTCAAACCTTTCTCAGCCCCAAGAGTCAAAATGGATGCTAAACCTAAGATAGTTCACGATGTTGAACCTACCTAAAAAATTAGCGCTATATTGGCAAAGCTACAACTAACTGTAGATGGCATGGTAAAAATCAAAGAACTAATGATGAATAGGATTGTCAACCTAGAAAGAACTCAAAAACAAGCTCATAGGTTTCCTTACAAAGGAAAATTTCAATAAGGGAACCAAGTTTTTATACGAAAGAATGATCAAGAGGTTCCCAATACTTTAGCCCCTATGAATGTAGTATATGAAAACCCTTGGTGCTTACAATTCAGATGGTCACATTGGGAGCATGAGTTTCCTTTCAACAATGGTGATCATGACCAAGTAAACATTGTTAACCATACCATTGAAAATCCTCAATATTGACTTAATGTCACACTTGAAGAACATTAATAAGTCATAAAGGAAGAATCCAGGAAGGCTAGGATGGAGGTGATAAATAACCTTGACAAAGAATCAAGAAAAAAATTGAAGCAATAATTACAAGTATATACTAGGAAAACAATAATGAAGCAATTTCTCTCTACTGGTTCTGCAATTTCACAGACAAGACCTCCACATATGAACATAATTCTTCCTAAGAATCCTCCCAATATTGACAAAGTGGATTTAAAATTTTACTTTGAGGGTGCACTAGAAAAAATGCACATGACCATTCCATTAAGAGAAATCTTCAAAGTCCCATCTGTAAAAGAAAGGTTCGAATTTTTTTTTTCAAAATTTCAGATGGACCAATGAACCCTCCTATCATGTTACAAGCATATCACTTTAGGGTTAAGTATGATGGAAATCCACCCTTGTTCATGAACTTGTTGATTAATAACAAGCAACTTAACAACTATATGCTTGATTCAGGAGAAGGTGCTAACATGATGTCTTTGAAGGTCATGGAAAAATTAGGCCTAAAGGTCACACAACCTTACAAAAATGTGTGGGGTTTTGAGTCCAGGGCCATACCCAATCATGGGGTAGTTGAGAATCTTGAAGTATGCCTTGGAAGATACCCTGAGAGAGTGATCCAAATGGATATTGTGGTAGTGGATGTCTTGAACGTGTGGGGAATCCTATTATCCAGGAAATTTGTTGCAATGTTGGGAGGAACCTTAGAGATGGATCTCACTTATATTAACGTTCCTATGAATGATGGATTAATAATCCACCTCCTGAATTTGCTAATGACCAAGGTCCATGTGCAATAAATGGGTGATGATATTGGAACTAACGAGACACATGAACCAATCAAAGAGAGTCTTTCTATATTTCCCCCTGATGATTTTACTTTCGCTTCAGAGGAATACTTTGATCAAATACAATGGTCGAAGAAGGAGGAGTATCAACAAATCCTAAAAAAGCATAAGGACAAAGAAGTTGGGGATGTAAAATTATTAAATAAAGGAGAAGATAACATATTGATCTAACCATCCCAACAAGAAGTCTTCACAGCAGAATCCCACCCTCCTCCCTCAAGACAATGTACTAGAGTTTTACAAGAGATAGCCAAATTTAAGACCATGTATTAAAAAGAGGGAGATACAGTTTGGATGTGGGATAAAGAGAAGGGAGATCCTACTAATTTCATAGGGTGTGTACAATTTTGGCTTAGGCCCTTCAAATTCAGAAGAAAGTCAGCCAATTATGCCTACTATTTATCTACGTTGGAAGGAAGAAGATGTCCATTACCAGTTGGTGGAAACCTCATTAAACCCCATATGGGGGAAGATAATTGAATTCATAGGTAAGTGTAGGTAAGTACATAGGAATTTTTCATTCATTGTATATGCCATATGCATTTCATTCTTTAGTTATATTTCCATTTGTACATATGATTTATTACTTGTATTTTATCTTATCATATATGAACCATGGGTGACATCACCACCCCAAATTATTACTGATCATTTATGTTGAAATATAGTAGGTCATAGGTCATACCATAAATGATGAGGCTCTCATGTACTCTATGATGAGAACATGTCCTTGATTTGGAGCCATATGTTATCTCATATCCTAGGCATAACTAAGGAGATTATGTTGCGAGGCCCAAAGGTCCTAGACATGGAGTATCGAGAGCCACATTGACTTGAGCTTGGCCCTGGAGGGCCCATCTTTCTTGTTCAGTGCCTCCATCCTATCAACAAAAAAAACATACATCCCATCAGCCTAGTACTAAAGTAGCAGTGGGTCTTGCTCGATGACGTAATGAGTCTTAGTATCATGGTATGTGTCACTCTGATTCTCAAAGAATTTTAATATTGGAATTTAATTCTCTTTTGCTTCATGACGTCTACTTTGACATTATGCCTTTTAACTTGTCCATACCTATAGGGGATGACAGAATGCCCTAGCAATTTGGTTCCCTTAGGTGTGAATTTCCATTGGGTGGGTTTATGAAAGGTTATTGTCCATTTCCTTCCATACTTATCATTTTTCATCATCTTCCTTCTCATATATCCTCTACATTGGTTCGGGAATTGGGTTTTTCAAGTTAGTAAGAATTGTACCTTGCCTTATTGGAAGAAGGGGATAAATACCAAGATGGTAAAATTAGATGGAAAAGGTTAAAAGACAAAGATCAAACCTTGATATACTTCTCCCATGGATCCCCAAGAAATAAATAAAATCCTTCTCAACAAGAAGAGTGGGGACCCATAAAATATAATAAAACTCAAGACCTAGTTGGTGGATAGGGGGTATCATCATGAGCCAACCTATTAGGTCCATGGGAATGTAGAGGTATGACACTATTATTCATCTAGTCACCACACCAGGGTAATGGGTCCTGGTGTCATAGATAAGAGAAATTGGGCCTCATCACAAGCCAGCCTTATCATCATCGTGAAATGCTTGTGGGTAACGTTTTCCCCACTGGTCACCACACTAGGGAAGTGTCCCCCGACTATTCTCTTGAAAGAAAAATAAATATGAAAAAGAGTAAAAAGGCATTGAATGGGATAGGAAAAAATTGTATCCATGACAAGGTGCAACTCACCCTCTTTAGAGGCACCCATAGGTAAGAGCTACATTTCCTTGTCATCTCTGCACTCCTTGCCCAAACATCCCCCACACCATATCATGCACTTACATGACCTGGATCGGTATTCACCTAGAAACACCCCACACCTAAGGAGAATTATCCCAATAGGACGTCATGAAACCCTCTCCAAACCTAGCTTGTAGAATAACATAACGTCTTTGAGCACTTGTTTGTGAAAATAGGGGTTTTATGCACATGTTTGGGTAACTTGATTTTTATATGTGATTAACATTGCTATGATCCCTTTGTTGGATTACTGAGAGGGGGGGTGAATCAGTAATAGAGAAATTATAATCCTTTTTAAACCAAATAATCCAAGTGTTATATCAATGTATAATTATCATCCAATAATGAGAAAATGAATAACCATACACATACACAGTACACCAGTGTTTTACGTGGAAACCCAAAGTGAGAGAAAACCACAGAATGTGTTTTCTTATATGTCTTGAAGAATTACATCCAGTGGAAGCACCAAATTCCTTTGTTTTCCATCTCCAACTGGAAGGAGGCTCCAACCCCCTAGTTTCTTAGGATGCAACCTAAGGGAAGCTCCAACTCCCCAATTCTCTGGTTACAACTAGAAGGAGGCTACAACCCGCTATGTTATCTGACTAGAACCACCTGTCATTTCCCCATCCAACCGCCCTGAAGTAGAAGTATAATGATGGAACCATTGTCACAATATCACTGTGATATATACCGCCGTAAACATATACCAATAAACCTAAACCATGCATCAACCATGTATCAACCTGTACATCAACCTGTAATTAACCTGTACCATAAACAAGTGCATCAACCATGCACCAACCTGTACCAAACAACCTGTAATCAACTTGTACCATAAAAGAGTGCAACCAACCATGTACCAAGTATGTACTAATCATGTGTCAACTACTCATCAACTATGACTCATCAATATGTATCAACATCATCAACTATACACCTCATGTATGTTCCAACTCATCAACTACTTGTCTCAACCATGTACACAACATGTACCTTAACCAAAACCCCTCATCAATTTCATCATCCAAATATGATTTGTAACTCTAAATAGACACGGTGTATATGATCACATACCTACAAACATTCCTTAACTTTAACAACAAGAGACTAGCATTTTCATCAAACTTTTATTTAGTCTCACATGAGTAGTTTTAGAATAGTCAACAACCCTAACTTGAAATAATCATAACTTTGTACCTGTAATGAATAAAGATATGAAAATGATACAAAATTTTCTTCAATCTGGTTTATGCAATTACTCTAGGTGTCACTACTTGGAACCTCTCATAAAAGGAATTATAGAAAAAATCGTATACCTTGCTGAATTATGTCTTATTCTGGAGAGCGACATTGTAGAGAATTCCTCGCACAAAATATTTGTTGAATAGATTTGAAACCAATAAATAGAATACTACAGACTATACTCTAAATAAAACATTTGGTCTTACTAAATTTGGATCTGTTATGAAGAAGTTATGGCATTTTTACCTGAAACACTTGTTTTAGACTAGTTTCAAGACTAGCCACAAACCTTATTTTCCACGGCGTGTAACTCCAAAAATACAAGGACCCACAAGATCAATTTTTTACCATAGATACTTGGATATAGTTCCTCAATTTCCTAGTAATTTCACGGTCTGAATAATTCTAGAAAAAAAGTTATTGGGAAAATGGTGAGATGACCTGTAAATAACATACCTTAGAAAGGATCATCAAAATAATTTATCCTTCCTTGAATTTTGGCCTTCTTTTCTTCACCTTCCTTCAGAAATTAGGATCATATGTCCTTTGGTAACCTCAGACACCTATACATATTCAATATTATCAAGTGTGATTTGAAATGAGAGAGCCTTGCCTCTTATTTATACTCTCCAAGTAGCTTCCTTAAAAACATCTTCTAGGTCCCTTTGCCCACTTTCCTTATTTTAGGGTTAACCCACTTCTGATTTCTCCATTAAATTTTTTATTTAAATAATTCATTTTCATTCACTTGGAATTATAGTATGCTCATCACTTCACTTTATTATTTATCTTCTAAAATCTCTTAAACCACTTTGACTACTTTGACCTTTTGGGGCTTCTAGATGATATATGAGGTTCCTCCAACTTCGTAAGGCCATAACTCTCTAACCGTGAGGAGTTATGTGACGTTCCACATACCACCACAAATTTAATGACATGTACTATCCATATAGAATAGTATTACCTGAAAATATATCAAAACTCATACAATTATCCATCGAACAAACTTGGGTCCATTACCCAAACCTGGGTTCTCCAACTTCTCATGGTCATAACTCTCTAACCGTGAGGGGTTATGTGACGTTCCACATACCACTAGAAATAACATGACAAGAACTATCCTTAAAGGATAGTATCACTTAAAATTTAATTGACCTTCATCTCATTATTCCACAAACAATCATGGGTTCTCTAACCATACTTCTAGGATAACTCAATCCGCAAAGCATCTCCCCGTGAGGGCTTTCACCATAAGGGGACCACTTTGGAGTTCATCCATTTCTACTTATTATAAACCATGAAAAGACAATAATGAGTCATCTTTACATCAAAAAAAATTCATTCCATTACCCAAAGCCTTGTGCTATCATGATTTCTTCAAGGGTTGACATTAATGACAACCAACCTTAATCAACAATATCCCCTTTGGCATTGATGGAAACATTTTGATGAAAAACTCAAATTATGCCACACAATACTAAAGTCATATCACTCATGCTTCCCCTGGAAACATGCATATGTCCTCTGCATCTTTGTGACCATTGCTCCCCCTGGAATCATGCCTTTGTCCTTTTCATCCAATGAATCTCTCCCCCTTTGTCAGCAATGGAAAGGGTATCTTTCCATCCGCAGATGCTCCCCATGAATGAAATGTCCTATTTATGGTGCTTCCTCATGTACATCCAAGACATATAAGATAATCATTAAAAATCATTCATTTTGGAGTAGAAATAACTCTGAGTCTCTGGAGAAGATACTCAAAGGATTCCTGTGGAAGTGGTTTTGTGAAATTTCTGCCACTTGTTCTTTTGTGCCTACATACTCAACTCTGGTGTTATTTTTTACAACTTGTTTCTGTAGAAAGTGATACTTGATTGGAATGTGACTTTTCTTGGAGTTAATCACCAAGTTCTTTGAGATAATGATGGCACTTGTATTATCACAACAGATTGGAATGGGATTATCATACTCAACCTGTATATCTGTCAAATTTTGTTTCATCCAAAGAACCTATGTACAACATGTTGTTGCTGCAATATACTCTGCCTCGACTATAGATAGAGATATTGATGATTGTTTCTTGATTAGCCATGATACTAAACACTCACCCAAGTAGAACATTTTTCCATTGGTTCTTCGTTGTTCATCAATACAACCTACCCAATTCGCATCTGTGTAGGCAATAAGAGATAGATCCTTTCCTTTTGGATTCCATAATCCAAACTCTTATGTTCCTTTGAGATATCTGAAAATTGTCTTCATTGCTAATACATGTGATTCCTTTGGTGCTTCCTGAAATTGTGCCACCTGTCCAACTGTTTGCATTAGATTTGGTCTGTATGTTGTCACATATAGTAGGTTGCCAATGATTGACCTATATTGCCTCTGATCTGTAGACTTTGAATCATCATATTTTCTTAACTTGAAACTGGTTTTCATAGGAGTTATAATTGGTTTGCAATCTTCCATTCTGAACCTATTTAACATTTCTTTGATATACTTGGTTTGAGAAATAAAAATTCCTTGGTTACTTTAACTCATCTGAATCCCCATAAAGAAGGATAGGTCTCCAAGTAATGACATTTCAAATTCATTCTTCATATCCTTTGCAAATTTCTGGCTTAACCTGTCATCATCACTGCCAAAAATAATATCATAAACATAAACTTCAATTAATAAAATATTACCTTGACTTACCTTGATGTAGAGGTATATGTATGCACTTTCTTTTCTGAACCCTGCATGTTGTAGATATTTATCCATTCTAGAGTACCAAGCTCTAGGAGCCTGTATGCATGGCCTTATTCCAAAATTCATCCTTGCTGGCTTCTTCAAACTAGTTTGGTTCAATTGTAGATAAGAGTGCTAGGTGTGTTTGTTTTGGTGAACAGATTCTTCTTCTAGTCTCAAATCCTACATCTTTTTTTCCAATAATCTGATCTAAAGGATGATTCTTATGTACTCATCTTCTAGGTGTCTTTGGAGACACTTGCTAAACTTTCTCTTCTGCTTCTATCAGATTCTCTTCATCTTCCTCTTATAGTTCCTTTTCATCTTCTGCTTCCTTTTTGAAAGGTTGTTTCATTGATTCATTTTCTTCTTCCTTTGATTCTACTCTTCTTGTTTCATGAATTTTCACGTTGATGCTTTCCACAACTTTGTTAAATCTCAGATTGTAACACTTGTATGATTTCCTTGTACTTGAGTTACCAAAAAGTACTCCTTTTTCCACACGAGAGTCAAAATTTCCCATTCCTCCATATTCTCTTTTGATGTAGCATTTACTTCCAAAAACTCTGAAGTGATTCAGATTTGTTGGTCTTCCTTTCCATAGATCGTAGGGATTTTTGTCAATGTTGTTTCTGAACATTACTATGTTTTGAATGTGAATTGTTGTATGCACTGCCTGTGTCCAAAATATATCTGTCGATTTTGAATCCATTATCATTGTTCGAGCCATTTCATGTACTGTCCTATTCTTTCTTTCAACAACTCCATTCTGTTGAGGTGTCCTAGCAATGGAGAATTGCCTTTTTATTCCATGACTCTTGTAGTAGTCCATAAATTAATTTGAAGTAAACTCTCCTCCATTATTAGATATCAAGCATTTTATTTTTGAATCCATTTCATTTTCAACCATTTCCTTGTAGATCGTAAAGTTTTCAAAAGCTTCTGACTTGTTCTTGAGAAAGAAAACTGCGGTCATTCTTGTATAATCATCAACTAATAACATAAGGTATTTCTCACCTTTTAAACCCTTTGTTGTAGTTGGTCCAAGAAGATCAGTGTGCACAATTTCTAGTGGTCTTGTCGTTGAATATTATTTTGATTTGAACTTGGTCTTTGTTTTATTTCCTTGTTAACATTGCTTGCATAAAGTGTTGGTTGGTTTCGTGGCTTGAGGCATTTCTCTAACTACTTCTCTTTCATTGACTTTAACAAGGTTATCAAAATGTATGTGACCCATTCTTCTGTTCCATAGCCAACTTTCATCTTCCCTTCCTAGACAACACCTTTCATTTCCAATTTCACTTAACAGATATATGTTGCTTGAAGTTCTTGCAGTTGTAGCAATCAATTTTCCTGAACCTTATTTTCTTATCTTTCACTTTTGTGAATCAAAAGTAAGTTTATGACCATAGTCGCACATTTGGCTCACACTTAAAAGATTATGTTTCATATCTTCTACTAGTAGAACATTTTCTTCCTTTGTATTCTTGTTCCCAATTCTGACTGTGCCTTTTCCAATGATTTTAGTTGAATCATCATTTCCGAAGGAAATTGATCCATCTCTTTCCTTTGTTAATGTAAGAAACCAATCTCTATTACTTGTCATGTGTTTTGAACAACCACTGTCAACATACCAACCACATTTATTTTGATTATCTTGTAGAGCGAGTGTGCATTCTTCATTGCTATATTGATTCTTCTTTCTTATCCATGTCCTTTTCTTAGGTTCCTGTCTATGACTGTTGTTATTCTATTGTGGTTCTCTAGAAGGGGTTGTCATTCTGCTATCTTTGGCCATGTTTCCAAAGTTGTTACATTTGTAATATTCCACTTCAGTGCTAAAATATTCAAAACTGTTGTAACTTCTTCTCTATGTTTCACTAGGCCTTCTTGGATAACCCTTTTGTGTATGACTTTCAAAGTTGTTTATGTTCCTATTGTTATCTCTGCAATTCATAGATTTATGTCCAAAATTATTACATGCATAACATGAACAAAAAAATATAGCTTGATATCTGGGAGTTGAAGATATTCTAAAAGGAGATGCTCTTATGAATCCTTCTTCTTCTTGAGGTCTACCTATCTGTTGTTGATTCTGAAATCTAAATCTTCTCGGTGGAGGAGTGTTCGTGTAATATTCCTTGTATATCTTCCTATCCCCTTTGATTGTTTTTGCATAGCTTTTTGGATATGTTTCTTGCTCTGTTGTTTTGGAGCTTGATACCTTTTCTTTCTGATTGTATCCAAGTACAGATTTGTCAAGATGAGATTTTTGACTGTTGATAATGCCATCCAAAACTTTTGAGCTATTCTGCATATCTTTCTTTTGAATATCAATTATTAATGTGACAATCTTTGCTTCCAAATTTCCAATGATCTTGTCCTTTTCTTCTAGATTTTCTTTGAGTGCTTCTTCAACTATTTTATCTTCTATTTAAATCTTCAAATTTGTGATCATTTGTTCTAGTTCTTGAGTGTCTCCTTTCTTGTCTAGTTCTTCTTGTAGTTTATTCTTTTTCTTCTTTTCTCTTCTTTTCTCTTCTAATAACTTCTATGACACACATCAATTATTCTCGGTATTCAACTTCTTCCTCTTCAATTTCTTCTTCGACTTCTTCATATTCTTCTTCAGCTTCTTCATATTCTCCTTCAAAGTCTTCTTTATCAGAGTTTTCTACTTCCATGAATAGAACTCTTCCTATCTCACTGTCACT
>JZKD02S2262439.1:17722-28043 GCA_000966675.3 Picea glauca
GACGGGGTCGAAATCCATTGGTAACTCTCGATGGTGTGTTGTTCCAGGAAGAGGATGGAACAGTGATGTCCATCATTCCAAGGGGTGTCTTCCATGATAGACATAATCATCTTGTCCGTGGGAAAAATGACATGGAAAGGGTCTGGAGATAACTCACCAAGAGAGGGGGTATAAGGGGTCACCAATTGAATGACCTGATAGGTAGATTCGACTGGACTCAAAGGCATTGCGTCACCATAACAAATATGATCGCCAGGGTTATGTACTATCCATGGGTTGTGAGACTCAGGGGTTCCATGAATTGAGGTGGAGATCATGTTGATTGAAGTGACAGACGAGTGTGGAACATCGAGTGGTGAAATGGGGAAGGTACCCATTAACGAATAGTCTTTGAGAAGACCTACACCGACGTTCTCGTAACCCGGTGGGGTTTTAGTGATGAACGGTATGTTGCCAGTACGTGTATCCGAGTTAAAGAAGGCTAATTGGTCGATAGTGATTACCTTTCCTTGATGTGGGAAACATACAACACGAAAAAGAGTCGACACAAATGTGCGCATGGAATCGATCCAGCTACGACCAAGTAGAATATTGTAATCGGGAGGAGCGTCAAAGAGTTCCACTTCGACTTGGACCATTTTTCCTTCTACCATGATTGGCAACAAAGGAAGGACATCGTAAGGCTTAAAACCAGATCCATTGAAGGCTTTGAGTGTGTTATGGGATTGAATCAAAGAGGGAGAGCCGATGGCTTTCCAGTAGGTAATAGACATGACACACGTCGAGGCACCCTCATCGATAACAGTTCAACAAATCATTTTGTCGGAGACAATCACTTGGATCTAGAATGCGAGTTGAGGGGGTAACCTTGGAATGTGATCTTCCAAATCAAAAATTATTAAATTCATGTCCATCGGGTCGATTCCACTGATAGATTTCAACAGTTCCTTCCATTGTGTGGGACAACTTTGAAGGACTTCAAGGGCTGACATCGCAGAAGGTTCTTGGGCCAGGTCTTCAACAATGTTGTAGTTCTGGGCAACACGAGCATGCGGATTGAAAGCCAATTTTCAAATGACACCCTTTGGAGGGGGGTGAAGAACTGTGTCAAGGCTCAATCATTTGAGATGAAGAGGACTGTTGGTAGGTGGATTCATGGGAGAGGGTTGGACTAATGAAGGAGGTGTATCATCAACCTTCTCTTTAGAGGGAGAATAATCTTTGTCTCGAGTGGTGAGTGCGATGTCATTCTTCTTTGAATCACTAGTACACATTAAGACATAAGACATAGTAGAAGGTGAAGGTTGGTCATGAACAACCAATTGGGCCTATTATTGAGAGGGGAAGGGTTGGGACAAAATGGCTGGAGTGGGTGGTTTCGGGGCCCCTTGAAGGAACTTGGTAACCTTGGCATGCCATGGACAATCCTTCGTGTAGTGATCATCACCACAAATAAGACAAGGGTATCAGGGTTTGCGCTTATCCCTATTGTCAACAAGTGGAGTTTTTTTTTTTTTTTTTCTTGCGAAGTATTTTTGTCCTCCTTATTCTTATCCTTTCCCTTTCTGGATTTGTTTTTATCGGATGGGGTAGATTGAACTACATTTACCTCAGAAGTCTTACCGGTGGGAGGGGTAGGAGACGGAGCATTTTGAGCATTAGAAGAAGCAGGTTTGGGGTTGGTGCTTGAGGTAGAATGTGGTTGGGCATGGAAAGTGCCAATAACACCATCGGCTGCATGAGAAGTAGCTAGAGTAGTTGAAGTGGCAGAAGTGGAAGGATGAGGTGCATTAGGGAGTAAGTCATAAAGAGTACCCATTTATGAGTAAATGAGGTCAAGGTATTGAGCACGACTTATGGCATGTTCTTCTGTGACAACTCCACCCATGGAAATGTCATGAATGATGTCATTCACAAATGATTTTGTAAACCATTCTGCCAGCAATTGATTGGGAAGTTCAAGTTTGATGAGACGTCATCTCCATCACCACTCATGAATGTGATCGGATATATGAGTGGCTTTGTTTTGTTTGAAAGAAATCAAAATCTCAGTCGCCATTTCATAACGGATCGGTAACTGGTAGTGGGTGAAAAAATCCATAGCTAGGTTGTTGAAGTCGGTGAAGAAACCTCGTGGTAATTCTATATACCACTGTGTAGTAGAACCTGTGAGGGTTCTTTGAAAAAGATGTAAATGAATAGATTCATCCATCAAGGAGTTGGATGAGGACCAGAAGTAAAAATTCATCACGTGATTGTTCGAGTCCTCTCCTACTTTTCCATTGAATTTAGGGATGTCATATGGTAACTTGGTTGGTATAGCAAGCCATTGGGGAGAGTGACGGATTAGATCATTTAAAATCCTCAACAGATCCAGGAGGTCCAAAGTGGCCAAGAAGGGTAACTGTCTATTCACATGCAGGTACTGGTGGCTTTAGGGAGGGAGTCCCATCAGTAAACTAGTGGGGCCATAAGCAGTCTACATATAATGTGAATACCTAGGCAGATTTGATGGTTGTTGTAGAGGAAAGTAGCTCATGGGATTGTATCCTTGAACATGGATGTGAGTTTGATCATTCGAGCCCCAAATAGGATTCGACATACCTAGATATGGTTGGCCTATACTAGGGGGTATAATGGATGTAAACGAAAGTTGTTGCCCCCTAATTGATTGAGGATTATGTTCTATCATATGGATCCAATACTGGGCCAAGGATGGAGGTATGTTCTGTCCATAGGGTGGGCTCGGTGGGGGTTGTCCTCCAATCGGGGGTTGAGTCCCAATTGGGGGTTGTGTTCCAATTGGGATTTGGGTTCCAATAGGAATTTTCCCTACAAGGGGGGCTTGAGTCAAACCTCCTTGGTAAAATTGTCCACCAACAGGAATCTAGTAGTTTGGTGTGAATGATGGAATGGTGCCACCGATAGAGGATGGAAAAGGTCCTCTGAAAGAGGGTTGAGGAAGTGTCAGAATGAAACCGGGAGGAGAGTGTCTGGAAGAAGAGGGACCACTAGGATTTCTTGATGGGGTTTGCGTAGGAGTAGGAATACAAGCATTCAACACATGGTATCCGGGTGGAAGTGTCGGGGTGACACTAGGCGAGAGTGGTTTTCCAATGGGGGCTTGATTGGCCATTGTAATCCTGGTGTGAATACTCGTAGTATCTGTGTAATGGACCATTTGTAAAGGGAGGGTGAAGATGTGGTCGACTCGTAGAGCTTCTGTGCCAGGAAAACAATAAGCAGTAGTAAAAGGGACTGCATCTGGGTTAGAAGTTTTGGGGAACGCAGGTGAGACGGTGATATCAATGCCTGCTTCTGAGCCAAAGAGATCCTGTCTAAAAATGCCAGTAGACCAAAAAGGATCTTGGCCCTCAGGTCCTGGAAAAGGTCCAATCGGTGATCCAGAAGACAAAACAACTAAGTTTTCGGAAGAAGTCACTCGCATAATTTGTCTCTTAGAATCGGGGTGAAGTCGAAAGTCCTCTCAAAAATTGGTAATCCATAATCATTCTAGAGAGTCAGTTCTTTCCACTTGAGGAGTGGTGATGTCTTGGACTTCACTCTGTTGAGGAGATCCCTCTAGTGAGCTTGTAGGCAGGGGTTGAGAGCCTTCCATATTTTCTGGAGGTAAGCCCTGCATTCTACGTGAATGACGTGGAGGGTCTATTGTGAATGAGTTACAAACTTATGAAGAAAATCATGTGGTCAACTTGGGTAAACAAACATCATACACTAGTAAAAAAAATCTAGGAAACAATACCAAGAAAACAAGACCTTCTAATTCTGAAGTCACTAGTTGGTGATGAAATCCAGCGTTGCAACAACGAGATGAGAAGGGGTTGGGCTAGGGTGGAAAAGTTATTTTGACGACCTGCTTAACAGACTTACACCCTGGTGAAAGCTCCCACACATAATCATGGGTATACCCTCCAAGGAGCCCGAGTGAGTTTGGCCAATGTCGATTCCAGGTACTGTGAAGACTTTCCCCTTCACAGTCACCTTGTGTAAGACCCTAAGAAGATAGGCCACTAACGTTACCACCGACAACAATAAATCCTAGGGGGACAGTCGATAGTCTGATCCACACGCAAGGGTAGGGTATATAGCCTAAAATAAACTCAAGAGGCTTCAACTCATCATTGTGGGTCTACCTCCAAGTGACCCCCATAATACGTGCAATCTTTACACCGATATCAACGAAGAAGGGTGAGTAACTTGTCAATATCAATGCAACCTCAGGTTTGACCCTTGTGTGAGAAGGGCTTCCCAGGACAAAATGTTGTAAATGGAATTTGACACTCCTTAACACAATATGCTATTGTGTGTTTTGTGCTTTGGAGAGTGTATCTCTCTGCCTATTCCAAATCTCTAGCATAGCTAATTGTTGGTGTAATAGAGCCCTAGAAAAGAGTTACTAGTTAAATTTTAAAATTGTGCAATATTATTAAGGGTTGTTGATACTCAAAGGAAACAAAGACGAAACTGATGTTGTGTGAGACTCTGACCCAACAATGCAAAGATAGGAATGAAAGATATCAATTTTTGTTCGATGAATCCTATGTATAGGAGGGAAAGAGAAGTTTTCTGGAACAATCTTGAACTACAATATGCAATCTTCTTTAAAATGCAATCTTCAACGAATCACGTAACAATGACAATTCTCTATTTGTTATTTTTCAACAATTTATTTCCAATATTTTCAAAAATGAAAATGCTTTTAAAAAGAAAAATATTTTTTACTTTTCAAAAAGATCTACACCATGGTGGTGAAAGTAAGGAAAACCAATAACTAACGAATAAGAAATAAACAAAACCCAAAGAAATGTTTCAATGGAGACAAAACCGACAAGAAGACAATACTAGTATTTTCAATTGAACGAGAACAATGATTTTCCAAATAATGAGCAAATGAGAAAGACAAACAATCCCAACTTTCAAATCGATCACCGACTCCTAACCAAACAAGTACTCTGATTCTAGGATCAGAGATTATATCCTTGCTAATAAAATTCAAGAGATGAGAGTTGAGAAAAAGATGGACAAGAAGAGCCTTTGGTTTCCAAAGACTGATCATGAACAAAATCCAAAGTCAAGAGACAACCAACCAATGGTCCAAGAAGTTCATTTCAGACACCTATACATACCTGGGCACCTGAGCATACCAAAACTTAAATCCAAAAATTTTAAAAAAGGGTTCGCAGGCTATTAGCAATGTACAGTGTGAGAATGGATCATTCTCGCAGGCTGGTTACAAGAAGAATGTGAGAAACTTGCACTGGACTAAAAGGTAGACTACGAACTCAAGGGGTTCTTGCAGGCCATAGTGGAGTTCAGTGTGAGAAGTCTTGAAACTAGGAAAAATTTTGGAAAAAGAGAAAAATTTTGAAGGGACTTCTAGACCTAGGGAGTCTGTCAGAGTTTCCTGAAGACTCAGAGATTGATAGAAATAAAGAAAGGTAAGGCAAGAGAAAATGGCCAAGGAAAAACACCAAAAGCCACTAAAAAATGGGTTGCATCCCCAGTGGAGTCGCCAATTTTTTTATCGGACTAATCGGTAGGTGCGGACACTAACAGATCTCCCTAGATCCACCTGGATATAGAACAAAACAGGACATGACATGACTCTTTCCCTAAGTTATGACCATTGAATTAGCTAGTAAGGAGGAACACGTGACATACCTTTGTATCACTTCCTTAGGTCGTTGTTGCTCCCACTTCTCTTTGGTGCTCTCGTGAGGTCAAGACCAAGACAACACAAACCAACCAAAGTGAATATAGCAAAATGTATTCAATCGTCAACTTATGTGTATGATCAAGGAATTACACAATAAAGTAAGAATGACTTTATGGGAAAATGACATGTCGATATATCATGCTAATTGACAGTAGAAGATACAACCTAATCGCCTTGATGTCACAAGCTTCCTTTTAGTGGCTCTTGGTTCCAACACACACACTTGCTCTGCCTTTGCATGAAGAATATCCAATTCCTCTTGATAGACCTACTAGAGTCTCCAAGTTTCTGTTCGAGCTGGGTTCTTCATACAATTCCTTCACCAATTCTTCAATTAATCTTTCTTAACCTTTTCCATGAGAATCCTTTTAATATATAGGAGAGGGTTAGATGGTTACATGGATGAGAATGATCCCACCAAATCAGGGAAACCAGTAAACTGATAACCATACGAATGCTAACCCATTTTCTAGAAGATTCCCTTCTGGAAACCTCAAGACTTCTTCTCTTTTCCAAGTTCAAAAACAAGTTCGCACCCTATGTATAGAGCACAATGCGAGAAGTTCGCACCCTAACTGAAGGTGGCCTACGAGAATGGGTCATTCTCGCACCCTAGGCTATAAGCAGCTTGTGAACTCACTTTGAACATATGTTTTCTGGAAGGAGATAAATGCCACTTTTCTCAGGAGAAAGTTCTTGTTGGGAGCCCAAGTACACCCTTGTTAATACATCACCAAGATGACAAAAATCATGTGTAACAACACTTGGTCATTCTTTGACTACAACTCTCCTCCCAATGATGACCTACATTCACTAAATAAAAACAAAGAAATCCACATGCATTTGATATATGAACTAATGGGTTAGATATTTAATCAATCATACAATCAATAATGGCAATCTCATATGGCAGGACGAGAAAAACAATTCTTTTATTAACTTCACAATGATACCTTACAATGATAAAGTCGGTTGCTGCTCCTCGATCCTGGTTCTGGGCTCTTCTTCCACTATCTTCCAGCTTCTTTGATCTATACTTCTCTTTGCACAGGGATGGCTAAAGGTTGGGACAAAGGGAATGCTCAATCGGGTATAGTTTCTTTACTATGATTCTCCTCTTCCAAATGGGACCCCTAACCCTTCTTTTATAGGCTAGAAGAAGCTAGGTATTTGGTCAAATTTTTGGCCATGCATGGCCGAAAGGTTTAGTTAATTTACCCAAATTTGTGTGTTCCGTCAACAACTTTCCTTTTTTTGTGTTTTTCTGGGTACATGTGGGTTGTCTTGGGTCAGATAGCGTGTACACACATGCAGTAATGGAGCAGGGCGTGTGGGCCTTTATAAAGGGGGTTTTTAAGAAGAGTTTTTCAACATTGTTTTGGCAAAGAAGGAATCTAAGATGGCCTGATGCCAGGTAAGCATGTCTGGTGCAAATTAGGGTTATAATAGATGCCCCCTATTGTGTGAGGTCAGAAGAGTATCTGATGGCCGAAATACATTAACAATCTTCACCGATGTGCCGAACAACTAAGCCTAGAGACTGAAAATCTGGAGGTGCCATATACAAAATAATAATTGTCTCACCGAGGCGGGCATACCCATACTCTAGATAAAACAAAATCATGTCTACCAATCAAATACACTGTAGATCCATGTCATATAACTATATAAATTGTAGTTGCAAGCAATACACAACGAAGCTACATCTCGAAATCAAAAAGATATATGTGTTGAGTATCCATCTTCTAGAAGCTAATAAGACCTGATGGCTAGAGATGAGGTCTTCAGAGCTTGAGAAACAACTTCAAAATATTCAAAACTTGGGTAGGAGTGTAATATTAGTGTACGACTTCACTACCCAGAGGTCTTTGATGGCTCGTCGATCATGGACTAGAGAATCTTGATGATCAGACTGAAGGCTTCATTGATTTCAAACAAAAACTTGATTGGATGTTCAAGATGCTTGGGCATGAGGGAAATAGACAAACTGCAGAGGGGCCAACTCAGTCTTGGTAAAAACTTCCCTTGGACAATAGCACGACAAATGATGAGACTCAGGCAACATGGCATTAACATAACTTTACGAGGTAGGAGGCGATGCAAACTCTCCATATGTTTGGAAGAATAACTAAATGGAGGAGGACACATCTCTATGTAGAGAGAAACAACTTCCTAAGGTCGTATTAAATCCTAGAGTTTGACGAACAAACAGACAGATGTTCTTTATCCAAGGGCGACTGATTATGTTGCCAATAAAGAAAATATTTTTCCCTTCCTCTTTTTGGGGTATATTTGATTTTTTTGTCTTTTTCAATAATTTTGGAAAAAGAATAAAAGAATGTTACATTACAATGTAGGAATGAGTGTTGTAGACATACAAGTTCAAGGTGCAAGGACAAGACTGATGTTCAAAGTAAGGACACTCAAGAAAAATCCTCTAGGGGCCAAAGGTGTCAAGACGTAGAGGCAAAGTGCTACAAGGCTTGTGTATAAGGCATGCTTTATATGGTTCAGTTGAGAGTAACATGGAGTCGGCATTAAGCCAAAGACGTGGGTATGAAAATTTGATTAATAAGACACACAATGGTAAATTCCTTTGATGTAAGCTTAATGAGCCTAGGGAAGGTAAGATCAACAATTTTTCATATTTAGAGAGTCCGAAAAAACATAAAAGGAGACTCCACTGGGGTACCTTTTTCAAAGGTAGTCTAGTCAGTTCGAAAAAAGGGTAAACTAGCACTGAAAATATGTCTATTCAAAACCATTTTAACGAGTGTGATAAAGACAAGATCACTCAGCCATTTTTTCATTTTTAAGGATTCTGAAAAAATATTAACTATGGACTCTGTCAAGAGTGTTCTTCTGGACCATTTTAACGAGTGTGAAAGAATAAGGTCACTCGATGATCTTTTCAATTTTAGGGAGTCTGAAAAGACCTTAACTATGGACTCTGTGGGGGTTCCTTTTTCATACATTTAGTCCCTCAGGCCCAGAAAAGGGTTAAAATTATACTTGAGGGTACTCTTATAGAGAACTGAAGTTCCTTAGAGTATACCTTTGTTCGTATAGTTGACCATCCAGACCAAAAAAGGGGTAAAATACCATCAGATAGACGTGACTTCAAATTTCAGTTTAACGAGCGTGAAAGGCCACAGGATCGCTTGGCAATCTTTTCATGTTTAGAGGGTCTAAAAAGGGCTTAAAAGAAGACCCATTATATTTTTTGGGAGTCCTGAGGGTGAGGTCAAGAGTGAAAAACAATCATGCAAATGAGGCTCAAACTCGTAATCAGGAAAAAAAAAAAGGACTCTCGAGCCTACATTCATTAGTGATAGCATGGACACCACAATGCAACCAGGATCTACCTAGGGCATCCATGTTTCGGTAAGTTCTACCACCAAATCGAGACACTTCTAAAGTAGCAATGATGGTTTCGTGTCTCAATCTGATGGGATCAATCCTATGGAAAAGGGATAAAGACAATGAGAAAAAAAATTGGGGTGAAAACCTAACCTATATGCTCAAGTTGATCATCTGAGATTTTTCCCACGGACTGTCAAAAGTGACCCGAAACTACAAAAAAATGTCTTGATACCCAATCATAACCTTCCAATGCAACTCCTGAATCACTCTAAATGGTTTTCAATTTAAAGAAAATGATAAGGGGGGCCAAAAAAATGACAAAAAGTGGCCAAAAAGTCTATAAATAGAAGTTGGTAGCTCATCATCACCATTGCTGATTTGGAAATTGACTCTGGAGAAAAAAAAACCCTTTGATAAAAGCAGTGATTCTGCGAGCTACAGTGGATGAAATGACCATCCATCTAGACCAAGTAAGTATAAGCTCTCTCCTCTTGCAATTTATATCTTTACTTATGATTTTAGTTTCAAGTTTTGGGGGGGCGTCGACCCTCAAAAGTTCGGCCCTAGGTCCATGTGGGTTGTCCTATGACAGGCCATGTGTACACTCGGGAAGAGGAAAAATTTCACGCGTGTACACGCGACTGTCATTATTACAGCCTGCGTGGACCCCTTTATTTAATGAAAAAAATTTAAAAAGCAAGGGTTAACCCTCCTGAACTTGGTGTTTTGCAGGATGTATGTTCACTTGAGGGAAAGAGAGCATGAGGAGGTTAGTGAGTTGGTCGGGGAAGACCCCAATGCTATTGCTTCCTTAATGCAATGTGAGCTTCTCAAGTTCTTCCTATGTCCTTTTATGTGGGCACAATCTAGGCTATTGAATGCCTTGATTGATTATTGGCATCCTGACGTAGAGGCCTTCATGTTAGAGGGGTATTCATTGGTGCCTACTACAGAGGACATATACCTTTTGGCTGGCCTCTCTAGGAGAGGGGAACCAGTCAATTTCTGAACATTTCCTTCGGGTCCTCATAACATATCCAAACTTATAGGAATTTATTGTGAGGCCGGTACAAACCGATCGAGCTCACAGGTGCTCATAAGAAAGATCATTGATTTATCACTGCAGGTGATTTTGTTTTTTATTGGGTGGATGACTGGTTCTGCAAATCTACATCGGGCATCCCATGCACAGATGAACTATGCAGTTCAATGCTTAAATGC
>JZKD02S2262450.1:11772-36024 GCA_000966675.3 Picea glauca
TGGATCACCAAAATCGGTGGCTCGTGTGTATTAAGCATATCAAAGTTGCGTGAGGTCAAGTGCCAGATGGAAGCCCCGGTGTTAAATATCAAGCACCACGTGTCCTTCTCCATCGAACAGACATGATTTACTTCAGGTCCTCGGGCTTCGAGAGTTTTAGTTTCCCCACTCCTGTTTTCCTCCGAAGAAGTTTCTCCCAGAGTCCACATATCCCTATCATGTGTGCTCCTCACATCGACGGTTGTTGTTCACCTCGGAGCTCTAGCTCTACATGCAGACCACCCCCGAGATATGAAGTTCCAAAGTACGTGGAAGTCATCAGTTCATACATGTGGCGCTCTCATCAGTCATGACACCTGGCATCCAGCTGGCGCCGACATGTGTCACTTCTCTTTTCATGACACATTAGCATAGTGACGTCAGACCACCACGTCAGATCATCCTCTGGGAAGTGTTCATGTTCAGTGCCATCTGCAAGCATGCTTAGAATGATCCTAAAGTTGGCAGGCAAATAAACCTTAGCAGTGGCGCTAAATTTACTAGGTGCGTCCATATCGATGATCGCAACTGGATCAACGACCATGTTTCATTGCGGGGACGCAACATGCTCGAACGATAAAATTCCTGAGCAGTCCCGCAATTGAAACCATGGTATAGTAAAAGAGCTATGTGGTAGAACTAGGTGCATTACGGGATGAAAATCATGATACTTCAAACCATCCGCTCGCACCCCTGCAAAATAGAGAACCCGTCACACTTTCGTAGCCTCTCACCCCTTGCCACCTGTCTCCCACTCCTTCTACATGTCACCTCTCGATAGATGCACCGCCTTCCCATAACGACCTCACATTAAGCTAGTTTTCCAATCGCCATTTCCATAGCTTCAACCACAATTATTTACACCAGTAAACTCATTGCAGGTGACAGATGACTCGAGACACTTAGCAACAGAGGATCAACACACATCCAATCATCTCCATATTTCAAGGAACAATATTTTTAGAAGCGATCACTGTCAACAACAAATACCAACCATGCATCAGAAGTCAAATACGGATCATCAACAGATGACATCAAATTAAATCCAACTAAATTTAAATATTCCTATGATATACATTCATAATCAAAACGTTTCTTTCAGAGATCATTGTAATCAGTTTCAAACCTAAACTTTTATTTTGGAGATCATTGTAATCGGTTTCAAACCGAAGGAACTCATCTGGTATAAAAATTAGGAGTTCTGAATGTATCAGGAGGAGGCTTGAAGCCCAACATGGGATGATTTTTGTTTGGATATAATAGAGAAAACTCTCCTTTTTGAGTATTCATACAAGTAAAGATAGGGATGCCAAATTCTGTTTAGTTTGAGTTATGTGTTTCTCATGTATTTCTATATCTTTGAATTTCCTTATGTAATTCATTGATAAGTGATTGATTGCAATTTAGTATCACAACAACTGTAATCATATTATCTCGGTAATTCGTTAAGTAAGTAATTTTTCCTCTGTAATTGTTGTAAGTAATACAAGACCTGCAAGTTATTTGAATTACTGAATCTCGTATCATGTTCAAGGGTGCACTCTTTTCTTTCTTCCACTGCAAACAAGGTGAGATTCATCTGCCATTGATGCCTAGCTTTGTTTAACAGTTTTGTAAGTTTCTCCCACACTGTTTGATATCATAATTGTGACTCAGACAATGAAATATGACCTTTGTACTGTCCTATTATTAATTACATTTAAGGATTTTTATTATATAAATAAAGGTCGAAAAAGCACTCTTTTAAAACACCCTTTTAAACAATCTTGATGCCTGACATTACTCTTTGAGCCTTAAGTTTAATCTGAGGAACAACAGGCACAATGTGTGGCATATTTTAAGAAAAAAGAAAAGATTCCTATTGTTGTTGTATATCGCCATCCACATCATATCGAGAAAAAATAGTCATCGAGGAAAGGGCGTGAGCATCAACACACTTATGCACTAGCAGGGAACTAGAAAGGAAATAAATGTAGAGGTGCATGGAGGCATACCAACACTATAGGAAGACATTAGGCTATAGAACCACTCCCATGGAAACACCGACAGGATGTTGATCCATATCAGGGTGGCAAGGCAGCAATGGGACATCATGTTCTTCTTCCATTAGAATGGATGGATGGTTGTACTTGGTACCAGTTGGATACATTGCTTAGTTGATCATATTGTATGGTTTATTCCTGTGTTTCAAGGACAAAACATGTGAAGGGGGATGGAATGTAGTATACCAAGGGAGGTAATATGGGGTACCTAGGGAGGTACCCAATAGGAATGTGGCTATGTATTATTAATGGAGGCCATTCAATGTAAGTTGGACTAGGTCCACTATATTGTTAAATAAAGCCCATTATCATAGTTAGATATAATAAATAGGCTTTCTAGAAGATTCCTTCTATAGAATGTTCCTAGGAGATAGAGAGAGCTATATAAAGAAGTGTAAGCAATGTAATGAAACATGGTGAAGAATATTGTTATTGTACAATCAATGATTTCTTGAGGAGTTTTATCTTTCCATAAGGATTATTATATGGTGTTACCCTACCTCAAGGGTTTTGTCTACTTTCTTATGTTTGATATTTGTTGAATGGTTTGGTTTATTCTTGTTGATATTATGGGTTTATTTTGAGATTTATCTTCAGATCTATTCAGGTACTGGACATCTCTACCCTGAAAAGAAAAATTTCCCACAAATTCTGTAACGGAAGGTGTTTTAATACCACTTGTTAGATACCAGATGTATTATAATAAGAGAAAACATAAATATTTCCACAAATACCAGCAAAACAACAAAAGATAGAGGACCACAACACCAAAAATGATATCTTTATTGATATAAAGACAAGTTCACTTGCCTCTTCAAGGGGGAAATCTCGAGCAGATCAGAGATCTATTACAATAATTCTTGAGACAAGACTTTCTCATGCCTTCTACCTCTATTTATACTAATTATGTCTTCTAAAGAACATTGTAGAGGAATATCTTTCAAGAAGCGAAAGTTTATATTACATCTTCTTACATTTGACTTGTTCACATTATTATATAGGCCTTATTTACTAATTTCAACATTTATTACATAAAAATACATTATTATACCTACTTGAGGGGATAGGGAGGTTAGGTCCCTAACACTGTCGTTCCAAAAAAAACATCGTTTAAGACCTCAAAAATGGCCCTAGAAGTTTGGGAACCAAAAAACCATAGAAAAAATACCAATATGTGGAACCATTCTAAAATAGTGGAACAGGTGGGTGGACACTAGCATCCACCTGGATAAGTCCTCCTCCATTAGGAATAAATGGTCCCCATTTCATCAAGTTCCTGCATCAAATGGGAAAAATTATACTAAATCTAACTCCTAGTGAGCCACTTTCCATGGTGAAGAAGCTTCCCCGGTATGACAACCCAATAGGATTGGATGTTCTATCAGTCAGTTCCCTTCATCTTGGTGTCCATGATTTGATTAATTGTCGATTTTTCAATGTAGTCAAGATTCATTTCTATAGGTTCCATGTACTCGATCGCTTTTGAAGTGTCCAAGAGATGTGGAAAATATGGTCGAAGCAGTTCCACATTAAACATCAGGTGCAAGCCAAGGAAAGGGGGAATACTTAATTCAAAATAATTCTCACCCATAACCTTGGTTATGGTGTAAGTCCTATATCAGAGTGGGTGTAGCTTACGATAGGGTCCTATGAGGCATTATTTCTATGAATGCAACCATACCTTATCTCCCACCTAAAACTTGTGTGGTACTCGATGTTGATCATGGTGTTGCTTGTACTTGGTGTTGGATTTCTAGAAAATATCATGAACTTGTTGTTGTATGTGATGGATTTTCTCAACTAATTTGGATACTCGATTGGCCTTGTACTGAGCATGGGATGACTCTTCCTGTGCAGCTATAATGGATAGAGCTACATCAATGAGCATCAATGGATGGAACCACAAGCGCACCTGAAAATGGATGTGGAGGGCCTTGTTGTAGCTATGTTGAACATAAGGAAGGATACCATCCCATCTACATGGATGTTTGGACTTATACATCCTCACGATATGGAAAATCATCATGTTGACCACCTTTGTTTGTCCATCAGTCTGTGGGTGGAAGGTAGTCGATTTGGTCATCTTGTTGTCCATCATCGACCATAGGTTGGACCAAAAATTACTCAGGAACCTACTATATTGATCTGAAATAATGGTCAGTAGGAGCCTAAAGTGAACCTAAATGCATTCAAAGAAGTGCTTAGTAGTGGCCTCAGTTGTGATTCTCTTCTTGTAGGGTGCAAAAACTTCCATCTTAGAGAATCAGTGAATGACCATGAAGAAACAATCATTCCCATGCTTGGTTGAAGGTAGAACAAACATGTAATCCATGGATATGGACTCCTAAGACCTATCTGGAGTCGTAAGAGGGGTTTATAGACCTTATTTCTTGATGGTAGGTTTGGAAATAGCGTAGGTAGTGTAGGATATGATGTACTTGCAGAAATATTGTTGAAATTTGGCTAGTAAAAATGATTTTGAAGCAATAACATTGCTTTTACCACATCAAAGTGTCCTTCCACTTGACTATAATGAGCTTCCCAAATTATCTTTGCACACTTTCTTGAAGGAACACCAATATGGATCAGATGGAATAACATTCCATATTTGAGATGAAAGTTTGGAACTGGTTTTCTTGCACTCAATGTCTGATAGGTAATGGCAAAGTTAGAGTCACTATTGTATAATTGCGGCCACCAAAACATCTCATGCCCATAAGAGTTAAGAAATGTGGTTACCACCACAATTGAGGGTTTACTAAGGTCGTCTGTGACATGGTTGGTGATTTCCTTCTTGTACTTGATGTTCAAGTCAAATTTTTGCAGGTGCATGGACCACGCCTGATGGAATTCATTTTGTAACTTTCCTCATGTCTGCATGAATTGCAGAGGCTTGTGAATCTGTGATCATTGTGGATGATAGTTTCCTTCCCCAGAATGTAATTCTTCCATTGCCGACATTCCCGCACAATGGAGTACATGATCTCTTTGTCGTAGGTGGGGTATATATGAACAACATTAGATAATGTTTCACTGTGATAGGCCACCTTATTCCCATGCTGAGTGAGGAATGCACCAATAGCATAATCTAAATAATTTGTCTCAATCTCAAATGTATGTTGAAAGTTTGGTAGATTAAGGACTATTGTTGAGCATAGGAATAATTTAAAATCCTCGAATTATTTATGTTGGGACTGTTATCCCCGATTTCATGGGATAACTAGGATATCATGTCTCAAGGCCCACATGTCCTAGACATGGAGTACTGAGAGAAATATTGAGCTGAGCATGGCCCTGGAGGGCCCATCCTTCTTCTTCTTCATCAGACCTATCCTGTCAGCAGCGGAAACATCCATCATCATCGGCTTGGACTTACATCGGAGAAGACTCTTGCTCCATGAGGTAATTGGTCCAGGTATCATGGTATGTGTCATGTTTGATCATTATAACTTTCAGATGTATACATCGGGTTCCTTAAATTTCTAACAACTGCTTGGATCTTTCACTAACCCACTTGACCATGGTTGAGGGGATTAACGGGGTGCCCTAGAAAGCTTGTATCCATAGGTTTTGGTTAGCCACCAGGGGGGATTTGAAGAGCCATCGTCTGCTCCCACCATATTATCATTTTACATCTTATCTCCCATTCATCTATCCCATTCCCCTAGTCCGGGCATTAGGATGACCTATTTGAGGGGTTACACTTTATTCTGTGGGAATAAGGGGCTAAAGGCCCAGGAGGTAAAAGAAGTTGGTAAAAGATAAAATCCATAGGAAATAAAACCTAGAGGTGCTTCGCCCAGGGATCCCCGAGAAGGCAATAAAATGCCTCTCAATAAGAAACAAAAAGGGACCCGAAGAAAAATAATAAAACAAGACCTAGCCAAGAGGATGGGGGGTCTCATCATGAGCTAGCCCATTATGTTCATAGGTATCTAGCAGAATGACATTGCCATTATCTGGTCACCACGCCAGGGCAATGACCCTTGGTTGCATGGCCAAGTGAAAGGGGGTCTCATCACGAGCCAACCTTATCATTTCTCCAAAAATACTCATGGGTAACACTATCAGCTCTGGTCACCATGCCAAGGTAGTGTACTCTAGTTAGACCTTGAAGTAAAAAACAAAGAAAAAGCAATAGATAAAAGAAAGAATAAAGGCAATAAAGGGCTTGGAAAAAACTGCATCCATGACAGGTATAACTCGCCTCCTAAAAAGGCACCCACGGATAATATCCACTGCAATTTTTCACTGTGTCTGGGCATCCTTAGACCATACCACCTCATGTTACATGGCTTGAATGATATCCTTTGGAAACTTTCCTCTTCTTATGGATGCTGGCCCAATAGGGTACTTTGTCTTTTCTTCGTCTTTGTATAGTAGGTCAGTATAATGTCTTTGAGATATTAGATGATATGCTAGGGGTCTTATGCATGCATTTGATAAAATTAATGATGAAATATGATTGACATTGCTATGATCCAGAGGACTAATGAGCCCATGGAGGGTGAAGTTTTTGATGTGCAGGACCATGCCCAACGAACAGGTACCAGTGGACCGGTACACATGGAGAGATGATTAGCTCGGACCTCCATGGGGTTGAAGAGCCCATCAAATGGTTTGTGGGACCACATCAGGGGTAGAGATAGGACAGTGATATGATGAGCCTTTACACACAAGAAGAAGAAGGACGTTCCACCCAGGACACTTTGGCTGAGCCCAGCCTAGGGGGGTTGACCCACTTCAAATGGAACATTTTCCTCTTGATGGACAGGACGTCACCCATGAGACTTGGATTTCATCTTGGGCATGTGGTAGTTTGATGGGATTTATGGCATGTGTGGCAGCTTGGAGGATCCCTAAAAGGGATAACGTTTGACTTCTGGATGCCGGACTAGACCCAAAAGGGCCAACGTCTCCCTCAGAGGGGCTTGACGTCCCACCTTTTTCTCATTTATGTCTTTTACTTAGCAGTTAATGTAAAAACAATATGATTTTTAGTAGTCAGCCTTGTCGGCTTTTTTAATGACCTACTTTTTAAATTAAAGGTCATTGGATGATATATATTGAGGATGTTTTTCCCTCATTTGAACACAACACAACTCACTCTCTTGTGAGATCTATTTTTTAGCGCCCTATTGGGGTTGTTTAGCTGAAATAGTGAGGCACAACTTTTGAAGGAGGCATTTTCTTGGCATTTTATGGTGTTTCTTTCAAAGGAATGTGTTACAACTAGGGTTTGCTTGGATATTTCTTCATGAATTGTAAGTGTTTTTCCTGCAAAACTTCTCTTTGAATGGTTATAGTTTAAATATCTTGCATTTTACTTATATATTGTTGAATCAAAACCCTAGGGGACAACCTTAGCTACACTTATTTTCTTCATTCCTCAAGCTAGTCGTACTTGTTTGAAGCCAAGAAGAGTGAGACGTCCTTAGCCTAGGCTTACTACACTAGGGCTGTACCAATCTAGGGTTTTTTGACAAACCTTGTTTTTGCAACGTCTCCCTCATCATAACCTCTTGTCTTGGTTAAAATTGCTTTATTGTGCTAGTCGTTTGTCGGGAAAGAGGAGAGAGCACAAATCCTTGCCTTTGCAACACCTAGTAACTCTCTCTCTCTTAGAGTTTCTGATTTCAAGGCCCTTCTTTAGCAACACCCTGAAAACCTACCCTTTAATCCTCAGAAAACTCTTACCATTCAACTCTTGTGTCCATCACTTGTTGACTCCATTAACCCTTTTGGCACTGATCCTTGATCTCCAACGTTGAAGTCCTAGTGTTCAAAACAACTCTTTAAACTCTAATATTGAAACTCTAACTAACTAAACCTAACCCTAACTAAGGCTGATGTCATAGTTGGTTATTTTTTATGTAACAAACTTTTGACTTGTATAAGAAATTGAATGATTATCTAGAGAAATTATTGATCGAAGTGCTGATTGAATACATTATTGGCTTTGTCATCTTGATAGTTATTGATGAGTTAATGCTATTTCCATAGATAATTGACAAAACGTTGATCTCATTGATATCTATTACTTTACATTGCTTAAATTATATCACATGGTCATATGAAGTGCTAACCCTTTGAATATAGCCTACATATATTTTTCTATTGTTGCTTTGTTACAGGCAGGTGTTCTCATTTGGGACTATACTTCATTATTGGTTGATTAGTCAGACCTTCTATTTTTGGTGGTAACCTGTGAGGGGGAAACTTTAACTCTGACCTTATATCTCAGCCTCTTCAAAACCCCAGGTTACTGGGGACGTCTCCCCTGGGCTAACCTCCCTAAATAGAAAGAACATCCCCATCGTGGTGACATTGGGTGGGGAAGGTTCCCGTTATGCCAGTTTGATCTTTATCCTTTAGCCTATGACCTAAACTACAAACTGCATGATAACATTTTGGTGTCGTTGTCGGGGAACACTGAGTCAATCTTCCTCAATGAAAAATATTTTGGTAAGACTCGCCTCTAGATGCCTTATTCTTACAAGCTTACATGGTGACTCCACTAGGGTGTTTTCCCTTATCTTTGATAGTTTCAAGAAAACTATCTGGCGACTCCACTAATGATGAAGCCAACTATGACTTCACAATGGGATCCAGGAAACTACAGACCTTTGGATATGAGTAAAATCCTAGGATATCCCTGAAAAATGCCTCTGTCTTATAAGAATTTGCTCCCTAGATTCTTTGGCCTTGATGGAGAAAGTCTCGATTATCACATGAGAAAATTTTGGGAATTCTTTCAATACCTCCCTATCAGTGACGAAGCATAAGACTTAGTGATGAATCTCTTCTCTGCCTCTCTGCATGGAGAGGCTAAAAAATGGTATGATAACCTTCCAGCAGCCAGCATCATATCTATGGACCATTTTGAAGAGATCTTCCTTGCAAGGTGGGCTATGAGATTGGAAGACGTACAATCATTGCTGAAAGAGATTGATGGCATAAGACAACCAGAGTATGAGGTTGTCAGAGTTTTTTGGGCCAAATTCCAGAAATTGTTCTACCAGATTCCTGAAAGTTATCATCTGAAAGGCAAATACCTCGTTTATCTCTATACTAATGGGCTTCAGGGCCATCTGAGCTTCCTCCTAAATAAAGAAAATCTGAAAACAATTGCAGAAGCTCACAACATGGCCATTCAAATAAAAAAGGATCTCTTGTCTAGAACCAATACCATGGATCCTCCCAGCTAGATAAGACTGCTTGAAATATTTTCTCAAAACCCACAAAAGAGAAGTGAACAAGTTCTTAACCACCAGAATGAGGATGTGATCAAGGAGAAAAGTCCCGAACAAGATGATGAAATACCAGCCTATGATCCTCCCTCTGATGAAGCGATCCAAGAGTCTGTTCCTCCTATACAACAAGGAAATGATAAGGTTAGTTGTTCTCCCTTTCAAGATGCGAATGACACCTTGTTCCCTGATTCAGAAAATGAAGGAGAAAAAAAAGCTTTCAATGAAGCTGATGGCCCTTGCTGTACAATCAAAGACAAAGAAGCAATCCATGAGGATGAAACAATAACACATGCTAAAAACACCAAAGTCCTTGAAGTCCCTGCACAAAGAGAAATAGTAAGTTACCCTCCTCCCTTAGTTTTTGTTAAAGATTTACCTTATGATGAAGAAAATGAGGAGGAGGAGAATGAATTTTCAAATGTTTCAAACCCTGCATGTTATGACACAGATAGTGACATTGTTGATAACATTGATGAGTTCATACATGTGGGAAGACGCAGGTGGGATATAGTTGGTTATGACCTGGATCCCATCTATGACACTGAGAGTCATTTCCAGTTGTTGCCCTTGCAATTGTCACAACAGATTACTTCCGACCAATGACAACAAGGAGATGAGATTTTTACCAGTACTTTTCAAAAAACCAAGGATGACCTAGTACCTTATTCTCCTGATGATTTTCAGTCTTACCTTGAGAGTTTTTATGAGCACCCTCCTGAGAACTTGGACTCTTTTCATGAAGATGATTGCCAACCACCACTGTGCTCAAATTTTGATACAAGTAAGGACATTGTTTGCCTAAAGAAGTTTTCTCATGACTTTTCACGCCAGCCACTTGTTATTACCTTACCATGATTTTCCATTAAAGGTGTAGTTGGGGAGTACCTTTTTTATGTTAAGTTTCCTCTTAGGAAATCCCTAAAATCCAGGGTTTGGTTGAATACTGCAATTTTGAGTAAGTTGTCCCAGTTTTTCAACTTTCCCTTGGTAGTTTGTCAGTCATCTGCTAGGTCTTTGTCGATCCCTTCCTTGACTTAAGAGCATGATGATGCCCTAGGTAGCCAGTTTGCAATCCCTTTGAGTCAGTTTTTTGAAACTTTCTCTCCTCATGACCCTTTCTTGAAGTGGATTGAGTGCTTTCCTCAGAGAATGACTTGGCAGGATTTTATCCCTCCCACCTGCCTCCATGAGTTAGAACTTGAGATCTCCGACGATATGATATATGTTCTAACCGATGTCATTTTTGTTCTTGATTTATCACTGTTTTGGTTTATGATGAAGCACAAAGGCAGGTATTGGGGTACATTGATGGATTGGTTACACTGGTCATTTGACTACATTGAGCATCCAGCCAATAGGTATGTATAAGTAGGTAGGAATTTTACGTGTATTATACTGTTTGCATTTCATGTTAGTTTGTTTCCTCATATTCATATTGATTTCTTTGTTTCATATACATATATATTATATTTGCGTGGTGGAAATACCACCCCACCTTTGTTGTTGATTCCCTATTCGAGTGTGAGCAGGTCTGCAGGTTTATGCCAGAGATGTTGAGGTTCTCATGCGCTCTACAATGAGCACATGTCCCCAAGTTGGAGCTAGATGTTATCCCCAATTTCATGGGATAACTAGGAGATCATGTCTCGAGGCCCATAGGTCCTAGACATGGAGTACCGAGAGTAGGATTGAGCTGAGCATGGCCCTGGAGGGCCCATCCTTCTTATTATTCATCAAACCTGTCCTATCAGCAGCAGCAACATCCATCACCATCGACTTGGACTTGCATCGGAGAATACTCTTTCTCCATGAGGTAATTGGTCCAGGTATCATGGTATGTGTCATGTTTGATCATTATAACTTTTAGATGTATACATCAGGTTCCTTACATTTCTGACAACTGCTTGGATCTTACACTAAACCACTTGACCATGGTTGAGGGGATTAACGGGGTGCCCTAGCAAGCTTGTATCCATAGGTTTTGGTTAGCCACTAGGGGGGATTTGAAGAGCCATCGTCCGCTCCCACCATATTATCATTTTACATCTTATCTCCCATTCATCTATCCCATTCCCCTAGTCCGGGCATTAGGATGACCTATTTGAGGGGTTACACTTTATTCTGTGGGAAGAAGGGGCTAAAGGCCCAGGAGGTAAAAGCAGCTGGTAAAAGATAAAATCCATAGGAAATAAAACCTAGAGGTGCTTCGCCCAGGGATCTCCAAGAAGGCAATAAAAGGCCTCTCGATAAGAAACAAAAAGGGACCCAAAGAAAAATAATAAAACAAGACCTAGCCAAGAGGATGGGGGGTCTCATCATGATCCAGACCACTATGGTCATAGGTATCTAGCAGAATGACATTGCCATTATCTGGTCACCATGCCAGGGAAGTGACCCTTGGTTGCATGGCCAAGGGAAAGGGGGTCTCATCATGAGCCAGCCTTATCATTTCTGCAAAAATACTCGTGGGTAACACTGTCAGCTCTGGTCACCACGCCAAGGCAGTGTCCTCTAGTTAGACCTTGAAGTAAAAAATAAAGAAAAATCAATAGATAAAAGAAAGAATAAAGGCAATAAAGGGCTTAGAAAGAACTGCATCCATGACAGGTACAACTCGCCTCCTACAAAGGCACCCATGGATAATATCCACCCCAGGTTTTCACTGTGTCTGGGCATCCTTAGACCATACCACCTCATGTTACATGGCTTGAATGATATCCTTTGGAAACTTTCCTCTTCTTATGGATGCTGGCCCAACATGGCACTTTGTATTTTCTCCGACTTTGTATAGTAGGTCAGTATAATGTCTTTGAGATATTAGATGATATGTTAGGGGTCTTATGCATGCATTTGATAAAATTAATGATGAAATATGATTGACATTGCTATGATCCTGAGGAATAATGATCCCATTGAGGGTGAAGTTTTTGATGTGCAGGACCATGCTCGACGGATAGGTACCAGTGGACCGGTACACATGGAGAGATGATTAGCTCGGACCTCCATGGGGTTGAAGAGCCCATCAGATGGTTTTTGGGACCCCATCAGGGGCAGAGACAGGACAGTGATATGATGAGCCTTTGCACACAAGAAGAAGAAGGGTTTTCCACCTAGGACACTTTGGTTGAGCCCAGCCTAGGGGGGTTGACCCACTTTATATGGAACATTTTCCTCTTGATGGACAGGATGTCACCCAGGAGACTTGGACGTCATCTTGAGTGTGTGGCAGTTTTATGGGATTTTTAGCACATGTGGCAGCTTGGAGGATCCCTAAAAGGGATAATGTCTGACTTCTGGATGCTGGACTAGCCCCAAAAGGGCCAACATCTCCCTCAGAGGGGCTTGACATCCCACATTTTTCTCATTTATGTCTTTTACTTAGCAGTTAATGTAAAAACAATATGATTTTTAGTAGTCAGCCTTGTCGGCTGTTTTAATGACCTAATTTTTAAATTAAAGGTCATTGGATGATATATATTGAGGATGCTTTTCCCTCATTTGAACACAACACAACTCACTCTCTTGTGAGATCTGAGTTTTAGCACCCTATTGGGGTTGTTTGGCAGAAATAGTGAGGTGCAAATTTTGAAGGAGGAGTTTTCTTGGCATTTTTTGGTTTTTCTTTCAAAGGAAGGTGTTACAACTAGGGTTTGCTTGGATATTTCTTCATGAATTGTAAGTGTTTTTCCCGCAAAACTTCTCTTTGAATGGTTGTAGTTTAAATATCTTGCATTTTACTTATATATTGTTGAATCAAAACCCTAGGGGACAACCACACAAGTAGGTTGTTGTCTCATGTCCTCTGACAAAGAAACTTTAAACCATTGAATAAGAAAATAGAGCCTAGCCTTAGCTACACTTATTTTCTTCATTCCTCAAGCTAGCCATACCTATTTAAAGCCAAGAAGAGTCAGACGTCCTTAGCCTAGGCTTACTACACTAGGGCCATACCAATCTAGGTTTTGTTGACAGACCTTGTTTTTGCAACGTCTCCCTCATCAAAACCTCTTGTCTTGGTTAAAATTTCTTTATTGTGCTAGTCGTTTTATGGGAAAGAGGAGAGAGCACAAGGCCTTGCCTTTGCATCACCTAGTAACTCTGTCTCTCTTAGGGTTTCTACTTTCAAGGCCCTGCTTTAACAGCACCCTCAAAACCTACCCTTTAATCCTCAGAAAACTCTTACCCTTCAACTCTTGCGTCCATCACTTGTTGAGTCCATTAACCCTTTAGGCACTGATCCTTGATCTCCAACGTTGAAGTCCTAGTGTTCAAAACAACTCTTTAAACTCTAATATTGAAACCCTAACTAACTAACCCTAACCCTAACTAAGGCTGACGTCATAGTTGGTTATTTTTGACGCAACAAACTTTTGACTTGTACAAGCAATTGAATGATGATCTAGAGCAATTATTGATCGAAGTGTTGATTGAATACATTATTGGCTTTGTCATCTTGATATTTATTGATGAGTTAATTCTCTTTCCATAGATAATTGACAAAATGTTGATCTCATTGATTACTTTACATTGCTTAAAGTATATCACATGGTCATATGAAGTGCTAACCCTTTGTATATAGCCTGCATATATTTTTCTATTGTTTCTTTGTTACAGGCAGGTGTTCTCATTTGGTACTATACTTCATTATTGGATGATTAGCTAGACTTTATATTTTTGGTGGTAACCTGTGACGGGGAAACTTTAACTCTGACCTTATATCTCAGCCTCTTCAAAACCACAGGTTACCGGGGATGTCTCCCTTGGGATAACCTCCCTAAATAGAAAGAACCTCCCCATCGTGGTGACATTGGGTGGGGAAGGTTCCTATTACACCAGTTTGATCTTTATCCTTTAGCCTATGACCTAAACTACAAACTGCGCGATAACAGAGACATGGTCCAAACAAAATTTTCCTTTTCTCCACCATTGGTCACCTGGCTTAAGGCCCAAGCAACATGAGAGACCCAAAAAAACCTGCAATAAAAGTTTGTGAGTCCCAAGAAGTTGCGGAGCTCATTTAGTGTCTTCAGGGATGGCCAATCACATATTACTTGGATCTTGGTTGGATCCACATGCACACCCAACTTATCCATTATTTATCCCAAATATTGTATTCTCCGGATGTTGAAGGAACACTTCTCCAAATTTTCAATAACTTGTGTTTTCATAGGGTGCCTAAGACCTGGTGAATGTGCTTTAAATTTTCTTCCCATGTTTTTCTAAAGATGAGGATGTCGACTAGATATATGACCACAAAGGAGTGTGTCAATGCATGCAATATATCATTCATCATCTGCATGAATGTGGTTGGGGAATTAGTCAAGTCGAAATGCATGACCAACCACTCAAAGGGACCTTATTTATAATTGAAGGTTGTCTTCCATACTTTAGTTTTCTAATGCAAGAGAATCGCAAGCATCCAGCCAAGCGAGAATGAAGGCAGAAGACAGCTAGAAAGTGCAACACACATTTTACACGTTTTCGAAATGTTTTTGAAAAAAATGAAGAAGCGGTAATTAATGTAATAGATAGAAGCATACTTACATTTATACCTAATTGTTGTAAACAGATCATGAGATATTCTCTCTCATCTGTCAATGTAAAATGCATTTAAGCCCAGTTAATGAAAGTAGGTAGGTTTGAATTATGGATTAGATAGTTTTAGAGCGTAGGAGGGAAAACGGATATAAACACCCTCATCTTTGTATCATGGTATCATTAGATCATTGTAATATTAGCATAGAGCAGCAGAAGAAGGAAGTTATAGAAGAAAGTTGTAGAGAAGAACTCATATACAGAAGCTTTGAATTAATATATAAATCTTTGAATCAAACTCGTGGTGTTATGATGTTTTCTATGTATACATGCTGAATGGTATGATGATAGTTGTTTATTCTCTCTATTGTGAATTTACTTGAAATACTATGTTGTATGTATGATTTCAAGTTGGATGTTTGAAGTCTAAGAGAGAGAGAGAGAATGAGTTTCAATTGTTTCTCTTCCTGAGTGAGAGAATTTCCTGCAAGGAGTGCAGTGAAGCATCCACAAGGAGTGCATTGAAAAAGGTTCATAGTTTATCTCTGAAAGCTCAGGAGGGATACCGTTGTTCTCATTTTAGCAGAAGTGCAAGTGAAGCACAAGAGTCGTGCAAGGCATGCACAGGCTAGATGCGTCCTTAGAGTTTGTTAACTAAGGTGCGAGAGAGAGAGACTGTTGTTTCATAAGGTGCACAGAGTCGAGAGTTCAAATACGCAGAAGTATTTGAAGGTATGTCGCAAGGAGTGCGAGCAGAGGCCCTTTTTCGAGGATTGAATTTATCAAAGAAATCTCAGAAGGGGTAGTGCCTTTGAAGTGTTCGAAGGAAGGAAGGAAGTGAAATATTTGTGCAGAAGGTTAAGTTCTAGAGAAATGACATTGGCTCATTCAATAGAGATTCTTGAGGAAAGAATCGAATGGTTGAAATTCCCTGTGGAGAAATCCTGAAATAACAAGGACCATAAGATCCAGAAGAGCTATGAGGAATTTAAGAATTGGACGAATCCATCCTTCAATAGGCAGGATTCAATGTGGACCGTTGATCATGATTGTTGGACCATCGAGATCATTTCGGCATTTCAGGGGTTGTAATTCTGGAGTGTGGAAGAAACCTTTGGTCGCTTGAACTCCTAAAGCGTGAACTGGATTATTATGTGTGAAGGTGAGGAGAAGAATTTTTGGTGTTTTGAAATTTCGAAGTTCGGCATTTCAGAGGTCCTGAGGACAAGTGGTCAGGACACAAAGGAGTGAAAAACCCGAAGTCGTGAGTTGCAACAGAACTTTATGTGAATTTCAAGATTTTGTTAAATCGAGATTCAGAATACCTGAAATCATGATGACAAGGAGCCAGAGGCCTTTGTATTGAAAAATCTGGAGTTGTGAAACTTGAAAAATCCTTTAAGTGGCATTTCAGCATTTCGGGGATCGGGGTTTTGGTATTCACGTTGACAAGGATTCGAGACACTTCACATCAGGAATCTCAAATTTGTGAAACATGAAATATCTGTGAAGGCGCGTTTCAGCATTTCGGTGTTTTGGGGTTCGGGAATTCGGGGATTGTGGTGACAAGTGTTTTGGGATCGAGAGTTTTGAACTCCCAGTACCCAAAAGCCCAAAATAACATGAGCTATTGGATCTCAAGGAAGGCTATCAACTGTTGATTCCATAGAAGGCATCGCTTCAGAATTCAGGGTTTCGAAGTGACAAGGGAATGATGGTCAAAGACTGATTCAAGTTCTGAAAGTTGGGGAAGGAGAAAGGTGGTGAGTTTTCGTCAATAGTCGGAGTCAGACTCCGTTGACTATTTCGGGGTTCGGGGGTTGGAGAGTCAAGAAACCTCGCGTCGGGATTCATGAAATCGTGAAGTCTGAAACCTCGAAAAGGTGAAAAACCCATTGAGGAGCCAAAACCAACTTGATGAATGTATCAGGATTCAAAAATTTGGCACTTTAGGAGACAAGACATCAGGATTCCTTGCTTTGGAATTCCCGAAGTTGCGAAACACGATACAGGAGCAGAGGAGGATGCGGCCAAAGACTTTGACGTTTTGGCATTTCGGGTTTCGTCAGGTGGAAGAGTCGATAACCTCGACAACATGAATCACATAGTCACAAAACCTGAAGTCCTTTGTGGCTTGAACAAAGGGGTTGATTAACCCTCAACATGGTTGTAGTGAAGATCCTGAGCGGATCTCATCCCGAGGGCAGGGGGTCTATGTTAATTATGGTATCAGAGCTTAGAAATAGTTCTTTGCTTTCTGTAGCAGAGAAAAGAGAAATTTTACAGCCATGACACTGAAAAGAAGAGACAAACCAATGTCTGATTCAGCAGTGGAAAGAGAAATTCGTGAACTACGTGCCAGGCTTGATGCCATGGAGACAACACAGAGGCACACAGTTAATGCTGGGGATATCAGCGAAGCTAAAAGTGAAAATGAAGTTGGACACGAAGGAGAAGAATTTGCGGTCGAAGATGCTGTATATGAATGCCTATTCAGAGTTGTTGCAAGGATAGGTGCCAGGGAAAAAATGGAGATTCCCATGCATGAGGGGAACCTGGATGTTGAAGAGACTCTAGACTAGATTAGAGCTCTGGATAAATATTTTTACTATGAAGATGTCGAGGAATACAAAAAGGTCAAACATGTCGTTACAAGACTTAAAGGGCATGCAACACTATGGTGGGATGAACTGCAGACTGACAGATGCTGCAAAGGCAAGCATAAAATCAAGATCTGGGATAGAATGGTTGCGAAGATAAAATCCAAATTCATACCCAAGGATTATCAAATTACTCTATTTTGGAGAATGCAGATTTTGAGACAGAATCTTATGTCAGTGAAAGAATATAATGAAGAGTTCTGCAAGATAAACATCAAAGCAGGTCATCGGAAAAACGATGATGAAAAGGTTGTCAGGTACATGAATGGTCTACGATATGACATTCAGGACAAGATGAGCATGATGACCCTTCAGAATGTAGAAGATTCTTATCATATGGATCTGAAAGCTGAAGAGAAGCTGAACTGAAAGCAAGGTCAAAGATGCCAAGGCAGAAGTCAAGACAGAGGCAAAACTATTGCCCAAGATAGAACTCAGAAATCTAATGAAGAGGGGAAGAAACCTCAAACCCAAATTGAGAGAGGGGGAAGCTCACAGAGAGGACAGTATGCCGATAGAAATACTTTTCCTCATACCAGAGGAAGAGGAAGAGGCCGAGGAGGTGAAGTGAAATGTTTTACCTATGGAAAAGTCGGACATAAATCTTATGAGTGTCCAGATAAGAAGAAAGAAGGTGGTGAAACTCACATTGTTGAAGCACAAGAATGGAATGTTGAGGCAGAAGATGCTGAGGGAAGAAGATCTTTAATGATGAGGAAAGTTCTCTTAATGCCAGAGAAGGATATAGAGAACCCAACCCAAATGAATAGACTTTTTTCAGACTTCTTGTAAGACCAAAGACAAGGTATGAAAATTTATCATGGATATCGGTAGCACAAACAATCTTGTTTCTACAGAGATGGTAGAAAAGTTGGAGCTAGAGACTATTGAACATCCAAGCCCATACAGAATTTCATGGCTACAAGAAGGACATCGGGTAAATTCCACTAAACAAAGTTTATTTGAATTTAAAATAGGAGGATATAAGGATGAACTATTATGTGATGTCATTCCCATGGATGTTTGTCATCTATTGTTGGGTAGACCATGGCAATATGACATGAATGTGATTCATGATGGGAGAAAGAACACATACACCCTGGAGAAGAATGGGATAACTCACATGTTGCTGCCGATTAAGGATAAAGAAGTGAAACTAGAGGTGAACAACACTGTACTTCTCATGAGTGGGAAGGAACTTCTTAAGGAGGTTAAAAAGAAGGAAGACAGAAAATTTATTGTGGTCAGGAAGCCTAGAATTGTTTTGACCAGTAGAAGGATGGATGATTTACCAGAGGAAATCCAGAAGTTGCTGGAAGAGTTCGCTGATATAGTGGTGGATGAACTACGTTGTTCGTTGCCACCGATCAAAAGAATAATCCATCACATTGATCTTATACCTGGAGCTAGTTTACCAAACAAAGCAACATACAGGTTGATGTCGTAGGAGAATGAAGAAGTCAAGAGACAGGGACAGGATTTAATGGACAAAGGATTGGTTAGAGAGAGCTTGAGTCCATGTGTTGTTCCAATAGTACTCAACTCAAAGAAAGATGGAGGCTAGAGGATGTGTATAGAATCAAGGGAAATCAATAAAATTACCATCAGATACAGATTTCCATTACTAGGGATGGATGATTTGATGGATTGCTTGAGTGGAGAAAAGTTTTTTTCAAGGATTGATTTGAAAAGTGGATATCATAAAATTTGTATGAGAGACGGTGATGAATGGAAGACAACATTCAAGACGAATGAAGGGCTGTATGAATGGATTTTTATGCCATTTGGCTTAAAAAATGCACCCAGTACTTTCATGAGGTTGATGAATGAAGTCCTGAAGGATTTCATAGGGAAATTCATCATTGTATATCTTGACAATATATTGATTTTCAGCAAAACAGAACCACAACATTTAAAACATTTAGCTGTAGTAATGAGGAGATTACAGCAAGAGAAATTGTTGATAAACATGAAGAAATCAACTTTTATGAGGACATAACTCATTTATTTTGGTTTTGTTATTTTTGCAAATGAGTTGAAGATGGACCCAGAAAAAGTAAATGCGATTAAGAATTGGCCATCACCGAAAGGTGTGTTTGAAGTTCGAAGCTTCCATGGTTTAGCTAGTTTCTACATGAAATTCATCCAAAATTTCAGTGGGATTAGCGCACCGATGATGGACATGGTGTAGAAAAGACACAAATCTTTTCACTGGATAGGAGAAGTAGAGAAAAGATTCAATCTACTGAAGAAGAAGATCACTGAACAACTGATTCTGGTTTTTCCAGACTTTAACAAGACATTCTAGGTTAGGTGTGATGCAAGTGGATTTGCAATTGGAGCAGTCTTGAGCTAGGATGACAGGCCGATCACATACTTCAGTGAGAAATTGAATGAAGCGAAGATTAAATACTCAACATATGACAAAGAATTCTATGTTGTCATACAAGCGATGAAGAAATGGAGACATTATTTGGTTCCTAAAGAGTTTGTTTTGTACAACGATAATCATGCTTTACAATTAGTGACTCAACAGGACAAGTTGAACCAAAAGCATGCTAAATGGGTTGAATACATGCAAAATTTTACTTTTGTAATTAAACATATTTCTGGAACTGCTAACAAAGTTGTTGATGCTTTGAGCAGGAAATGTTTCCTTATGCAGGAATTTAGAGTCAAAACTTTGGGTTTTGATAACCTCAAAGAAATGTACAGGGATGAACCAGATTTTAAGGAAGCATATGAGGCGTCTGAGAATCCAATTCTCAGGGACATAAGCCAATGGACCGAATAGATGATCCAGGATGGATTATTATTCAAGGGCAATCAGTTATGTATTCCAAAATGCTCCATGAGGGAGAACCTGCTAAAAGAAAAACACAGTGGAGGGTTGGTCGGACATTTTAGTCATGAAAAAATGTTCTCAAAGTTGAATGGCGCATATTTTTGGCCAGGGATGAGGACAGATGTTAAGAAATTTGTGGACAGATGTAGGATTTGTTAGCACACAAAGGGGAAAAGCTAGAACGTAGGTTTATACCATCCATTATCCATACCTGTGAGGCCGTGGGATGCAGTGAGCATGGATTTTATATTGGGACTGCCAAGGACACAAAGAGGATTTGATTCAATCTTTTTGGTGGTAGACAGATTTTCAAAGATGACACATTTCATACCATGCCAGAAAACCAGTTACGTAACTTATATTGCGAACCTGTTTTTCAAAGAAGTCATCAGACTTCATGGCTTGCCAAGAAGTATTATTTCTGATCTAGATACCAAGTTCGTAGGACAATTTTGGAGGACTTTATCGAAGAAGATGGGGACAAGTTTGTCATTTATCTCAGTGTATCATCCTCAGACAGATGGAAAGACAGAAGTTGTGAATAGAATTTTGGGATATTTACTGAGGAGCCTAGTGACTGAACACCACAGTCAGTGGGATCACATTCTGCCACAGGCAGAATTTGCTTATAATGATTCGATCAATAGAAGCACAGGGCATAGTCCATTCCAAATTGTATATGGAATGAAACCAAGGGGAGTTTCTGAATTAAAAGATATGGAACAAACTAAATTCAGAAGTGCTAGTGTAGAGGACTTTGCAGAAGCGATGAAGGAGCTTCACAACCGAGTTAAGGAATAAATGCAGAATTCGAGTCAAGAGTACAAGCACATAGCAGATCAACACAGGCAAGAAATTCAATTTGAAGTTGGTGATTTGGTTCTTGCACATCTGAGGAAGGAGAGATTCCCAAGGGGAACATATAACAAATTTAAAATGAAGAATATTGAACCATGCAAGGTCATAAAGAAATTTGGGGCAAACGCATACAAGATTGAATTACCCGATGTGATCGGAATTTCATTGATATTCAACATATTAGATTTGTACCCTTACAAAGCTGAAAAAGCAGGGGTAGAGAATGAACAGATAAAAGTTCAGCGGACCAAACAAATGGTTGTAGCTGTAAAGCCACAAATGGAAAGTATAATTGATAAGAGGGTAAGCAGGAAGACCAAGAGGAAAGAGTATTTTGAATACTTGGTCAAATGGAAGGGACATCTAGTTGAAGATGCCAGTTGGGAGGATGAAGCAGAAATTTAGAAGCATGGAAAGACCATGAAAGAGCTCATGAACAGGATTTCATGAAAAATTTCAAGCAAGGGAGTATGATGCAGGAGCATTGCAAGCAGCCAGCCAAGCAAGCATGAAGGCAGAAGACAGTTGGAAAGTGCAACACACATTTTACACGTTTTGTAAATGTTTTTGAAAAAAATGAAGAAGCAAAAATTAATGTAATAGCTAGAAGTGTACTTACATTTATACCTGACTATTGTAAACAGATCGTGAGCGATTCTCTCTCATCTGTCAATGTAAAAGGCATTTAAGCCTAGTTAATGAAAGTGGGTAGGTTTGAATTATGGATTAGACAGTTTTAGAGCGTAGGAGGGAAAACGGATATAGACACCCTCATATTTGTATCATGGTATCATTGTAATATTAGCATAGAGTAGAAGAAGAAGGAAGTTGTAGCAGAAAGTTGTAGAGAAGAACCCATATACATAAGATTTGAATTAGTCTTAAGCTTTGAATCAAACTCATGGTGTTATGATGTTTTCTGTGTATACATGATGAATGGTATGTTGATAGTTGTTTATTCTCTCTGTTATGCATTTACTTGAAATACTGTGTTGTATGTATGATTTCAAGTTGGATGTTTGAAGTCTGAGAGAGAGAGAGAGAACGAGTTTCAATTGTTTCTCTTCTTGAGTGAGAGAAGTTCCTGCAAGGAATTCATTGACAAAGGTTCATAGTTTATCTCTGAAAGCTCAGGAGGGATATCGTTGTTCTCATTTCAGCAGAAGTGCAAGTGAAGCACAGGAGCCATGCAAGGCGTGCACAAGCTAGATTATTCCTTAGAGGTTGTTAACTAAGGTGGGAGAGAGAGAGATTGTTGTTGCAGAAGGTGCACAAAGTTGAGAGTTAAAATATGCAGAAGTATTTGAAGGTCTTTCGCAAGGAGTGCGAGTAGAGGCCCTTTTTCAAGGCTTGAATTTATCAGAGAAATATCAGAAGGTTAAGTTCTAGAGAAAGGACATTGGATCATTCAATAGAGATTCTTGAGGAAAGATTCGAACGGTCAAAATTCCCTGTGGAGAATTCCCGAAATAACGAGGATCGTAAGATCCAGGAGAGTTGTGGGGAAGTTAAGTGTTGGAAGAATCCATCCTTTGAGAGGCAGGATTCAATGTGGACCATTGATCATGATTGTTGGACCGTCGAGATCATTTCTACATTTCGGGGGTTGTAAGTTCGAAGTGTGGAAGAAACCCTTGGTCACTCGAACTCCCGAAGCGTGAACTAGATTATCGTGTGTGAAGGTGAGGAGAATAATTTTCGGCATTTTGGAATTTCGGAGTTCGACATTTTGGGGGTCCTGAGGACAATTGGTCGGGACACAGTGGAGTGAAAAATCCGAAGTCGTGAGTTGCAACAGAACTTGATGTGAATTTCGGGATTTCGGTAAATCGAGATTCAGAATACCGGAAGTCCTGATGACAGGGAGCCAAGGGCCTTTGTATTGAAAAATACGGAGTTACGAAACTCGAAAAATCCTTGAAGTGGCATTTCAGCATTCACATTGAAAAGGATTCGGGACACTTCACATCAGGAATCCTGAATTTGCAAAAGACGAAATATCTGTGAAGGCGCGTTTCGGCATTTCGGTGTTTCGAGGTTAGAGAATTTGGGGATTGTGGTGACAAGTTTTTTGGGATCAAGAGTTTCGAACTCCCAGTACCTGGAAGCCCGGAAACCTCACATCAGGATTCACGATATCGTGAAGTCCAAAACCTTGAAAAGGCAAAAAACCCATTGGGGAGACAAAACCAACTTGATGAATGTGTTGGGATTCGTAAATTCGACACTTTGGGAGACAAGAGATCGAGATTCCTTGCTCTGGAATTCCTGAATTCATGAAATGCGATACAGGAGAAGAGGAGGGCGTGGCCAAAGACTTCGGTGTTTCGGCATTTTAGATTTCGGTAGGTGGAAGGGCCGAGAACCTCGACAACAAGGATCGTGTAGTCGGGAAACCTGAAGTCCTTTGTGGCTTGAACAAAGGGGTTGATTAACCCTCAGCATGGTTGTAGTGAAGATCCTGAGCAGATATCAGCCTGAGGGCAGAGGGTTTGCATCATTTTCTCAATCAACATCTGGTGGTAACCTGTCTTCAGGTCAATATTACTGAATATTTTGGCTCCCTTGACTTGATCAAGAAGATCATGAATCTAGGGGATTGGGTATTGGTTCTTGATTGTGATCTTATTCAAGGTTATGTATGTTGATTTTTCAATAAGATAGGTTAAGCATGAAGTTCATTTCATTTTAATCATTTAACTTAACCATAGACAATAATGTTGCAGCAACCAAGATCACAAGAATAAACACCATGCACAAGAACACAAGAAGTATCCTAGGAAACCCTTCTCAACAAGGGAAGAAAACCCAGCCAAATCCTTTGCTATATTATTCAAGAGAAATACCTTCACCTCCAACAAATCCCTAGCACACAAGAGGGTGCTTAAACCCTATAACTCTAGCGCCCAAGAGAGGTGTGTGCCTTTCTCCAAAGAAGTGTACTTGCTAAAATTTCCAAACTCACAAGTGAGATATGTTTCCACAATGGGGAATCATCCCTTACTTATATTAGACTTGTC
>JZKD02S2262461.1:0-23055 GCA_000966675.3 Picea glauca
TCCATCACACAAGTCTCCTCCATCATATATGACATACTACTGGTATCCTCATGTGATGTGGCTTCATAGGTGTCTGGAAAGATGACAGATGTGTCACAACCACCATAGGAAGCTGGTCATCTGTAGGTGCTAACATGTGTGAGTCCTCACTGGTGTCACCACTCTATTGGGGTGTAAGTTCATCAACAAATTTCTGCACCTATAACTGATGTAGAATCCTCCTGCAACTGAGTAGATATGGAACTAGAATGTTGTGGGAAAGTATTGAATCTCTAAGACCAATATTGGGACAAGATAGGTGGAATATTTCACCACTGAATCATCGTCTAGGGTTTGTTAAGTCAAAACCCTCAAAACCCCCAAGAGATGGGTCCTCTAGTTAGAAGCCAGATATCGAAATGATAGACATACATGAATGAATGAATAGAGGCCCTTGCCTTTCCTTTATACTTCCTTCTCACCTTATTCCTCCAAAGTGACTTCCATTTTATTAATATTTAATTAATTAATTAATTAAATCACTTTAATTAATTAATTAACCTTTTTACCTCTGAAAAGTGCCTTATCTCTCCTTGTGGCTTCCCTGGCCACTAGAAGTCACTTCTCACCATCCCATCTTGTAGTGTTTCTCCTCCCGATTCCAGTGAGCTATTACACTGAGAGGTTCCTCCAAGGAATGTGCCAAAAATGACCTCTTCAGTGAATTTAATTAACTTATAGCTCAAAATACTCAGAATAATGGAAATCGTCGGAATGCAACAAAACTAAGTCCAACCTATGAGGAATGGATCATAATGATGAAATGGGATGAGAGATGCAATCCATACCCCAAAATGACTCTCAATAATCTATGTACTTGCTATAACATCCATCTGGCTACTCTAGTCATCATAAACCTCTACAATGTGATGATGTCCCAAAGTGGGGACATTACAGTCCTCCCTGCCATAAAATTTCTTGTCCTCAAGCAATAAACAAATCCCCTCAAGTATAATACCAGGATCCCATGTCCACCTATGGAATACACAATAGAAACCATCCAGGGATGAAAAATCATACACTCTACCCCCTGGGTCCCATATCAAGACATGAACTGCAAGCCCTTGGGAAGCATAATCTTGAAATGTATCAACACCGTGAAGATCATGCTCATGACTCATGGCCTTATCTGTGAATGAGTCCATCCTCCAAGATACTACCAAGATCAACATGGCCTCCATCAACTTCCTATGTTGATTCCATAATGAGGTATTGCAAGACCTCTATGAGTCGCCCTCAAGTGGTGAGCTCTCCTCAACATTGAATCTCAATGGAAAGTCAGAAAAAATTTCTCATGCAAATGTCCACTCACCCTTGTCAGTCATAGAAATTCTCAACCCTAAAATCCATGGATCCCACGCTAATCTCTATCAAATATCACCATGTTGGCCCTGCACTACTCTGACCATGAATTTCTGGCCCCTGCATACATATTGGATCCTCCTCTCTTGGATCCTTAAGATGAAATACCTATGATCATTGGCCCTTCTTTCTAGAAATTGTATCTATAAAGACATATCTATAGAAGAATTACTTGTCCACCCATCTCCATGTTTGATCATGATGATCAATAGTGAAAAGTTGCCTCGCTCTATCAGAAAAATCCCTACAGACCCGCTCCAAAATGACCCTTGGTGGAGTGTGTGGCTTTCTAGCACAACTTGGGTCATCACGTAGTGAAACATCTGTCTCAACCAATGAAATCCTGGATCCCATGGTAAACTTGAAATTTTATCACTTCCAATCTCCTCTAACTGCTCCTATGTGAGATTGATCACTATCAGAAGTCCTTTTCACTCATCTGCTATCACCTGGCCTATGATGTTCCCCATTACACACCAAATATCAAATAGCTTCCTATGATGATCCACCTCTATCTGGCTCGATGTCGTTAAAACACTCATGTCAGGTGGTCTTGGCCTAGCCACTCCCCATGTCCTCAACCACTATCTATCTCTCCTCATGCTACTGTCCATGAAAAAAGTGTCAGGAAAATACATTTGTAGCTGACTGTAGGGATTAAAAATACCACCTTCTTTGGCCAATCCCAAGGATTCGACCAAAATCATGTCTACTAGTACCCATGATAACTACTCGCCTGTAGTCATCAATAAATCCCAATCATTAGGTACAACTGAAAGTAACTTCTCTAAGTGTTTCTCAACCAACCTCCATCTCTCATCTCCCCTGCAACTATTGAAATGGTGAAGGTGATCTCTCACAACTATGGGCTGCTGCAACATAGTGACATCTGCATAATCCCCTAAGTGTATCTCCTCCATGCAAGGTTGTATATCTCTCTAAATCTCACCGTACATCTCGACATGTCTCTGTGAGCTACCACTCCTCGTTGTATTCTTCAACATACTTATGTTTTCTCCCATAGACTCATGTTGCATCGTAGATCCTGGGCGTACTACTAGATCAACCTCTACATGGAGGTCAATCACTCTCAAAACAAAAATGGAAGTGTCCTCCATCAATTTATGCTCCTCTACTAGATCACCAACATCCTCTAGCAATGTGACTAGGTGAAACATTTGAATGTCCACTAAGACAGCTGACATGGATCTCTGACAAATCTCCTCAGGAGGCTCCTCTGATCTAGACTCTGATTTTTAAAGGGATGTCTGTGTGCCTCTCAAGAATCCTTGAGTGCTCTCCAACTCCTGAGTAATTTTGTCCACCTCTAACTCTTGATCCCTTAGATCCTCATAATACATCTCACTAATATGCAATAGGTAGTATCTGTCAGTCAACAACTACTGGTAGTTGGTCCTCATCATAGATACTCTCTCCCTGAGAGTATGAAAATCATCCATGGAAAATTCCCCATCTGAACTGTCATGTTCCATTGATTCTCTCCAACATTAATTTTTCACCCATGTATGCATGTCATCACTGCACCTAGTGGCTTCCATGATCATATACTCATTGACTCTCAACTATGTTGTTAAGTGGTGTGACTCTTGATCATAGTCATGTTGAGGTGCCACCTCATATCCTTCACTGCTAGTGTCAGTCCTTCTCGTGTCAACTCTGGAATCCCCAAAAACACTCTCTGCATAAGATAACGTGTTGAACTGCCCACTGTCTATTGTGTTGTTGGGTCCTCCTGTATGCCACTGCATCCCATCACTAGGTGCTATCTCCCTTTGAATCACATTGTATCAGGTATGAGCATCTGTATCCTCCTGTGCACTCACCCTACTACTATCATCTACGTTTGGATCCCATATAGATGTGTCCATACACTTGCTATGGTCATCCTGACCAATAAAGAGTGCATCCCCATCAATGCAAGCTAATCCTGGAAGTAAGGGCTCCATCAACCTACCAGTCTCCACAATCTTCTCAACTAATAGAGTCTCCAAAATCTGTGACTCAATATCCTCATGTTGGTGTGTGAATGTAAGATCAATTGTCTACACATCATATGTCTCTCCCTGGAKCTATGGATCCATGTGTCTATGTCRTTCATCCATCACACAAGTCTCCTCCATCATATATGACATACTACTGGTATCCTCATGTGATGTGGCTTCATAGGTGTCTGGAAAGATGACAGATGTGTCACAACCACCATAGGAAGCTGGTCATCTGTAGGTGCTAACATGTGTGAGTCCTCACTGGTGTCACCACTCTATTGGGGTGTAAGTTCATCAACAAATTTCTGCACCTATAACTGATGTAGAATCCTCCTGCAACTGAGTAGATATGGAACTAGAATGTTGTGGGAAAGTATTGAATCTCTAAGACCAATATTGGGACAAGATAGGTGGAATATTTCACCACTGAATCATCGTCTAGGGTTTGTTAAGTCAAAACCCTCAAAACCCCCAAGAGATGGGTCCTCTAGTTAGAAGCCAGATATCGAAATGATAGACATACATGAATGAATGAATAGAGGCCCTTGCCTTTCCTTTATACTTCCTTCTCACCTTATTCCTCCAAAGTGACTTCCATTTTATTAATATTTAATTAATTAATTAATTAAATCACTTTAATTAATTAATTAACCTTTTTACCTCTGAAAAGTGCCTTATCTCTCCTTGTGGCTTCCCTGGCCACTAGAAGTCACTTCTCACCATCCCATCTTGTAGTGTTTCTCCTCCCGATTCCAGTGAGCTATTACACTGAGAGGTTCCTCCAAGGAATGTGCCAAAAATGACCTCTTCAGTGAATTTAATTAACTTATAGCTCAAAATACTCAGAATAATGGAAATCGTCGGAATGCAACAAAACTAAGTCCAACCTATGAGGAATGGATCATAATGATGAAATGGGATGAGAGATGCAATCCATACCCCAAAATGACTCTCAATAATCTATGTACTTGCTATAACATCCATCTGGCTACTCTAGTCATCATAAACCTCTACAATGTGATGATGTCCCAAAGTGGGGACATTACAGTCCTCCCTGCCATAAAATTTCTTGTCCTCAAGCAATAAACAAATCCCCTCAAGTATAATACCAGGATCCCATGTCCACCTATGGAATACACAATAGAAACCATCCAGGGATGAAAAATCATACACTCTACCCCCTGGGTCCCATATCAAGACATGAACTGCAAGCCCTTGGGCAGCATAATCTTGAAATGTATCAACACCGTGAAGATCATGCTCATGACTCATGGCCTTATCTGTGAATGAGTCCATCCTCCAAGATACTACCAAGATCAACATGGCCTCCATCAACTTCCTATGTTGATTCCATAATGAGGTATTGCAAGACCTCTATGAGTCGCCCTCAAGTGGTGAGCTCTCCTCAACATTGAATCTCAATGGAAAGTCAGAAAAAATTTCTCATGCAAATGTCCACTCACCCTTGTCAGTCATAGAAATTCTCAACCCTAAAATCCATGGATCCCACGCTAATCTCTATCAAATATCACCATGTTGGCCCTGCACTACTCTGACCATGAATTTCTGGCCCCTGCATACATATTGGATCCTCCTCTCTTGGATCCTTAAGATGAAATACCTATGATCATTGGCCCTTCTTTCTAGAAATTGTATCTATAAAGACATATCTATAGAAGAATTACTTGTCCACCCATCTCCATGTTTGATCATGATGATCAATAGTGAAAAGTTGCCTCGCTCTATCAGAAAAATCCCTACAGACCCGCTCCAAAATGACCCTTGGTGGAGTGTGTGGCTTTCTAGCACAACTTGGGTCATCACGTAGTGAAACATCTGTCTCAACCAATGAAATCCTGGATCCCATGGTAAACTTGAAATTTTATCACTTCCAATCTCCTCTAACTGCTCCTATGTGAGATTGATCACTATCAGAAGTCCTTTTCACTCATCTGCTATCACCTGGCCTATGATGTTCCCCATTACACACCAAATATCAAATAGCTTCCTATGATGATCCACCTCTATCTGGCTCGATGTCGTTAAAACACTCATGTCAGGTGGTCTTGGCCTAGCCACTCCCCATGTCCTCAACCACTATCTATCTCTCCTCATGCTACTGTCCATGAAAAAAGTGTCAGGAAAATACATTTGTAGCTGACTGTAGGGATTAAAAATACCACCTTCTTTGGCCAATCCCAAGGATTCGACCAAAATCATGTCTACTAGTACCCATGATAACTACTCGCCTGTAGTCATCAATAAATCCCAATCATTAGGTACAACTGAAAGTAACTTCTCTAAGTGTTTCTCAACCAACCTCCATCTCTCATCTCCCCTGCAACTATTGAAATGGTGAAGGTGATCTCTCACAACTATGGGCTGCTGCAACATAGTGACATCTGCATAATCCCCTAAGTGTATCTCCTCCATGCAAGGTTGTATATCTCTCTAAATCTCACCGTACATCTCGACATGTCTCTGTGAGCTACCACTCCTCGTTGTATTCTTCAACATACTTATGTTTTCTCCCATAGACTCATGTTGCATCGTAGATCCTGGGCGTACTACTAGATCAACCTCTACATGGAGGTCAATCACTCTCAAAACAAAAATGGAAGTGTCCTCCATCAATTTATGCTCCTCTACTAGATCACCAACATCCTCTAGCAATGTGACTAGGTGAAACATTTGAATGTCCACTAAGACAGCTGACATGGATCTCTGACAAATCTCCTCAGGAGGCTCCTCTGATCTAGACTCTGATTTTTAAAGGGATGTCTGTGTGCCTCTCAAGAATCCTTGAGTGCTCTCCAACTCCTGAGTAATTTTGTCCACCTCTAACTCTTGATCCCTTAGATCCTCATAATACATCTCACTAATATGCAATAGGTAGTATCTGTCAGTCAACAACTACTGGTAGTTGGTCCTCATCATAGATACTCTCTCCCTGAGAGTATGAAAATCATCCATGGAAAATTCCCCATCTGAACTGTCATGTTCCATTGATTCTCTCCAACATTAATTTTTCACCCATGTATGCATGTCATCACTGCACCTAGTGGCTTCCATGATCATATACTCATTGACTCTCAACTATGTTGTTAAGTGGTGTGACTCTTGATCATAGTCATGTTGAGGTGCCACCTCATATCCTTCACTGCTAGTGTCAGTCCTTCTCGTGTCAACTCTGGAATCCCCAAAAACACTCTCTGCATAAGATAACGTGTTGAACTGCCCACTGTCTATTGTGTTGTTGGGTCCTCCTGTATGCCACTGCATCCCATCACTAGGTGCTATCTCCCTTTGAATCACATTGTATCAGGTATGAGCATCTGTATCCTCCTGTGCACTCACCCTACTACTATCATCTACGTTTGGATCCCATATAGATGTGTCCATACACTTGCTATGGTCATCCTGACCAATAAAGAGTGCATCCCCATCAATGCAAGCTAATCCTGGAAGTAAGGGCTCCATCAACCTACCAGTCTCCACAATCTTCTCAACTAATAGAGTCTTCAAAATCTGTGACTCAATATCCTCATGTTGGTGTGTGAATGTAAGATCAATTTTATGCACATCATATGTCTCTCCCTAGATCTATGGATCCATGTGTCCATGTCGTGCATCCATCACACAAGTCTCCTCCATCATATCTAACATACTACTGGTATCCTTATGTGATGTGGCTTCATAGGTGTCTGGAAAGATGACAGATGTGTCACAACCACCATAGGAAGCTAGTCATCTGTAGGTGCTAACATGTGTGAGTCCTCACTGGTGTCACCACTCTGTTGGGGTGTAAGGTCATCAACAATATGTGATATTTTTACTGCAATGAAGGTGTTGTCATCCTTCTCCTCCTACTATCTATCCACTACAAAAAGGTCATCATCCTCCTCAAGCATGTTAGTATCGTCATCCTCTGTGTAAGAGTCACTACCACTAGCCTCTATGCAAGAGTCACTATCATCATTAGACTGCCCCAAATAATCATCTATGTCTCCATCCTCACATACCTCGTCATCATTTTCATAGTGTGCCTCAATTATTTGCTTCTGATCCTTACCCTTGCACCTATGATATGGTTCCCAAGGCACCTTGCAACTATAACAAAGTTGTGTGTTCCTAATGTGCATGGGGTCTCTGTTTTCTTCCCACCTTCTACAGTCTATGGCTCTCTTTTCCTCTACTAATATGATCTAGTGTAGATCCTCATCTTTTCTCCAACTGGGATATCTTAGGGATACATACTGTGGGAAGGTTATTTGGGCCTTAATTTCCTTGCTAAGGCCGAAATATATTATCTCCAAGCATGTTATCTCAAAGTATATCTAATCCATATCTCCTTATGTCTCTATATGCATGTGCTAATTCCCACTGGCTGGTAGGAATCTAAGCTTTGATACCACTGTAATGTTCCCAAGCTAAGATGCCAGGAACATCACAATTTTGGGTGTCTTTTAAAACTTTTTCTAGTTATGGTATTTTGTCAAACACTTTTCTTACAATTACACTTAGGGTTTTACTAATGTGTTTATATGTGTGTTTGCAGCAATAAAAAAGAAAATAAAATCACAGAACACACCTCAACCATGTGCAATACCAACAATATGATAGATAAACTCAAAACACTGCAGATCTGATCTTTATTTCATAAATAGAAGCAAGAACCTGATACAATGAGATGTCAATCTAGAATGCACATCTGATGGCTCTAATAAAGACAAAATAAGATAGGAGCTGCTACAAAATTCTCCAATAGAAGATGTCACAAGCCTCCCAAGGCCGAATACTCAGTGAATACCAATGCAAGAGTAGATCTGGGTCATAAGAAATGATAAACCCTCAAGCTGGAAGATTCCACGCCCTATTGGAATGCTGAAGCTCCTCAATAATTCGGCCCAACTGAAGGAAGCCTCCAAATGAGTCCAAAGTAAGGGGAATAGTAGATAGGGTCACTGCAAGAACAACCTAGGTGCTCAAATCTGCAAGATCCCTCTCAAACCCTATGGATCTTAATCTCCTCCAAGGAATGTTGCACTCCCCTAGATGCCTGAAACCCTAGATAATTTGGCCTCCCTCTTAGAGACCTCCAACAACTCCACCAATCCACTAGAATAATATATCGGGGCATGATAATGAAAACGCAAGTGCTCAAATAGGCAAAATACCTGCTAGACCTTTAGATATAGCCACCCTCCAAAGAATGGTGCACCCTCCTCTTGGGAATTAGTCCCACTCTCAATACCAATAAATCCTCCACCAAAATACCTCTGAAATCCACCAAGAATAGTGTTATGACACCTGCAAAGGAAACCCAATACCTAGAATTCCCAAAAGATCTTCTCCTCAGCTACAACAAATCCTCCCTTAATGGATGGTTCACCCCTCTTGCTAGAAAACCACAACTGGTGCGCCCTCTCTCTTTTTGCACCTGTAACTGATGTAGAATCCTCCTATAACTGAGTAGATTTTGAACTAGAATGTTGTGGTAGAGTATTGCATCTCCGAGACCAATATTGGGACAATCTAGGTGGAATCATTCACCATCGAATCATCCACTATGGTTTGTTAAGTCAAAACCCTCAAATCCCCCAAGAGATGGGCCCTTTAGCTAGAAGCCATATATCAAAATGATAGAAATACATGAATGAATAAATAGAGGCCATTGCCTTTCCTTTATACTTCCTTCTCACCTTCTTCCTCCAAAGTGAATTTCATTTTATTAATATTTAATTAATTAATTAAATCACTTTCATTAATTAATTAACCTTTTTACCTATAAAAAGTGCCTTATCTCTCCTTGTGGCTTCCCTAGCCACTGAAAGTCACTTCTCACCTTCCCATCCTGTAGTGTTTCTCCTCTTGATTCCAATGAGCTATTACATTGAGAGGTTCCTCCAAGTAATGTGCCCAAAATGACCTCTCTAGTGAATTTAATTAACTTATAGCTCAAAATACTCAAAATCATGGAAATCGTCAGAATGCAACGAAACCAAGGCCACTTATGTGGAATGGATAATAATGATGAAATGGGATGAGAAATCCAATCTAGACCCCAAAATTCCTCTCAATAATCCTTGTACTCGCTATAACATCCATCTGGCTACTCTGGTCATCACAAACCTCTACAATGTGATGATGTCCCAAAGTGGGGACATTACAAACCATGTGGTCTCTGTAGATTCAATGCATCATACATAAACACTTGTATATATGGAGAAGAATAAAATGATGACAACAAATCTAAAGAAGTATTAGTTGCAGATCTTGAGACTAGAATCAATACAATTGAAGCACATTGTCGGCACATAAGGGTTATCAATGAAAGGAATACAAAGTCTCAAAGTTCTTCTCAAAGAAGAAACACACCCAAGTAGCATCCCCAAACTATTTTTAAATAGAAACAAAAATATTTGATTGATAATTTAGGTGATGGAGATGATCCTCATCATCCTTAAAATAATATTGAAAAACCCCACAAATTACAAATAACTAGTAAGAGAAAAAGGTATACTGACCAAGAGGAAGTAGAGGAGATCATGCTTGATAGAGAAATTTTTCTTGAAGACATAGATCTGGATGCAAACATCGAGGATATATAGTTTACATATGATGAGCAGAGGATTCAAAAAAATAGAGAAGTAGCAGGAGAATTGGTGACTAAAGAGCCTATCTTTTATGAAGAAGAATCATTGACCCTCCATAGTGAATTATTTGATAAATATTTAAACAAGCTAGTCTTTGAACAAATAAATTCAAAAGGAAAAAGATTCCAAGGGAAAGATACATATATGTATTTGAATGGAGTCCCAACATTGAGAATAGTCGAAGAAGATCAGTTAGAGGTAGTTGGAACTAGTCGAGCAACCACAACAAAGGATTATACAAAAGGGACATAAACAAGAAAATGAAAAAAGAGAGATAACATCATAGTGAGTAACACATATCACATTTTTCCCAATTCATTTCTCTTCTTGTTCAAAAAATCATCTAGTTGTGTTTTACTTGTCTCAAGAAAAGAATAACAAAATTTGTTATGCTTCTCTTTTGTCTTGTTTTCAAGTCCACCCTTGATTCTGTTACTTTTCTTTATTTGAAGATCCACGAGAGCCTAATTGCAGTCCAAATTTGGACAAACGCATTTTATTTCTAATACTATTAAAGACTTTTTCTTTTTTTGAGAAATCCTAGAGAACTACTTTGGGGATAAACTTTAATTATATCTTTTGAAACTCTGATTTTGAGCATTGGATATTTTTAGTTTCTTCTATCATATTCTATTTTATTATCAATGAAAAGACTCTTTTAAAGTTCTACGATATGTGGGCCCTTCATCTTTCTTTCCTTGAATGTGATAAAAAATATTTAATATTGTGATGGATGTGAGACTTGTGTTAGATTTTTTGTATTAATATATTTGTATCATCATTCTCCAAATATATTATTTTGTGAGTGAAGGTTCCTATTCCATTTCTCAGGAATTCTTGATCTATGTATACTTTTTTAGTATTTTCGTTTATTTGAATGATAAATATTTGGAGTTTTCTATTTAGCACTCTCCTATTTTAATATCCTTGTCCCAAGATATTCAAATATATAGAGGAGTACCACCTCTATAAAATGTTGACATATTGTAACTTCGAAGAATATTCTACCTAAAAGGGAGTGTTGAATAATATTATTATAATATATTTATTAATTAGGCCCTATTGTGCCTTTGTAAAATTCGTCCCTCTTGTGCCATGACAATTAAATGTAAATTAAGAGGGTAAAGTGTCAGGTCGACCCAGACCTAATTTTAGGCTAGCCGGACCACTATTTATAAGGGAGGTCGGTGCCTCATTTGGACACACACACCAACTAGCTCTGTAGTGGACAAGTCTTGGAGGAGAACCTACTGCAGTTAGGTGTGACGTCAAGGAGGGTTCTTGGTATATATCTTGGTATTTCTTGGTTAAGTAGTGCACTACTCTTTCCTAGTAAAGGAGTAGAGGAGGATCTTCTTGTTTGTTTTTGGTCTATCTATATTGTGGAAGTTTTGGTTGGGTTTTTTTCCCCATGAGGGTTTCCCAGGATAATCTACTTGTCTCTATTGTTTCTGTGATTGCCTCTCTTTCAGTGATCTTATTTATGAAACAAATGTTATAAATGATTGTAATAATAAAGAAGAACCATAAATTCTAGATGTATAAGTAAAACATCAACATGGTATCAGAGAAATCCTGAAAGAGACCAACTCACAGTTTATAAAGAAGTGGCTAGCCTCAACACACCTTCTCCAAAGTTCATTTTTCAGTGTTGCAGCTGCTACAAAATTAAGGTTTCTTCATAAAACCTAAGTGTTACATTTTCCTTATCTGAGTAAGACGTTGGAGAAAGTAAACACACCTAGGAACTCACCCTAGGAGGGCGCATCTAGTCCCTAGATTAGAATTCCAAAATTTGAAGTTTGAAAAATTAGGGTTTCCTCATAAAACCCTAAGTTACAGTTACAGTGCCAGTTCCTTCGTGCTAGTTCCTTCATGCCATTTGCATCACCAGTTGAAGTGAAAGTTTTTGTGAAGTGTTGAAACTAATTTTCATTTTCCTAGTGCTCCTTACCCTAGCAAATCTCCAGCTACCTTTAGATTACAAGTTGCAACACCTTTGAAGTTTTAAAGGTTCTTTATTGGCTTTTTTTGCTGTCGGATGGTGCCACTACCTGTCGATGATGTCATAGATATGTACTTACATATGTTTAAATGATATCATTATATTAAGGTTATTTGTAGGAAAAAGGATCTTTTGTCCATAAATCCAGAAGGATCTCATATCCAACACATTAATAGAAACAACACACCCCATGTTTGATTGTTCTGATATGTCTCTATTTGTTATGGAATTATTGTGATATTATGAATATCCAAGTTGCATTTTGATTTGTTGAAGTTATCATACTACCCATTGGTCAAAATTAAGGTCAAAGTATTAGATTGATTAAGGTTGAGATTATAGATTCTATCCTCTAACTCAAATTCCTGTCAAATAAGCATATTGTCTTAGTAAAGAGGACAGGTTGAAGAAAATACTTGTCATATTGAGTGAAGGAGACTCGAAAAAGAAGAAAAAAAACACTCATTCTTGAGGAAAAGACTTCAGGTTCCAGGTTTGATTGATTAAATTGATAAGATTCAAATTTGCACATTTGAANAGCATAATCTTGAAATGTATCAACACCGTGAAGATCATGCTCATGACTCATGGCCTTATCTGTGAATGAGTCCATCCTCCAAGATACTACCAAGATCAACATGGCCTCCATCAACTTCCTATGTTGATTCCATAATGAGGTATTGCAAGACCTCTATGAGTCGCCCTCAAGTGGTGAGCTCTCCTCAACATTGAATCTCAATGGAAAGTCAGAAAAAATTTCTCATGCAAATGTCCACTCACCCTTGTCAGTCATAGAAATTCTCAACCCTAAAATCCATGGATCCCACGCTAATCTCTATCAAATATCACCATGTTGGCCCTGCACTACTCTGACCATGAATTTCTGGCCCCTGCATACATATTGGATCCTCCTCTCTTGGATCCTTAAGATGAAATACCTATGATCATTGGCCCTTCTTTCTAGAAATTGTATCTATAAAGACATATCTATAGAAGAATTACTTGTCCACCCATCTCCATGTTTGATCATGATGATCAATAGTGAAAAGTTGCCTCGCTCTATCAGAAAAATCCCTACAGACCCGCTCCAAAATGACCCTTGGTGGAGTGTGTGGCTTTCTAGCACAACTTGGGTCATCACGTAGTGAAACATCTGTCTCAACCAATGAAATCCTGGATCCCATGGTAAACTTGAAATTTTATCACTTCCAATCTCCTCTAACTGCTCCTATGTGAGATTGATCACTATCAGAAGTCCTTTTCACTCATCTGCTATCACCTGGCCTATGATGTTCCCCATTACACACCAAATATCAAATAGCTTCCTATGATGATCCACCTCTATCTGGCTCGATGTCGTTAAAACACTCATGTCAGGTGGTCTTGGCCTAGCCACTCCCCATGTCCTCAACCACTATCTATCTCTCCTCATGCTACTGTCCATGAAAAAAGTGTCAGGAAAATACATTTGTAGCTGACTGTAGGGATTAAAAATACCACCTTCTTTGGCCAATCCCAAGGATTCGACCAAAATCATGTCTACTAGTACCCATGATAACTACTCGCCTGTAGTCATCAATAAATCCCAATCATTAGGTACAACTGAAAGTAACTTCTCTAAGTGTTTCTCAACCAACCTCCATCTCTCATCTCCCCTGCAACTATTGAAATGGTGAAGGTGATCTCTCACAACTATGGGCTGCTGCAACATAGTGACATCTGCATAATCCCCTAAGTGTATCTCCTCCATGCAAGGTTGTATATCTCTCTAAATCTCACCGTACATCTCGACATGTCTCTGTGAGCTACCACTCCTCGTTGTATTCTTCAACATACTTATGTTTTCTCCCATAGACTCATGTTGCATCGTAGATCCTGGGCGTACTACTAGATCAACCTCTACATGGAGGTCAATCACTCTCAAAACAAAAATGGAAGTGTCCTCCATCAATTTATGCTCCTCTACTAGATCACCAACATCCTCTAGCAATGTGACTAGGTGAAACATTTGAATGTCCACTAAGACAGCTGACATGGATCTCTGACAAATCTCCTCAGGAGGCTCCTCTGATCTAGACTCTGATTTTTAAAGGGATGTCTGTGTGCCTCTCAAGAATCCTTGAGTGCTCTCCAACTCCTGAGTAATTTTGTCCACCTCTAACTCTTGATCCCTTAGATCCTCATAATACATCTCACTAATATGCAATAGGTAGTATCTGTCAGTCAACAACTACTGGTAGTTGGTCCTCATCATAGATACTCTCTCCCTGAGAGTATGAAAATCATCCATGGAAAATCCCCCATCTGAACTGTCATGTTCCATTGATTCTCTCCAACAGTAATTTTTCACCCATGTATGCATGTCATCACTGCACCTAGTGGCTTCCATGATCATATACTCACTGACTCTCAACTATGTTGTTAAGTGGTGTGACTCTTGATCATAGTCATGTTGAGGTGCCACCTCATATCCTTCACTGCTAGTGTCAGTCCTTCTCGTGTCAACTTTGGAATCCCCAAAAACACTCTCTACATAAGATAATGTGTTGAACTGCCCACTGTCTATTGTGTTGTTGGGTCCTCCTGTATGCCACTGCATCCCATCACTAGGTGCTATCTCCCTCTGAATCACATTGTATCTGGTATGAGCATCTGTATCCTCCTGTGCACTCACCCTACTACTATCATCTATGTTTGGATCCCATATATATGTGTCCATACACTTGCTATGGTCATCCTGACCAATAAAGAGTGCATCCCCATCAATGCAAGCTAATCCTAAAAGTAAGGGCTCCATCAACCTACCAGTCTCCACAATCTTCTCAACTAATAGAGTCTTCAAAATCTGTGACTCAATATCCTCATGTTGGTGTGAGAATGTAAGATCAATTTTATGCACATCATATGTCTCTCCCTAGATCTATGGATCCATGTGTCCATGTCATGCATCCATCACACAAGTCTCCTCCATCATATCTAACATACTACTGGTATCCTTATGTGATGTGGCTTCATAGGTGTCTGGAAAGATGACAGATGTGTCACAACCACCATAGGAAGCTAGTCATCTGTAGGTGCTAACATGTGTGAGTCCTCACTGGTGTCACCACTCTGTTGGGGTGTAAGGTCATCAACAATATGTGATATTTTTACTGCAATGAAGGTGTTGTCATCCTTCTCCTCCTACTATCTATCCACTACAAAAAGGTCATCATCCTCCTCAAGCATGTTAGTATCGTCATCCTCTGTGTAAGAGTCACTACCACTAGCCTCTATGCAAGAGTCACTATCATCATTAGACTGCCCCAAATAATCATCTATGTCTCCATCCTCACATACCTCGTCATCATTTTCATAGTGTGCCTCAATTATTTGCTTCTGATCCTTACCCTTGCACCTATGATATGGTTCCCAAGGCACCTTGCAACTATAACAAAGTTGTGTGTTCCTAATGTGCATGGGGTCTCTGTTTTCTTCCCACCTTCTACAGTCTATGGCTCTCTTTTCCTCTACTAATATGATCTAGTGTAGATCCTCATCTTTTCTCCAACTGGGATATCTTAGGGATACATACTGTGGGAAGGTTATTTGGGCCTTAATTTCCTTGCTAAGGCCGAAATATATTATCTCCAAGCATGTTATCTCAAAGTATATCTAATCCATATCTCCTTATGTCTCTATATGCATGTGCTAATTCCCACTGGCTGGTAGGAATCTAAGCTTTGATACCACTGTAATGTTCCCAAGCTAAGATGCCAGGAACATCACAATTTTGGGTGTCTTTTAAAACTTTTTCTAGTTATGGTATTTTGTCAAACACTTTTCTTACAATTACACTTAGGGTTTTACTAATGTGTTTATATGTGTGTTTGCAGCAATAAAAAAGAAAATAAAATCACAGAACACACCTCAACCATGTGCAATACCAACAATATGATAGATAAACTCAAAACACTGCAGATCTGATCTTTATTTCATAAATAGAAGCAAGAACCTGATACAATGAGATGTCAATCTAGAATGCACATCTGATGGCTCTAATAAAGACAAAATAAGATAGGAGCTGCTACAAAATTCTCCAATAGAAGATGTCACAAGCCTCCCAAGGCCGAATACTCAGTGAATACCAATGCAAGAGTAGATCTGGGTCATAAGAAATGATAAACCCTCAAGCTGGAAGATTCCACGCCCTATTGGAATGCTGAAGCTCCTCAATAATTCGGCCCAACTGAAGGAAGCCTCCAAATGAGTCCAAAGTAAGGGGAATAGTAGATAGGGTCACTGCAAGAACAACCTAGGTGCTCAAATCTGCAAGATCCCTCTCAAACCCTATGGATCTTAATCTCCTCCAAGGAATGTTGCACTCCCCTAGATGCCTGAAACCCTAGATAATTTGGCCTCCCTCTTAGAGACCTCCAACAACTCCACCAATCCACTAGAATAATATATCGGGGCATGATAATGAAAACGCAAGTGCTCAAATAGGCAAAATACCTGCTAGACCTTTAGATATAGCCACCCTCCAAAGAATGGTGCACCCTCCTCTTGGGAATTAGTCCCACTCTCAATACCAATAAATCCTCCACCAAAATACCTCTGAAATCCACCAAGAATAGTGTTATGACACCTGCAAAGGAAACCCAATACCTAGAATTCCCAAAAGATCTTCTCCTCAGCTACAACAAATCCTCCCTTAATGGATGGTTCACCCCTCTTGCTAGAAAACCACAACTGGTGCGCCCTCTCTCTTTTTGCACCTGTAACTGATGTAGAATCCTCCTATAACTGAGTAGATTTTGAACTAGAATGTTGTGGTAGAGTATTGCATCTCCGAGACCAATATTGGGACAATCTAGGTGGAATCATTCACCATCGAATCATCCACTATGGTTTGTTAAGTCAAAACCCTCAAATCCCCCAAGAGATGGGCCCTTTAGCTAGAAGCCATATATCAAAATGATAGAAATACATGAATGAATAAATAGAGGCCATTGCCTTTCCTTTATACTTCCTTCTCACCTTCTTCCTCCAAAGTGAATTTCATTTTATTAATATTTAATTAATTAATTAAATCACTTTCATTAATTAATTAACCTTTTTACCTATAAAAAGTGCCTTATCTCTCCTTGTGGCTTCCCTAGCCACTGAAAGTCACTTCTCACCTTCCCATCCTGTAGTGTTTCTCCTCTTGATTCCAATGAGCTATTACATTGAGAGGTTCCTCCAAGTAATGTGCCCAAAATGACCTCTCTAGTGAATTTAATTAACTTATAGCTCAAAATACTCAAAATCATGGAAATCGTCAGAATGCAACGAAACCAAGGCCACTTATGTGGAATGGATAATAATGATGAAATGGGATGAGAAATCCAATCTAGACCCCAAAATTCCTCTCAATAATCCTTGTACTCGCTATAACATCCATCTGGCTACTCTGGTCATCACAAACCTCTACAATGTGATGATGTCCCAAAGTGGGGACATTACAAACCATGTGGTCTCTGTAGATTCAATGCATCATACATAAACACTTGTATATATGGAGAAGAATAAAATGATGACAACAAATCTAAAGAAGTATTAGTTGCAGATCTTGAGACTAGAATCAATACAATTGAAGCACATTGTCGGCACATAAGGGTTATCAATGAAAGGAATACAAAGTCTCAAAGTTCTTCTCAAAGAAGAAACACACCCAAGTAGCATCCCCAAACTATTTTTAAATAGAAACAAAAATATTTGATTGATAATTTAGGTGATGGAGATGATCCTCATCATCCTTAAAATAATATTGAAAAACCCCACAAATTACAAATAACTAGTAAGAGAAAAAGGTATACTGACCAAGAGGAAGTAGAGGAGATCATGCTTGATAGAGAAATTTTTCTTGAAGACATAGATCTGGATGCAAACATCGAGGATATATAGTTTACATATGATGAGCAGAGGATTCAAAAAAATAGAGAAGTAGCAGGAGAATTGGTGACTAAAGAGCCTATCTTTTATGAAGAAGAATCATTGACCCTCCATAGTGAATTATTTGATAAATATTTAAACAAGCTAGTCTTTGAACAAATAAATTCAAAAGGAAAAAGATTCCAAGGGAAAGATACATATATGTATTTGAATGGAGTCCCAACATTGAGAATAGTCGAAGAAGATCAGTTAGAGGTAGTTGGAACTAGTCGAGCAACCACAACAAAGGATTATACAAAAGGGACATAAACAAGAAAATGAAAAAAGAGAGATAACATCATAGTGAGTAACACATATCACATTTTTCCCAATTCATTTCTCTTCTTGTTCAAAAAATCATCTAGTTGTGTTTTACTTGTCTCAAGAAAAGAATAACAAAATTTGTTATGCTTCTCTTTTGTCTTGTTTTCAAGTCCACCCTTGATTCTGTTACTTTTCTTTATTTGAAGATCCACGAGAGCCTAATTGCAGTCCAAATTTGGACAAACGCATTTTATTTCTAATACTATTAAAGACTTTTTCTTTTTTTGAGAAATCCTAGAGAACTACTTTGGGGATAAACTTTAATTATATCTTTTGAAACTCTGATTTTGAGCATTGGATATTTTTAGTTTCTTCTATCATATTCTATTTTATTATCAATGAAAAGACTCTTTTAAAGTTCTACGATATGTGGGCCCTTCATCTTTCTTTCCTTGAATGTGATAAAAAATATTTAATATTGTGATGGATGTGAGACTTGTGTTAGATTTTTTGTATTAATATATTTGTATCATCATTCTCCAAATATATTATTTTGTGAGTGAAGGTTCCTATTCCATTTCTCAGGAATTCTTGATCTATGTATACTTTTTTAGTATTTTCGTTTATTTGAATGATAAATATTTGGAGTTTTCTATTTAGCACTCTCCTATTTTAATATCCTTGTCCCAAGATATTCAAATATATAGAGGAGTACCACCTCTATAAAATGTTGACATATTGTAACTTCGAAGAATATTCTACCTAAAAGGGAGTGTTGAATAATATTATTATAATATATTTATTAATTAGGCCCTATTGTGCCTTTGTAAAATTCGTCCCTCTTGTGCCATGACAATTAAATGTAAATTAAGAGGGTAAAGTGTCAGGTCGACCCAGACCTAATTTTAGGCTAGCCGGACCACTATTTATAAGGGAGGTCGGTGCCTCATTTGGACACACACACCAACTAGCTCTGTAGTGGACAAGTCTTGGAGGAGAACCTACTGCAGTTAGGTGTGACGTCAAGGAGGGTTCTTGGTATATATCTTGGTATTTCTTGGTTAAGTAGTGCACTACTCTTTCCTAGTAAAGGAGTAGAGGAGGATCTTCTTGTTTGTTTTTGGTCTATCTATATTGTGGAAGTTTTGGTTGGGTTTTTTTCCCCATGAGGGTTTCCCAGGATAATCTACTTGTCTCTATTGTTTCTGTGATTGCCTCTCTTTCAGTGATCTTATTTATGAAACAAATGTTATAAATGATTGTAATAATAAAGAAGAACCATAAATTCTAGATGTATAAGTAAAACATCAACATGGTATCAGAGAAATCCTGAAAGAGACCAACTCACAGTTTATAAAGAAGTGGCTAGCCTCAACACACCTTCTCCAAAGTTCATTTTTCAGTGTTGCAGCTGCTACAAAATTAAGGTTTCTTCATAAAACCTAAGTGTTACATTTTCCTTATCTGAGTAAGACGTTGGAGAAAGTAAACACACCTAGGAACTCACCCTAGGAGGGCGCATCTAGTCCCTAGATTAGAATTCCAAAATTTGAAGTTTGAAAAATTAGGGTTTCCTCATAAAACCCTAAGTTACAGTTACAGTGCCAGTTCCTTCGTGCTAGTTCCTTCATGCCATTTGCATCACCAGTTGAAGTGAAAGTTTTTGTGAAGTGTTGAAACTAATTTTCATTTTCCTAGTGCTCCTTACCCTAGCAAATCTCCAGCTACCTTTAGATTACAAGTTGCAACACCTTTGAAGTTTTAAAGGTTCTTTATTGGCTTTTTTTGCTGTCGGATGGTGCCACTACCTGTCGATGATGTCATAGATATGTACTTACATATGTTTAAATGATATCATTATATTAAGGTTATTTGTAGGAAAAAGGATCTTTTGTCCATAAATCCAGAAGGATCTCATATCCAACACATTAATAGAAACAACACACCCCATGTTTGATTGTTCTGATATGTCTCTATTTGTTATGGAATTATTGTGATATTATGAATATCCAAGTTGCATTTTGATTTGTTGAAGTTATCATACTACCCATTGGTCAAAATTAAGGTCAAAGTATTAGATTGATTAAGGTTGAGATTATAGATTCTATCCTCTAACTCAAATTCCTGTCAAATAAGCATATTGTCTTAGTAAAGAGGACAGGTTGAAGAAAATACTTGTCATATTGAGTGAAGGAGACTCGAAAAAGAAGAAAAAAAACACTCATTCTTGAGGAAAAGACTTCAGGTTCCAGGTTTGATTGATTAAATTGATAAGATTCAAATTTGCACATTTGAAKTTTGATAAYTGCTAAACACTATAATTGTGATAGCAATCTTTGAAAAGTTTTATTATTGAATACTTGGTAGCATGTGAGAAATATTGAGATAAATTCTTATTGTAATTATTTAATAGATATAACTRACATATCCTCAAGGAGAAACTTCTTGTTTTGTTTCTAGGTTACCATGGAGGAATGATTGATCACAACACTAGAAGAGTGTTTCTCTCATTTCTTAGTATTTTATTTCTTAATTTTGACCCTTGTTTCAGGCAGGTCACAAGTGATAGCTCTGAAGGAGCTACTGTGATGATTGTTCTCACTATTATTTATATTATTATTATAAAGAGTATTATTCTTGTCTATTGTTTCTCCCTTATTGTTCTTTCTCTAGGAAGGTCACAGGTGATAACCTCAAGGAAGCTATAGTGACGGTTGCAGGAGGAAACATATTAGATGAGACATGGAGCAGACTATCCAAGTTGAATACATGACCATATACATCCATGTACCGAAGAAGAAGAAGAAGATACTTTTTCTAGATACATAACATATCACATGGAGACAGATCATGAGGAGAAGAAGGCTCCAAAGATGGAAAAAACAAATCCCTCTAGTGAAATTAATCACTCTTCAAATCATCAAAAAGAGTTAGTAGATCCAGAAGGGCATACCCATAATTAATGCAGTAACCAAGAAGAGACCAACATGGTCCCATGACACTTTGTAGGATGCAAAGACATATAACATTGATGAGCCATATCAGAGGGCGCATATGGCTCTAAGGATTATAAGACTCAAAGGGAGTCAAGCTTTAGAGGGAGCATGAATACTCAGAGTGAGCTTGATCTCAGAGAGGATCAAATGGGAAAAAGGGAATTCTTCTAGTACCGACAGATAGATACCATGATTTGAGAAGACTAGATCGTAGCTTCAGAGACTTCTAGGATATGTGAAATCTCCAGGGAAGATTCGCTTGTTTTAGTGACAAAGTGTTGGTTGTGGAGCCTGATTATCTTCCTGTTTCAGAGGTCCTTGCTTTCATCCATGTTTATACCCCATGAAGTATTTACACCCTAGAAGTATGTACACTCTTCCACGTGGGGGAGTGCAGAGGGGGGGTACTAGAGGAGATATAAATGTAAATGTATATTGTAATTTCATTGTAAATCTAGACCGTTCATTATAAGGTTGCAGATCTAATGGTAGAGATTATGTTAGGGTTTTTTTCCCTAGAAGGAAACCCTCTTTTATGAGGGAAATGTATTGCAGCTATGGTTGATGGCGAATATTTTATTTTGAGAGAGGAGACTGGGAGAGAAAGAAGAGGAAGTTACAACGGGTTTTGCTGTAAGTTGTATCCCTTCATTTGTTGGATAATAATAAAGGAAGGACCTGGAAATTTCTCTAGTGGACGTATCCCACACTGGGTGAACCACATAAATCTGTGTATCTCTTGTATTGTGTATCTTCTGTGTTTTGTTTCTGCATTTGTTTTATTTTATTTTTCTGCAGTCCTGTTTTTCTAACAACTGGTATCAGAGCGAAAGGTAACTCGTAGGAAAAGAGGGTTCTTGGTTTGAGTGGGAGCATTATCGGAAGATGGAAAGTTTAGGGTCAAGAAATTTAATGACCAAAACTACCAGTTATGGAAGATGCAAATGGAAGATTATTTATATCAAAAGGATCTATTCCTACCATTGGGTGGAGTAGCAAAGAAGTCGATGGCCATGAAGGATGAAGAATGGGAGATTCTTGACAGAAAGACTCTAGGAATGATACGGCTGAGCCTGGCAGCATCGGTGGCTTTCAATATTTCCAAAGAAAATACAACGAAGGGTTTGATGGATGCATTGGCCAAATTGTATGAAAAACCCTCGGCATCCAATAAGGTATTTATAATGAAGAGATTATTTAATATGAAGATGTCGGAAGGTGGGTCTGTTGCAGATCATTTAAATGAATTTAATATAGTTACTAATCAAATAAGTTCTGTAAAAGTAGACTTTGATGATGAGGTCAGGGCTCTTCCAATATTGTGCTCATTGCCAGAAAGATGGAATGGCTTGGTCATAGCTGTAAGTAATTCTGTCTCTGTTTCAAATACTTTAAAATTTGATGATGTTGTTGGTGTTATCCTTAGTGAGGAAATGCGATGGAAAATCACAGTTGATACATTAGGTAATGCATTGAACATGGAGAATAGGGGAAGACAATAGGATAGAGGAAAGGGCTCAGGGAACCATGGAAATTCTAGGAAGGGAAGATCAAAATCCAGACTTGGAAAGATAGAGTGTTGGAATTGTGGGAAGAAAGGACATCTGAAGAAAGACTGTAGAGCTCCAAAGAAACAAAGAGATGGACAACAAGAGATAAATCAGGAAGCAAATGTAACAGGTGATGTGTTACAAGATGCTTTGATTCTTTCTGTAGATAATATTTCCGAGTCTTGGGTAGTAGATTCAGGGGATTCATTTCATGCCACACCC
>JZKD02S2262472.1:0-11018 GCA_000966675.3 Picea glauca
CTTCGCGTCATCTACAGCTTAATGTTTTCTCCCATCTCACGTTATTTTATTTGAAACAACACAGTTACAGGAAAGGGCCTTCAATTTGCATCTTTATTTCATTTTTTCATGCAAATATTCCTCTTTATTTCGTCCGAATTAACACAACAAATAAATTATCTCTCAAAAAACCATTTCCATATTGGAACTGTTCCTAAATGACTGTCCCTGCAGCAACTCAACCCAATATTCAACCCGGATTATCTAGCCAAATACATATCGCTTTAAATCTCTTAGACACAATCCTTAAAACCACAAACACCCAGGACGAATTGGAACAATTGTGGGCAGTCATTGAGCATGACATAACTGCTCAAGAGCAGTTGGAAGCTAGACGACGAGAACGTAGAAATCTGCTCTAGTTTCTCATACCGAAGGTTAGTATAATCCTGTATCAACTTTTTGTATACTTTTGGATGCCTTGACACTGTACTTTAAGCCTTAGTACAGACTCAGGAACAACAGAACCCATCGATCATACTAACTTTACAAGAAAGAATATAATCCAAAGAAAAAGTAATGCAATTCTTCCCACAAAGCTACAATTTCACATTCCTAAATCCGTTTTAATAGAGAAAATTCCATTCAAATTCATGCATGTACTTGTGTGGATATTACATTATCAAGACCATGTCACTCATCGAGATAAACATAGTTATATATATTTTTAGATAGTTGCAGCATGCCTAGAGTGAGTTTGTGTCGAACAGTGAGAAAGAATGAAAACTCTAATGTATACATTTTTACAAACACTTCATATGCATCTTCATATAGTATACTAAGTTGTTGGTATTATAATTTCATACAAACATTTCATCAACCTGTTGATATAGCCTATATCATATTGTACTACTTACTATTCTAATAACAGAAAAATAATGAAAGATAGTTATCCATATGGCCATTTTTCTCCATGAAAATCAATTAACCAAAATTTTCTACAGTCCACTACAGGTTTTTCCTAACCCACCATATATTACTATTTCAACCCAATTATAACTAAACACATAAGAACCAAGGTCCCAAACACAGTTTACTAAATCTCTCAGTTCATTGTTGTTCCATATTTAGTAATTGCGAATTCAGTTAAGTTTTCTATCAGTCCATATTTTAGTTCAGTTCAATTACACAAATGCATGATCTATTCTTAGAGAAGGTATACAATCCCTAGAGGCTAGGTAGTTAGTGTTCTTGAATGATGATTTGAGTGAGGGTGTAGAGTTTAAAGAGGAGTGTACATGCATACATGCCACAACCATTCTCCAATTGGGATGCATTAACTCAGGCACTTTTATCCATTTGATTAGGCAGCAGGATTAGGGTTTGAGGATTCTTCAGACTTCTTGCATGTGTCTTGTTTATTTTTTCATATCTACAAGTTTGTTGTTCATATTATTAGTAATACGTGTTTGTAGGTGAATGTACTTTATAGATATTATTTGTAGGTGAATGTACAAATAATCATCATTGTTTGACATGGAATAATAGAAAAACATGGCACAAATAGAAACATCCCATCACTCATATCATACAAAGGTTCCAACAGAAAAGAATGGACCATCATACTTTGTAACAGTGTAATACATCAAGGATCTGGGATAAACCCAAGAAAAAATATGTGGTAAAATCCACATGAAAAATGTCTGACAACATGGACCTTACAATCTATCTTTGTATTTAAGACTCAATGTCGCCATACAATTTCTCATGATTCATGGAACACACTTCTAGACAAAACATATTATCAACCTAAAACCAACCTATCACAGGAAAAATATTTTTTAGAAATGGATTTTTATTGATGTGGAATTATTTTGAGCCAATAATAATATGGAAGATGAAAATGAATTGTTGTGTGATGAAGTGATTTATTTTTAGATAAGTATTGTTGGTTTTGTTGAGAAGAATTGAGTTCTTAAAATTAATATATCTCTTTCATTTTTGTTGACTTTCCAAATGGATGACTAATTTTATATTATTTTTATCATGCATGTTTCACTTTTGGTTTCTAAATCGATTTGAAATTCTAATTGTGAAAATTCCAGTGAGATGTCAAACAATGATCGTGGAAATAAAACATCAAAACAGAGGGATGTATTTTCATACTTTCAGAAGCCTCAATCCAAGAACCAATATTCTCTTCATGATTCAATCTCTTTGGAGCAACCCATCAGTGAAAGAGATGTCAACTCTTCTGAGAATGCATCTAATATTCATATTTAATAGATGATGAAATAGGTTCCTCTAATGATCAAATTGAGATGAAAAAAATTTCACCAGAAATTGACAATAACAATGTTGAAGATTTTTCCTTGGAAGGAAACACAAACCGTTTACAATCACAGAAAAGGGAAAAAAGGCCAGTGAGACATAGGGAGACAATTCCAATTGGAACAAGTCTCAAAATTTCCATTTATTGAACTAATACCTCCAACAAATGAGAACGAGGCTTCATGAGAAGTTAGATGCATTATACGTAGTTGGAAACTTGGAAAGATAGTAAAATTGCAGATGAAGTTAGATATAATAGAGAAGGATGCAGGAAAGGTGTATAATAAGGAAATTGTCAATGGTGAGGAGAAATATATTATCAGATGGAAATATTATGAGGAATGTCAACATGTAAAATATGAAGATGAATATAATAAATACTTAATCAATAAGAGAAAACTTGAGGAAAGTGGAGGAACCATCACATCTCTATTTCGAAAGATGATGGAAAGAAATTTGTTATCCAAGACGATGTGATTAAGCATTGTATTTCACATATTATCTAGAGTTCGGCCTATGAAAGATTATCCAGATTACAAGAACTTTATATATTTTATTGAAATGTCAAATTTTCAATCTTCTCATTGGTTAGTAATGAGTGGTTGGGAATGGACAAAATATCTAGCTCAAGTAGAAAAGGATGATTTGAAAGAGAAGATTGCAAATGCTAGGTTTTTTTCATTGCCTTTGGATGAAGTTACATCTATTGATAATACTTCATGGATCTGCGTGAGCATTTATATGGTTAATGATCATGTTAGGCACTCATATTTACTTGGGATTCATAAAATGAGTGAGAATTCTATAGCTAAAAGTATTTATGAACTTGTCATCAAGACGTTGAAGGAAATTGGTCGTATGGATCATTTAATGATTGCAAAAATTTCGGTGTGTTTCGGACCATATGGAACAACAATCATGCAAGGGAAAAGGAATGGCCTTTGTGTCAAACTACAACTATCAGCTTCACCATTTATGATTAGTATTCATTTTATGGAACATAGAATTAATCTTTCATTTAAAATAGTAATAAAGTTTCCACTCATTTCAAAAGTTGAATATCTTGTATGTCAAACTCATGCATACTTTTGTCGTAGTCCCGAGCGATTTAAAGAGTTTCAACAATTTGTTGAGGGTGTTATGGATGGAAAGAACTACTAAAATATGTTGATACAAGATGTATCTCATTTAATGGACTAGTTCAAAGACTATTTAGTGAGTACCAATCCTTAGTAGGGGTGATGTATGAACATCACTTCAGTGTAGACAAAGCTCAAGACCTTCTCTTTCTATTAATTGATATAGAGACATTATTAACATTGGATTGAATTCTTCCTATGCTTTATGAAATGAATGTCCTTGTGAAAATGTCTTAGAGTCGCACAATGCATACTGCAAAATACATACATAAAATAAAATTAGCATGTATTCAATTGGATAATTTGTATACAATGATAGTGTCTTTCACAGGTCCAGTGTTTAAAGGTTTGACTACTATCATCGATATAGAAAACATTGAAAATTATTTGAAGTTTGATGGAAAAGGAATACTATGAATGGTAGTGCGTGGGTATATGGTTCCAATTCATTATGTTTTTAAGATGGGATGAATCACTGAAGAGTTTCATGTGTCAAGAGACCAATTCAACAATGTTGTGATTTCATTGAAGCGCAACTTAATAGAAATTGCAAAATCACTAGAATCAGAGATAAGGGAACAATTTCCTCGAGATGACTTATTGGAGGCCATGTCTGTGGTATGCCCTCAATATTGGAACCCTGAACACAATAGAGAGGCTAAAAGAGTTGACTTTTTAGAAAAATTAAAAATTTTAGTGCACCAATTTGAAAAGAATCACAATGTACAAGGAGAAGAGACTGAAGGCATATTAGATTCATCAAAGTTGTATCAACAAGGAAATATATTTGGTCAAACAACATTAGCTCAATATTGTGGTTTGGATAAACCTATATAACATGGTGCAATAACAAGATTATGGACTAAATTAGGTGAAAGTCAATACCCAAAAGAAAACATGTCAGAATATTTCAAATTAACAAATTTATGTCAAACCATGATTTCAGGATTGGTGTAGGATGAGAGATTGTTTAGTGCACTATAATTCTTGAAGTCAAAGTTGAGGAACAATCTTGATAAACATATGGATACATGTTTAAGATTATATGTAACAAAGTATGACATAAACAATTTTCCATTCGATAGAGGACTAGCTCTTTGGCGATCGAATTGTGATAGAAGGGGAGAATACAACACAAACAATTCCTCTAATGAACTTGATATGGAAGATAATCTTTTGGAGGCTCATAATAATAGTTCATCTACAGAGTTTCCTATTCAGAATATAGAAAATGAGGGTCGGCATGTTGATGTGAACGGGGACATTAATATACCCCAAGATGCTATCTAAACCAATATACATGAGGGGATTCTTATTTTGACTTACATGTTCCATTGTTGATTGGTGTTGTAGAAATAATGAATGGAATAGCACATGTGATGTGATTCTTGTTAGTTTATTGACTTAATTGTTCCTCTATTTTTGGAGTACTTTGGAAAAAGGTAATTCTTTATGTGAGCAAGATTACCATCTGTAAATTTGAGATTCCATTTAAGGTAAAAATGGGTTCTATATTTTGTATTAAATAGTGTAACATTGAAGCTACATCTATTTGATCCAAGCTATTTTAAGTTTGATGGATTAATAGTTAACTAAGACATTCTCTTCTTCCTATTTGTGACAGGAAATGAAGTTGGCATTTGTTGAAGTTGAGACCTATCTCTTCACATAGATAGTGTCTTAGTATTAAAGGATAAATAACTAATTGACAAGACTTTCGCTAAGAAAGAATGGGCTCATTCAAGATTCAAGTGCACAAAACTTCTTGGATTTGTAACTTTGATATCTTGGAAAATTTTAATGGTTTGTTTGTTGTTTGCATTTGGACCATTTTTTCAACTTTGGAAGTTTGATTTTATTTTGATTAAAGATTGTGTTAATCCCTTGAATGCTTCTAGTTCTCATTTGATGCTTGACTGAGGATTGAGCCCTTTGTAGCATCTTTATTGGTTTCATTTTATTTCCATTGATTCATGGGGTTTGGGTTTAAGTTAAACACCTTTGTTGAGTTAAAAAACTTTTTTTCATATTTTATTATGATTATTTGAGAAAAATATGGCATTATGTTTAATAAGTTAATATATGGATTTGGTTATAATCAAGGAATTAAATGTGTTTTTCATAATTATTATTGTTTTCTTTTAATATTTGATGGTTCTTGGAAAAGTGTTTTTATTTCCTTTCACTTTGTATAATGACTTAAAAATCTTCGCCATTTAGAATATATTATGTTTATTTATATTTTCTTTGAGAAGACATTTTGGTATTCATAAAAGGAATGAGCCATGAGTTGATAAGCGAAGAGAAAAATAGTCTATGTGATTGCCTACTATATTCCTACGTAGTCATCGTAGGACATATATTTCCATTGAGACCAACATTCCTCTAATGCATTTATAATTTTAATGTCATGAATAAAAAACTTTACATGTAGCCTCTCAATAAATGTTTTATGAAATTATTTGTAATCTAGTATTGTTATTTCAAAGGAAATAAAGCACAATCTATGCATAATCATTGAGTCTTCTCACACTAATATTTCATATGAAACCACCCAAGATAATCAATACCTACTCAAACTTTGATAATTTTTCAGACTTTTATAGATTTCCTTCTCACTGAACAATTCTAAATCTAACTGTTGAATTAATCCTTCACCACTAAACCAATCCTTACAGAAAAGAAACCACTCAAATGAAATGAATTAAAATATCTATATTACTTTTGCAAGAATTTAAATCCTCTCAAAATATCTACTCTATGATTTCATAAATAAATTTGCACTTCAAATAAATTGTAACTTCATTAAATCATAAATCAACAATCACACCTCCATCTAGATCTGGCTCAGCAATAAAAAGTAGAGAAATTAATCTATGATATCATTCAGTGAAATGGTTGAGATGTAACAACAATACTTATCATCAAGTGACAAGGACTAACTGAACCATTCATGAAATATTACACTTTCAAGATAAAAAATTGTTACAACAGCAATTGCAATCTATTCAACAACATCAATCCAAAAATAATTACTGCTTCAAAAACATTAATCATATAGACTGCAAGCAAAGGTTAAGTTGTTGATTTATCATGTGACATGCATAGGAAGAGAAAACCAACAATCAATTGAGGTGATCTCTGTGTGGAGGTGGGGCCTTTCCTCCAAACAAAGTTTCCTGTGAAAAAACTAAAAAGATTTAATCACTAACAAAAAATCAGCTGAACATTGCCACTTCTTATTAAGATATTAAATTGTAAGATACAATGCTAATTCTCAAGTGCTCAATGGAAAAACAAGGACTAGATCCCTAGCATAAACACTATGTACATATTTTAAACCATGCCTTGTCCTTGGAATAGAATGAAACTACTAGTAGTTCAAACAATCTTGAGAATATTTTGATTCTCAAGTTGTTCATAACTTCTTAAAACAAAGACTATTAATATTACAATAACAAAAATTAGAAACTTAGAAATCAGTGCTCCAATTGTTATCCAATGATGTGGCAAGATGCACGATTCCCTAGATAAGTTGTGTTAATTCAAGTCTCCAGAAGATCGCCATCTGCCACATGGATATGTTAGATCCCCGAGGAGTGTCAATCGGTGGTTCCATAGTCTTCTTCGGGCATGTTTCAGCATGGTGTTTTAGCACCAACATATCTGCATTCATTCTTATTAATTCATAAGTAATTACCTAAATTAGGAAACATCATCCTAGTTTACAAGTAAATTATGAGTTAACATAACACAATGTATAATGAATTGTACCTACTCCTCCAGGGAACATGATTGATTTTCTCATAGGAAATGTAAATAATACGGTCCAGGGATTAATTAATACAAGAAAATGAGATGAAAATGCCAAAATGGCATAGAAATGATAAGGAAAAAGGGACAATTTTAGCACCCAACATCTCCCCCCCAACTAACTTGTCCCCATGAAACTTCACTCACTCATTATTAGAGTCTGAGTTGGGGCATGAACTTTTCCAATGTGAATTACAAATATTGTAGGATGATGCAACAATATCTTCTAAATTCTTGTATCCCCTAGAATAAATCACTTCGTCCAAACATTCCCTTTCATCCTTCTTAGTCAATCTGTACTTATGTTGATACTTCTCTATTGGCAGCCAAATAAGAGGTAAATGAAATTTCAGTCCCAACCACTGTGGACCACAAGTCTGAATGAACTCAATATAGCTATGAACCTAAGAAATGGAATACGTAAAATTATCATGACCGTAGGGATATTTGGTCCTCAAGGCCAGAGAGGATGCTTCTCATCTAAATCTTATACCTTCCATTGCAAACAATTTCTGATCATTAATTGTTTTAACACAAGAATCTATTACAAACCTTTGAAGGTCTGTCACTTTTCTAGTCCTATAGGATGAAGAGAGTAGATGTCTATGTATATTAAAAATAATAACAGGAGTGTGGGGTTCACCCCTAATCCATAATGTTGCTTCTCCTTAATTCTTCTGGATTGTGTGGAAGGCATTCCATCTTTTTTCATGATTGTTCAAAAAAGAAGTGAAGGCTCTCAATTGCACATTTCCTACATAAGGAACATGATTAAATTTTATATCCAACAAGAAGGCATGTTCATGCAAATAAAGCTCACACAATAAATGTTGATCTGAGAAATCACTTTGGGAGAAAGTTTCTAAAAACTCAGAGGCACTAATCATTTTATAAGGCCTTCCTTCCTTAATAAATTTAAGCTTAAAAAGAGTTAATTTTTCATGAAGGAAGACCAAGTATGAGGTACAAGGGATTCTACAACTCAAAAACTCTTCTTCTAAACATTTGATTTTTATCCTATTGCATAATCTAGCACTTAGCTTGCAACTTATTCAACTCTCCCAATTCCTTCTTCATTTCTTCCCATTTAAATTTCTGAGACGTCAAAAATTTAATGTATTTCTCCCTGAGGTCTTGTATTTCCTTTATGTGGGCTGGCATAGGAATCATTCCTTCTCCAAACATGTAAACCTATTGCTTCCATTTATCAAACTCTACCAACAAAAAGATAGTATTATCTTATGTGTCCTGATGGTCAACTTCCTGTTCATCCTCATCACTGATTTCCAGAGGAATTTGAGCTTATGTCACTGGTTCTTGTGTAATAGTGACTTTATATGGTTGTGTTAATTCCTCTTCCTCAACCACTGGTTCTTGTGTGACAGTGGCTTCTTTCATGGCCTCATCAGATTGTTGATTTAAATTAGGTACCACTAGTTCTTGTGTAGTAGTGGTACTCTTGGGATGGGATGGTTCAATAGCCTTAGTCATCACTGGTTCTTGTGTTATAGTGATAGCTTCTTGTATATCCTTATTAGACTGTGTATTTAAATTAGGTACCATTGGTTCTTGTATTACAATGGCATTCTCAGGTGTTTCATCACTCTATTTGTTTTTCTTCCTTAACCACTGGTTCTTGTGTGGCAGTGGATTTCTTTCTCTGTGATACCTCAGACAACTCTTACTTTCTTTTGATTAGTCCCAAAGATGAGGACTCAATAAGGGTCACCTCATACCCAACTAGTATATAAATATCCCCAAATCGGGACACAAATATTCCTTAAATGTTTCATGTGTTTCAGCCTCCTCTAATGGCATAGTTTGTCCTCCTAAAAGATGGGTTGCTTGCACTAATAAATCCAGATAATGAGGAAGAGGCCTTTGGGATCCCTTTTCTTCTTTTATAATTTCCAATTCCCCCATAAGCCTCTGAAATTCTCTTTTCAGTTGATCACTCTCAAATAATAGGGCATGAATCTAAATTTTACCTCTTTCAACAATAGGTTCTTCTGTTTCATAAGCTCTTTGATTTGGTCTCAGGTTGTCAACTGGTTCTTGTGTTACAAAGACAACTTCCTGTTGTTTTTCATCACCCATTGTTTCTTGTGTAACAGTGGGTGAAAGAGGACGCAACACAAGAATCTCAATTTATGTTATTTTTAGATTAGTTTCTTCCACTATGACAACAACCATGGTTCTTCTCCTTGTACTTGGGAAAGTTGATGGAAACACTAGCAATCGTCTCTTCCTTCTTAATAGATTTGGCTCTTTTTGGGGAGGTTTCTCTGAGACAATTTCAACTTCATAATTGTGGGAAACATTGGAATAATCATCATGCAAAGGAAATGATTCTTCCTGCAACTCAATTACATTCTCGCTTGGAATCATTGTTTCAACCTCCCGAATCTGTTATGGTGGATTTTATTCCCTTTCATGTGACATTGACCTCTACACACTTAATTCCTTCATTGTATATCTAGAAGGCATCGATGTATCTAATCCTTCCCTCATTTCTTCCATGGATTCTTCCACACTGAATTGTTTTTCTGTATCCCCTCCTTCATTTTGTGTTGGTTCAATATCCTCTATCAACTGCTCACTTTCCTCTGCTATAATGGTAGGTGATTGTTCATGGTTTTTTTGAAGATATTCCTCCATCTGCACTACAATATATTATATATGTACATATTATGCAACCAAAACTCTAGGGCTATCCATCATTTATACATCACCACTGCCCTATCCTAGTTATCCAACAATATTATCTTGTCCCAACTCTTCATTAATTCCTTCTCTTTCCTCTCTTTCCCTATCTAAAATACTCTTGTCACTACTTCCTGCCTCCTCTTCTGATTCATTGCCATGATTTTCATCAACTTATACTACTCCCTCGAAATGAATTGAGCTTGTGTCTAGTTTTGTAGTTCCAAGGCTCTCAACACTATTAATGTTATCAGACAATGGTGTGTGACAGAACCTTGGGGAAAACTACATTGTCTTACATAATGTTCCATACTATGCAAAGATTCTAATAGATAATAAGACATATTTATCAATGAGTCGTGACGAAGGTGTGACAACTAAACAAAATCATATGTGTAAACAACCTTGTACCTACCTTCACATGTAATATATTTCTTCAAGAAAACAACAACCTAGTCCCAAGGTTGAGGTAAAGACTCTATTTTTGTGCCACGTCCTCTAGGCTGCACTTTCTCTCCTTCCTCCAAGAAATTGTTCTTTTCATTAGGAATGGATTTCCTTCATACAAACCATTTTCTGTCAGTCTTGGTAAGCCCCGTAACAGAGGATATAACAACCTTTTTTACACTAATCTCCAAACCTCTAACATGTGAATGGGTTCCTATTAAATTATGGGTGAATTCTAGGGAAATATCTTTTTCAAACTCGTCCAACCTCTCGAAATATGGTACCCACCCTGCGTCTTCAAATATTGTCTAGACTTCTTGGAAATGACGTAGATCATCAAGGGTTATTGGTTCATGATGCACTGCAAATCCTCCCATGTTGAACGTTCTTCTATGTAATTAGTTGTTACAGTATTGCAAAGGAGTTTCAGGTTCAAAATTCCTAACATAGACCCAAGAGCTTCAACATGCATGAGCGTGCAGGAACATGGGAAGGATATTTTTTGGTATTTTTGGAAAGGCGGTGGTGATTCAAATTTCGTGGGAAAAATCAACCTAGAAACCATGTTGATTGAATGTTTATGGAAACGGTCGGTTAATTAAAAAA
>JZKD02S2262472.1:20050-36022 GCA_000966675.3 Picea glauca
AATTTGGGAATAATTCATGAAAAGTGTTAAGTATGAGGGGTTTTTACCACTTTATGCATAATCATTCAACTGGAATATGCTCTTAACTTTCAAGGAGGAAAACTTATAGACTTGCTTTTAAGATATCAATGGATGAAGAAATGGCAAGAAGAAGCAGGAAATAACCAATTCCTTATAAGACAATAGTGGAAATATGTAACAATTTCAAGGGTCCTTTAGAGGAGACATCATAACAACTTTGCAAGCTTGATTTTTATTAACTTACAACGTTTCACAAGAGTATCATTGTGACAGAATTAATCCAACATCCTCTTTGACCAAATTAACCAAAGATAATAGGAAAAAAAATCATGACGAAAGTAAGGTCGCGGAAACTAAAAAAGAAGCAATAAAGACATAATTGAACACAGCAAGGAAAGAAAAATTAACTTAGAAGGAAGAAATCAAAGTACTGTAAGAATAGAAAAGAAGCACAAAAATTGAAGAAGAGATAGGCTACTAGTATATAGAAAATCAATCAGCATTAGAACTTTTCATGCTGGCCCTTCGCAATACCTCAAGCGAGGACTGTTGGTGATGTAGGAGAACAATTGCCTCTGTAATTCCCCTAAAATGTATGAATTAGTGTCCAAGACAAAAGTAATTTGGAAAGGACCCAACACTTCAAATTCTGATGTAATTATGAGCCCTTTGACGCACATGATTAAATCATCAAGATAAGCATGGAGACTGGCCAATTCATTAAAAGTTGTGTGTATACGGATTTTAAAGGTAGTACTTGCATCAAGTAAGCCAGAAGGAAGGCATTTGTAAGGCATAGTATCACAATTAGTAATAAAAGTGGTTTTGTGAACATTTTCCCCTTTTAATTTGGTTCTCTTGTAACCAAACAAACTGTCAAGTAAGGGCCTTAATTGTGACTCTACAACCTGTTGGAAAAACATTTCCATATTGAGAGGAGGAAAGGGATTTCTCATAATCGTTTGCCTGAAAGTTAGAAGACTAATACAAGTTATAATATTATCATTGATCCTCGAGATCGATTCCCAATTTGAAACCCATTCAGGGTGGATTGAAAAACATGTTCCATCCCTTAAGAAATCTCTCAATTCCCTTCGAGAGGGTGCTTCCAGTGCAGAGTTAACAAGTTCTTATTTTTGCCTAGCTAGTTTCATAATATGTTGAACAAGACCAGGATCAAAACCACGAATATCCTCATGAGACCAAGAAAAAACCCTTTTAGATTCACCGAGTAGCCCGGTGGACCCCATCTCTTATTTGTCAGAACATTGGACATTTATTTTAACATCCATTGAAGATTCAGGTGTCCTAATGTTCATGAGGATGGTTTCAACCACCTTCTTTTGTAACTCCTCTTCTTTCTATTTTTCTTTGTTTCCTACAACACTCAATGAAAATGAACTCTCAAGAGGAGTCAAGCCCCCAGGAATCTCATTATTTTCTGTGGATATAATCTCCTCGAGTTTAAGAGTTTCATTTTGAATGACAACACAAATGATCTCATCGTTAGGGATGGCCTTCCAAGATCCTTCCTTTTCAGGAATGTATGGACGATGTAGAGATTAAAAAGCACAGTCAGGGCTGTGAGGCAAGAGTTGTTGATGAGGAGAGGCTGCAAAAAAATCTAATTGATCAGCCATTGAATTCAACTCCTTCTTAACATGAGTGATGTTGAAAGATAGAAGGTTCAATACAAGTGCCCAAACAGTTTGAGAGTATCATTCCATCAACTTGTCGCTAGGAGAGCATGTCTTACATATCAGGTTCACAACAAGCTCAGAATTTCCGAAAACTGAAAGGTGACCAGAACCAAGATTAAGGGCATTCTCAATGCCTAATAATAAAGCTTCGAATTCAGCGGCATTGTTTGTATAAGAAAACTCCAACCTGTGTGACAGATTATGAATTTTTCCTGTAGGGGAAACCAAGATAATACTAGCCCCATTACCTTCCTTAGAGTGTGAATCATTAAATTGAATATGACATAAATCGTCATCTAAATCAATTATTTCCAAAGGAATATTATCCTCTTCAGCAAATATGGAATACACTCCTAGGTATTCTTCGATATAGTTTACGTTAGATTGCGTAACACTCTATGTAGGGTGAAATTCTTCTCTATCTAAGGACTATAATATTCTTACCATTATGAGGAATGGATAAATGTGTCATGTCAAGCGAGAGATATCCACCTATTAAGGGTTTCCAATCTCTCCCCAAGATAATTGAGTAATTTCTTACAAGCGTATCAATTACCTGAATGTTGAGGGTTGTCCTTATCTCAGGATGAGCACATAAAACCAAGGTCACATCCTTAATCTCGCCTATGGTTGTTTGTTGTAGGATATTATAGGAGAGCATGCTTATGGAGTTTTCATTTGTACAATACAAGCCTAGCTCTTCCATAATAATATTCGACATCACACTTGGGCCTAAACCACCATCGATGAGACAACAATGGGAAATCTTATCCATGATCTTTACAGAAATATAAAAAGGGGTATTTTTCATAGGGTATCTAAAGTTATGTACACCTACTTTATTTACAAAATAATCCTCTTCGTCTACCTCTTCGGAAAGATTGGCTACAATGGAAGCGTTTCCTTCCATGAATTGTTTCAGATGCATCTGTTGTTCAAGGATGACAACCATGTCTAGGAGGGTTTCATATTCTTTGATGTTGGTCAAATGATTCAAGTTCTTGTATTTGGAAGAGGAAAGAGGGGGAGTGATTCTTTGAATCTCAGGAGCCTTAGGAACCTTGAGCGTAGAAACGGTTGAGGACGAGATCGGGCTAGAAGAACTGCGAGGAGGGTCAAATTTTCCTTTGGGAGCATAGGATTTGTTCCTAGTATTAATAACCATAACATCTTTTGGCTCTGCAAAGTCTAGGAAAACAATAATAGCTTCTAGTCTCTTACCAAAGATCTTATCCCTGACACTCTTCTTTACCTCACATGTGGTTTCTTCATGGTGCTCCTCGCAAAAGTTACACCAACTCTGAGGTAGGATAGCTTTAGGATGAAAATTCTTTTCAACTAGATTTCTAAAAGGGGGCGCAGATGAAGATGAAGCTCCAAGGGTTAGAGGGGAGACAATACCCTTCACTCAAATGCTATCATATGATTGTTCATATCTTGTACTATCTGTAAGAGAGCGGACATGTCTATTTGTCTAACTGATTCTCCCTGGGGAAGACTAGTTCTTTCAAGATCTTCTTCATACTCTGAGAAAGTATGCAGAGCGAAACCGAGATTATAAATGGATTTTTCATCAATCCTATGACGGTAGGGAGAAGGAAATGCATTGTAGTAATGCATGAAAGAGGCTTGGTTCTGAGGGCGGATAAGTTCGGGGATTTGATTGTACAACTTGGTGAAACGCAAGTTGAAAGACTTGATGGTCTCACCATCTTTATAAGTGACGTTATTGTATTCCCTTAACTTCTCGACAAGGCTTTTGGATTGCCCATAAGTGGATCGGAACCAATATATTAACTCCTCCCAAGTAGACAAGATCTTAGGAGGAAGGTCAAAGAAGTCCTTCGCAGCCTTTCCCTCCAAGTAATTGAGAACAAGCGCATGCAAGTGTCATTGTCGTTGGCCCCTATGTTATGAGAAGCATTAGAAAATTCCACTAGGTGTTCATTGGTACTGACAGTGTTATTCCCAGAAAACTTAGGTAGGTTCTCTTTAAACTTTAGAAGTGGACGAGTAGCAGGTGCTAGGTTAAGAGGAGAGGACAGATGCCACAGTGTGGTTGTGGTGTCTTCTTCGAACTGAAAAAGTCCATACTTTTTTATGACTTTGGTGGGATTTGTGGTAGATTGGAAATGGATATGGTGGCTATATAAGCTACAATCACTAATGACGATGAAGATTGAAAAGATGAAGCACTTCCAGTGCCACCAGAGATTCCACTAGATGCCATCCTGTGGGTGATAGGTGAGGGAAAAAAAGACGAGCTGGATGAATTAGATAAAGTCCTCAGATAACTTTGTTGGACAGATAACACAACATTTCTTCTTCCTATTTCAGCAATAGGATTGATTTTAGGTGACAAGCCTCTTCTTCTTCTAGAAGCATGAGAATCTAAGGACATGAAAGAAAAGCCAAAACTAAAGAAACAAAAGGTTATTGTTGATTTCTAGGTTGTCTACGTGTAGCTTCCAATTGTTCTTGAAAACTAATATCTCGTTCGATTGCTGGCCAAGAATGGTTAAGCTCAGCACGGGTCCTGGCAGTGTCTAAAATAGTATGAAACAAGTTCAAAGCAATGTTGGTATGGTCTTGGAGACTGGGCTCAAGATTGGGCTTCCTTGCAACAGGAACAGTCATCAAAAGAAAAATAGTCAAAGAATCAATATCAAAAAAAGAAATATGTATCAATGAGAATCGAGTATAAAAATTAACCGGAGAGATATCAAGGATCTCCCTAGTATGGTCGCCAAATAAATGTTGAGGAAAATATATGAAATGATATTATTCAATCATTTTCAGATTCTGCTTGGCTAAATAAAAATAGACGAGAATATCACCCTATGTTTATAGCCAACAAAAATAACATCCTAACTCACAAGTATTAATTACAAGTGCTTAGGCTAGTCTTTTATCAACAAAAAGCTTGCTGAAAATTCAGTTTTTATATAATTTTCTAAACATATCAGTTGTTGAAATAAATGTAAAGATAGAAGAAAAGTCACCAAGATGATAATCAAGATAGATGAGACATAAACAAATCATTTATTTCATTCAAATTCACCAAAGAATCACTTTCTTTACAAAATCTCATGCAAAAATTTTGGACCAAAGTCAAACTTAGACATCCTTGATGGAACATACAAAAGGACCTCTAACAGGAAACCAAAACTGAACTCTAAAACATGGATCATCTTGCCATATATTTCTACCCACTCGACTCTGCACAATAGCCTTTGTCAGTCATGAAAACTAATTCACAAACAAACAAGTCTACACAGACTATCAAAGATATATCACCATCTCTGAAAAACAAGTGTCGAAATGATGTGATTCATCCCTAAATATTGTTGTCTACAATAAGACCCTGCTATCATAATAGAGAATTAGGCTTGTGATGAATAAATGATTGAATGAAAATTGGACTATGTCAACATAAACTCAAAGAGAAAACCTTAGTATGCTTCAACTTGTATCCTCCCTTGTTCCTCCCTTTCCTTTTTCTTTTAACAAATTAGAATTGGTTGAAGTAATTGAACCAACTCATTAGTTAAGTCAATCAAAAGGCTCAACTAAATTTAGTTAGGGGGAAGAGTAATAATTATAATAAGGGTCATAAATAAATAATAACTAGTAGGTGGGACCTCTTGTGACTTCCTTTAGTTCATAACAATCATAACATAACCATTAGTTAAGCAAAACACACATCCTTGTGTCTCCCATCAACATATTCACTTTTGGAAATTTTAGCTCATGAAATTTGAAATTATTTCAAAAATAATACTCATATATCCAAAGTAAAACATGTTGTCCAAGGATCCCTGAAGTCAATTATCATAAAACAATAGATAAAATAAAAAAACTCAAAAGCCATATTTCCTAGTCTGCAATGCAACCTTTCCTTGATTACTGTTGTCACCTCTTGATTTTACTGAATTTGCTTTTGGCTGTGGAGAGCCTTTGGACCTAATCTCGATGATCACGTGGGAATAATTGTCCCTTAAATGCATTCGGGAAGACACAGATTTGTCAGAGCCATTGGAGGGTGAGGAAGGGAAAGCAACGACTTTTCCTTTATCAAGGGCATGGTGGGCCTCAATTTTCAATCTCTTGCTAGCATGGGAGGATTGCACTAGCGAGTGGGCAGGGGCAACTTGGACAATGGGGTTAATAGGTGGAGGAGCAGGCGAGGACAATTTGGGCAAGCCATGATGTTGGGAGACTGTCGGGTGGACAATCTCCTGCCATCCATAATTTTCAGGGACCTCGAGTTTTAATGAGACATGAAGAGGTACAGGGATACCGGGGGCTTACGGGGCTTGGAAAGGAGGCCTTTCAGGCCTAGGTTGGACTATTCCCTGCCCAATCCAATTGAATAATTTAGCATGAAACAATTGGCCAAGCTCTTGTGAATCATCATCAAAATGTATGGAGAACCTGGGCCTTCTTGGGCCTCAGTTCTAGTTACCTCTACCTCTGTTTCCCCGACCATGGCTACCTCGATTGAAAAAACTCATTCATGCATGCATGATTGATTAGAAAATAGTCTTTTAAATAACCATACATGACAACTCTTAAAAAAATGAAATAGATTTGTCTCAACGATGTATCTGACTCATGCAATCCAATCCATACAAATTGTTATATTGTTTATCAATGAGCAGGGGGTGAAAAGGGTTCTGGGATATGCGAGGGGTTTGTATTGAGTGAAACATGATACCATGAGGGGGACAAGAACATGGTTTTATTCTCAATGACAACAACAATAAACTGTAAAGAAAACCAATAAAACATCAGTGTATCCAAATAAGACACTTCCACTTCCAACTGTTTTAACACCGAAATTATCTTTACTATAATCAATCTTAGAACAAGGAGTGAAAAAAATGAATATGGGAAGGTGATGGGATTTGTAATTAGTGGAAAATCAAATAATGGAAGGGAAGAAGAACGATTATTGTTCATGAAATTGATTAAGTGATCCATAAAACATTCTGTGAAGAAAAGATGCACCACCCAACAATCATTGTGACGAAATAATGACTACTGTGTATTTAACTTTTTCATTGTTCATAATCAAATATTCAATACAGTGTCATCACAAGATAGTATGCATTCCACACAATTTGTAAAGAAGATTTGTTCATTTCTTTGTGTCTTATAACAATTTCCAAACAGTAACCATTCCACTCTGTTAACCATCAAAATCAACCATTGTCCATACATTTCTTCAATCAACAAATATACTCAAATTCATTTTTCCAAAATTAACAATGAAGTCATAGTATCACTGCAATCGGGTCTATCATTTTAAATGCAATGATATTTGTTAAACATATATAGGCAGTAACCAAATAATCAAGATCAAATTGCCAAAACCCGAATTGACAATTAAATAGACAACAACCACCATTCCAACACAAGCTTTGCACTGAACAGTTCAATCATGCAAGTGTAACTCCATCACTGTGCAAGCCCAATTTAATGTGAATCTAAAAAGCTAGGCCACCCATCTGACATGACGAGGTATCAACAACAAGCTTGTCTCAACAAATGATCGGGCTACAACAAAACATGCTTAAAACCCTATGGGTATCCTTGAGTGTGAAACCCAAGCCATCTATGTTACACATAGTGTGCAACCAACAAAACACCTTGATGCAACATTTCCACTTAACAAAAAAAAACACACAGTCACGACAATAACTCAGCCCATCATGTTGAGCCATCGATTTAATACAATATTTCTTTGATTTAGTCACACTGTAATCGACTATGATGTGTGCACTTGGCTCATACAATCAGACATTCATAAGAATGTAGGGATGTCGTTCATACGGTCTTCCTGGTTGCAATAACCAATTGGCCCCAAAAGAAACTAGCAGTTATCATTATAGAAGCACCATACACACAACGTTGTATGCATGAGCAACATCAAGCATTTGTAACTAAAGCCAACCAATCATCCAAACAATCCTTAGTACCAAAATACTAGTGATTGTGTATGAACCAACCAACTCAACACTGTCGTGAAAACCAATCGACCTTAACAACTTGTGGTAACCACGCATACCCACACATCAATTTGGATCGGGGCAACGACCTTCTCAATTAACAATACTGAGTTATCAAACATAAGGGGAGCAATTGTGTAATTTGAGTTATGCAAATAACAATGCAACGTTTACCATTGTTATAATAGAGGTAGTAACTAAATTCCAAATCAACACGACTGTCATATGGTTGACTGGGCGAGTCTGTCATCAAATTAATCGACAATACATTCAATCCACAATAACCCACATTAATCTTGACAGGCCTGACAATCTTTCCTACACAACTTCAGATTGGAAGCTAAAGGTTTGTTCTGTAGCGGACACAAGGAGAATAGAGCCAACTCTTTGTAGTGGTGAAAAATATGAGGCCAATGGTGTACACACAGAGAGAGCCATGATTCATTCATGGACAGGTAACAATCCATGGTAGGGGGGCATAACGAAAAGGTGAGGCTCCCATTCGGCCTGGCAATGTTATTTAATGCATGTAGGGTATAACCCTCGTGCTTTTCATTCAAATTACCATTGTACTGAGGTGAAGACATCGCCGAGTAAGAACAAAACACCCACTTCGTAACCCTTAGTGGTGGAATCAACCAATGCTAAAGCCTCCAACCACTAAACCCATAAGATCCAAGGACTTGGCATAGTTGCGAACGCACGAGGACAACCAACCGACCCAAAACCAACCAAACCCTCCCTCTAAAACAAGCAAGAATAACAGAGAGCTAGCACCCAGGGTGACCAACAACTTCTATGGACAATGTTATTGTAGAAAAACCATCAATGCTTCATTCCAAGAGCACATTTTTACACAGTTGTGATACTTAGGAAAACACAAACCAATACACCTGAGCCATTAATCATTTCATAACCAGAGCAGAGTCATGAATGGCCAAAAGAGACATACTTGCAATCGAATTCCTTTAAAACACGAGCTAGCTGAGCGGTTCCTCTTTGCTAAGAAATCGGATCATAACCACAACAGCAAGATCGAACAATATCCCGACTAGGGTGGCGGCTAACAGGAGGAGTAAAGGTGACGTGCAGTAAATGCACGTCGCCTCCACCCACATTTCATTAGTTCAATAGTACATGCCAACAAATTCTTCATTAACACCATTAATCAAACCATGTATCGAAACCATCACCACATTAAAATCCAGTAGCGCGACCACCATATTCCATTTCACATCAAATAACTCAAACAAAATCTCATAACCATTAACATCCATTACCTTGTCAAATGAGCCACCAACATCCCATTTATCCAAAGATACCATATGTATATCGACCACATAACTCAATTAAATCGCTTGTCCATTAAATTGCTAACTATGACTTACCACAACCATTAAGTCTTTCATGCATATAGTATAGTATATCGGATAGTTTAAATTCTTCACCTTTGCAACTGTTTCATTGTTCCCTATTTCTTTCCAATTGTTGGCATGTGGTATAATAAAATTGCAGAGTTAGATCCCTTTTTACTTTGCATTTGTTATAGTAATTCTTCCTTTCTTCAAACTGCCTTTTATGTGATTTCACTAACATGTTTGTTGTGCAGGTGCGATAAGAACAGGTGGCAATGATATCAATGAACAACATAGGCCGTAATAACATAAGGAACCAACATTTCATAAGCTCAAACCATAGCCAATAACAAAAGATCTCATCAACCATGTAAGTCCTGTTGCACATCACCACAACATAAAAAATGAACAAATTTGATCTTCAATAGTTCAAGGGGTCCCTACCTACTAGTATTATTTAGATTTTATAATAATAGTCTTTAGCAACACTTTGTGAGCAAAACTTCGTTGACAATTTTAATCGTCAACACAAGTGTCAATGGTTTGAGAATTTTCAGTTGCCTCTAGAATATGCACACATACCAGGTGAAGAACGAAGGAATCTAGATGATAAGAGAAAAAAATGTATAATGGTTGGATAAAACTTGGATTCAAAGGGATACATGATTTATGATCCTATAACACATGAGATTATAGTAAGAAGAGACATCATTTTTTATGAAAATTCAATTCTACACAAATCAACAGAGATAGAAAATGTTAAGGAATCAACAACAAGGTTTTATGATATTGGATCCAAAGATGAATCTGATCATGAGCATTCTACTCCAGCAAGAACAATACAACATTCAACCATACAACACATAGGAAATGTACAAGGAGGGTAGTGACTTCGTAGATCAACAAGACCTATAAAGCCCACTCAAAAAGAATTAGATTCATATGCACTTCATATAGAAATTGATGAACCACTCATTGTTCAAGAAGCATTTGAAAGTACTCATGCAACATATTGGAAACAAGCAATGGATATTGAATATGAATCACTCATAAAAAATCAGACTTGGGAACTCACAAGTCTTCCACCAGGAAGAAGAGTAGTTGGGTGTAAATGGTTATTTAAAGAAAAATATAATTCAGATGGATCTATAAATCACTACAAGGCCCGTTTAGTGGCGAAAGGTTACACCCAAATTGCAGGTTTGGATTATCATGATACTTTCTCACCTGTAGTCAAGATAACATCCATTAGAGTTATCTTAGCAATTGCAGTAGCCTTAAATTTTCATGTACATCAACTAGATATAAAAAGAACGTTTTAAATGGTTTTTTTAAAGAAGAAATTTATATGGAACAACTTGAAGGTAATATAAAAGAAGGAAAAGAGCAGTTGGTTTGCAAACTACATAAGACATTGTATGGATTGAAACATTCCTCAAGAGCATGGTATGAATGGATTGATGGGTTTTTCCAAAATGAAGGATACATGAGTTTCAATGTTGATTCAAATGTCTATATCAAGTATTTTGGTGAGTGGGTGATCATATTATCCTTATATGTTGATGACACCATCATTATGAGTGATCGTATTAAAATTTTATATTTGTTTAAGACCCAATTAGCTGCAGAATTTGAAATGACCAACTATGGTGAAATTCATTATTTCTTGGGAATTCAAATCTAAAGAGATAGAGAGAAGAGGAAAATCCATCCTAATCAAGAAAGGTACATCAAGAACATTCTTAAGAAATTTGGAATGGAAAATTGTAAACCAATAAGTACTCCAATGAAAGTAGGTAAGAAACTTTCACTAGAAACATGTCCCAAAACACAACAACATGAAGATTATATGAGTAATGTTCCATATCATAATCCTATTGGGAGCCTAATGTATGTAATGGTTTCTACCAGACCAGATATTGCATACATTGTAAGCACTATGAGCCAATTTTCCAGCAATCCTAGACCACAACATTGGGTGGCAGTTAAGAGAATTTTCAGATACCTTCAAGGTATAGTAAACTATGGAATTACATTCAGTGAGAGTTCAGAAACATATTTGCAACTTACAGGTTATTGTGATGCAGATTGGGCAGGGGAAATTGATAGAAAAATATCAACAGGATTTTGTTTTATCCTTAGTGGAGGTGAAGTTTCATGGACAAGCAAGACGAAACCCACTATTTTTCTCTCCAGTGCAGAAGAAAAATATATAACAGCATGTCAAACAACGAAAGAATTGATTTGGTTAAGAAGATTACTGAAAGATGTTAATCAGTCTTAAAATGTGATAGTCAAAGTTGCATAGCCATGACAAAGCATTCGAATTATCACATGAAGGTAAAACATATAGGGATACAATATCATTTCATATGTGAACAAATTGAAAAGAACATTGTACAAATGGAGTATTGTACCTCTGAATTGATGGTGGCAGATGCATTGAAAAAAACATTACCAAGGATCATGCTTGAGTTTTGCAAAGAAGGATTCAATGTGATACAACCTGATTGAAATATTTGGCTAGGCGGGACTGTCACAAGTAGGATAATAATAGCTGAATATTTAGGGGTTTTAATTAGCAATTAGGATTTTGTATTAATATCTTGACATCACATCAGATGGGGACACGCACATGTATAAGTGTTGTTAGAGAAGTCTAGTTGTTTATACTATATTAAATACATGGAGTTTGAATGTATTACAACTCTTTTTATTTGTATCCTTTATCTTGTTTGATGTATAAGAAAATAGAGGATGAATACAAGTTTTCAAAAATATATAGTTTGTTAAAGTCTCTGCAGATTACTCTGTTTTTTTTTGTGTATTTTTTCCCTTTTTCAGATTCCCATTTTAAGTTTCAAATATATAACCTAAGGTGTTACAAGAAGGTTTTGAAACTCTACTGAACTCATGCACTGATACTTACAAATCAAAAACACAATATAATGTTAGCAATCGATTGGTTTTCAGGCATATGTATCTCCTTAGAGAGCTTTTTTTGTCCCAATGTATTGATAGTATCCACATACGTTTGCTCTTCATTTATTGAGTCCCACCCTATCTCTGGTACTGGTTTCAGTCATGAATATTATTAAATTCATCCTATGCCTTAATCCCTTCAGATATTGTTTCTCAAGATTATCATTCTAAGAAACAATGTAATTTATTTTTTCTCTTGGGATTCCGTAACAAATCTGTGTCCTCGAAAAAACAAAAAAAATCACTAAATAAAATCCGAAATAGTTTCTTGAAAAAAGAGCATTTTCAATAGCCCATATTAACTTCCCTTTCTTGTCCAGTAAGGTGACATGTACCTATATTTTTTTGTTTTACCTCCATCCCTAATATTTAGTTGTCCATTAGATTTCATTAATTTTATCAATCTAAATAAAATTACATATCATCTTTACCAAAATAGATAGAACAAATGACCTAAAACAACAGAGTAGAGTTCACATTCATACTTGCGTTGAGATAAATAAATAAATTAACGTAAAGTTTAAGTGATGTTAAATAATCTAGTCAATGAAGTATTAGTTGGAACTTCAACCTAATTATATGGTTGAATATAGTACCAACTTGAACTAATGCATTGCAAAATGTAGAATTATGAGAAAATAATTATAATAAGAAAATACAACAAATGATACCAAGATTGAAGAAAAAAATTAAATATCTCTTGAGATTCTTCCTTCTCATTACTTCTTAACATAATTATTGAACAATTAATATATAGAAAAACATCAAAGAATACATTCATATATACTAATATTGAAGAAAAACATCAAATATCTAAATGGTTGACATTCATCCTTATCATTCCTTCTTATTATACTTATTGAATAAAACTATTACATTCATATATACCCTTTGGATTTCTACAAATATGGAAATTACTAAAAATCATTTTTAACTAAACACTTCCCCTTAATGCTTAATGAGGTGGTTCCAAGCATCATTTTCATGTAATGAAACTTCTCTCTTGGTAGTGCTTTGGTGAAGATATTAGTAAGTTGATCATCTATTTTACGAAACTTCAACTCGAATTCTCCTTTTTCCACACAATCTCTTATGCAGTTATATTTGATATCAATATGTTTAGTGCGACTATGAAACAATTTTTTTCTTATGGAAATTGTAGAGATGTTATTACCATAAATAATTGTGGCATATTGTCGTTCTTGTTTCATATCTGTAAATATTTCGTTCAATCAAATTGCTTCACATGTTGTTGATTTTGTTGCAATATACTCTACCTCAGTATAAGATAATGAAACAACTGGTTATGTATTTGAAGACCATGATATTGTGTTGAAATTATGCTTATATTGAGAGGGAAATGAATCATTATAATTTTTTTTTTCATTTATTTAACCATTCATTAGCACTTATATCATCAATCATACATTATCACATATAAACTTAACTCACAATGCATAGAGTTTAACATGGAAACCCTTGCAAGCAAAAACTACAAAAAATTATCTTTATAAATGTTTGTAGGAACCAACCTATTGTTACAAAGTTTGTAGGAACCAACCTACTAGAGACACCAATCTCCTCAATTGAGCACCAACTTAGCAAGATACACCAATATCTTCAGTTGAACATCAACTCAGCAAGACCTGTATAGGCACCAACCTATGATCTTCATGCATAGAGTTCTTTTGATTTTATGTGCATGCTTTATACTTCATGTTTTTCATAGAATCATCATACCCTTAAATTTCATGCTCGAACTCCTCTCTTTTATTCATATCCTAGACATAGATTCAAACCTTGGTTAGATTTGGACTTCATGCCCTAGCGAACCTTTAGCATCATTCCAAGAATAAAATTCCACACTACAACATCAAAACCTAAAAATATCTCTCTTTGCAGCATCAAATACCTTGGTCCTTCATAGTGCATCCTTAAAACTCCAAAAAAAATCCTCTTGCACACCTTTAGACCCCAAGAATAATCTTCATCTTTTCTTTTTCACCTTATATCTCTTTTGTAAACCTCAGACTTGATCTTCTTACTTGGATGATGTACAAATGCACATGTCTATCCTATATTTATAGTGCTTGTTAAGGAAAAGCTATAGAGTACCTTACTTAATCATTTTCAGGTCTTCCCTAGCTAGGACAAGATAGTTGGGAATGACACCCGAGGTTTATAAACTCAAAATATTCACTCAATCCGCAACTATTAATTACAAGGATTGAGGATGATTTTATAATTTAAATATGTTGCAATTTAAAAAAAGATTTATAAAGCTACTGGAATGTACACACATTTTACAATAAAATAAACATGGAGATCAAAAGAAAAAAAAGTAACCAAGTCATGAAAAGACATGTATGAGACATAATAACAATTTGATTTTATTTCATTCTCATATACCAAAAGTGTTTTTCTCTTTACAAAACCCCTGCGAGGGCATGGACCAAAGTCTGATCTAGAGATCTTCAATGAACACCATACAAAAAGAATCTGACAGTAAAGTAAAACTGAAATTAATAATCTGGATCAGATTGCCACAAATTGCTTCCATTTTGACTCTGCAAGATACTATTTATCATCCATGAAAATTAATTCACCAACAGACAAGAATACACAGACTATCAAGGATGAATCAACGCCTCTAAAACAAGCGTTTGAAAAGTGTGGTTCAATCTTTAACCTTGTTGTCTACAATAAGACCCAGTTGTCAACAAGAGAATTAGGCTTTCGAATAAACTCATAAATGAATGAAAACTGAAACTATCTCATGTAACTAAAGAGAAAACCTTAGTCTTATTTTCTCCTTCTATTATCCTTTGTCTCTTCTTCTCATTGAGCTTTTATTCTTTCCCAATAAGTTGAAGTAGTTCAACTACTTTCTTTATTTAAGTTGATTTAAATTAACTAATTAGTTTAGGAGAAATAAATAATAATAATCTAATTAAGGGTCTTAATTAATAATAACTAGGTAGGTGGGACCCCTTGTGACTCCCGTCATTTTTTCTTTTTAAATCATGAAATATAACAAAAGATAATCATTTTGACCATATTCCACCCTTGTAACTCCCTTGAATATATTTTAAACTGGATATTTAAATATCAACAATAATTTATATCATATCCAAAAAGAATACATATCCACATTATCCACAAAATATCAAAAATAGGGCTTGTTGTCCAAAATATGCAAAAAACCATTAAACATTGTCCTCATCAACTGAATCACATAAAACATAATTTAAAAACCATATTTTCCACTTTGTGAGGCAATTTTCCTTTTTTCACTGTTGTTTCCCTTAGACTTTTCTAAAGTAGTCTGTGGTTGATTGGACCCTTGGGGTTGTATCTTATTGATCACATGGGAGAAATCATCCTTTAAATGAAGGAAGGAAGACACAAATTTAGAGGAATCAATAGAGGGAGAAGAAGGGGAGGAGATTGTTGTTCCTTTATCTTGCCTAGGTTGGAGAATATCAGTTTTCAATCTCTTACTGGCATGTGAAGACTGTGTTGGGTATGTGTTATATTCTTTGCATGTGTGTGGGGGGGGCGCGTCAGATATGACAATTGCGTCTGACGATCCCTCGTACTAGTGCTCTATTTGTGCCCTATGCGTCGGGCACTTTCCTAGGGGGGTCCCAGGGGGGGCAAGTATGCCCCCCTGGTTACGTGCAGCATTCAGGACAGCACCCCGAAATTTGTTTTTGGGCGGTTTTTGCTATTTTTAGTGGTTTTGTAAATTAATCCCGGATTAATGGATTAGGGTTTTGGTATCTACAGAATACCTAAAAACATTGTATATATTGTATGATGAATGGTGAAATTCGATATAATGAATATAAGAAAGGTTTTCCCGGTTGAGGGTTTCCGGTATAAATCTCTGTGTACTATGTG
>JZKD02S2262494.1:0-12124 GCA_000966675.3 Picea glauca
GAGGCCTTGCTTAAGAAACACCGGAATGAGCCTCCTCCCCTTAGGGTTTTGACTCTATGGCCCTGCCATTGCAGCACCATAAAGCCTAACTCTCTTGTCCTTAGATTTAGATTCTGCCAAGACATAGCCCTTGCTTCTTGACTCCATAATACCCTAAGGCACTAGTTTAACTCTCCAACGTTGAGCTTCTTGCGCCAAAACAACTTTTTCGAACTTCTTAAATTTGAAACCCTAACTAACCCTAATGTCTCACTAACCCTAATTTGATGATGACGTCATGCCTCTTTTGAGATCTTGGCTGATGTAAAACGTTGTGGCTTAGTCATCTAAATGATAGACATTGAAGTGTTGATAATTTCCATTATCCTATTTGCAAAACGTCCACCTCTTTTTCTTGTGATGTAGTCCATATGGGTTCATGATCTACTCTTCTATAGTTTCCTTCATACTGATTGAAGCTTCTTTGATTCCTGAAGGTAGGAGGTCTTCTTGGATATTCATCTCTTTTGTAATCATTTCCTTTTTCTGATATCCTGGTCCACGTCTCATAAACTGTCTGTGTATCTCTTTCTTCAACCTTCTTGTTGGTATTTTCATCTTCTTTGTATGAAGTTTCACCCATCCATCCAATATGTGTTAAGTCTTTTGGCACTTGAGAGTTTCATAAGCTCTTCCTCAATGAGACAACTTCTTGTTCAAGTTTCTCACAATCTTCTTCTTTCTGCATCATTTGGACCTTCTTTACTTCTCCTATTCTTCTTGCTTCTTCGAGTAGAGTTTTCAAGGAAATAGTTTCTTCTCTTAGTTTCTCAAAGTCTTCTAATTGTTTCTTCAAGCTTACAATTGTCTNCAATATGTGTTAAGTCTTTTGGCACTTGAGAGTTTCATAAGCTCTTCCTCAATGAGACAACTTCTTGTTCAAGTTTCTCACAATATTCTTCTTTCTTCATCATTTGAACCTTCTTTACTTCTCCTATTCTTCTTGCTTCTTCGAGTAGAGTTTTCAAGGAAATAGTTTCTTCTCTTAGTTTCTCAAAGTCTTCTAATTGTTTCTTCAAGCTTACAATTGTCTTTTCATAACTACCCAATTCACTTCTTAGTTTTCTACGCGTGTCTTTGAGCTTGGTATTTTCAATATCAGCATGCTTCAATTTTTTAAGATTCTCATCTTCTTGTTGAATCATTTATGCTTCATGATTTTCTTCTTCTTCATTGAAATTTTCTTCTTTAGTGTCATCTCTTTCAATCCTTGGATGAGAGCATTCAAATTCAATATGACTTACTGCTTCACAATTAAAGCAAAAGAACTAACCTCTATTTTCTTCTTTGAAATCTGAGATGTTGTAATTTGCTTCAACTTCTTCTTCTTTTGCTTCTTCCCTTGCATAAAGGTCTTGTATATTGTCCCAAAGATCTTTTGCTGATGCACATGATCCCACCTTGGATTTTATTGAATCTGTCAATCCATCCAGGATGGTATCTATTGTCAATTTGTTGTTCATTTTTGCTTCCTTTTGAGCTGCAATCTTTTGTTTCTTCAAAGCATTGTATCCTGAAGCAACTGAAAACCAAATATCTGCCGCAAGAGATTTCAAGTAAGTTTCCATTCTATTACTCCAGTATTCAAAATTGTTTCCATCAAATGGTGGAATCCCATTTGGAATGTTGTCTTCCATTTCTGCATAGGATCTTCCTTCNTGATTAATAGAAATCGTGTATTACTGTATATATGTGTTTATGGTTTCATCTCTGATACATTTCTGTTATATTATTGAATATCTACAATATCTCTGTGCATTTCTTTATTATATCTTCGCTCTCATTTCGTACCGAAAATAATCCAGATCAGTGGTATCAGAGCAGGCTGCTCTTGAATTTTTTTTTCAGTGCATGTCCCCGACGAGGTCTGAGTATAGCAGGTTGGGTCTCGAGCTTGTCTCTTTTGAATAAAATCTCTCTCGCACACCCAAGAAACTCTCAATGGTGGAAGAAAAGAAAATCGATGGAGCAGACGATCTTATCAATCTGTTGCTTGAGAAAGCTCTCACGCGACAAAGGGATGAAATGATGGAGAATTTTTCCCACATCCTTAAATGCCTGCCGATAGCATCAGGCACATCTTCATCAAGAAACCACTTTGGAGGCACCTCGCCTTTCAAGGTACAGGTTAATTTTGATATTCCCGTATTTGAAGGTCAAATAGATGCNGATGCAGATACCCTAGATAAATGGTTAAATCTGCTAGAAGGTTATTTCTCTGTTCATAATTTTTCAGACAAGGAAAAGATCACCTTCGCACTCCTTAAGGCTCTCCCCCATGTCATACATTGGTGGGAAACTTACTGGGAGCAGAGTTCCACAGAGGATTCTGGAATATATGGGGCCAAGCCCACTTGAGAATTTTTTGTGGATGCGGTAAAGGAACAATACTACCCTGTTGGCAACTATGAGGACCAGTACATGAGATGGACCACACTACGAAAAGAGAAGGGCCAATTAGTTCCGGAGTTCACCAATAGCTTCCATACCTTGTGCACCAATCTGGGTATAAAAGAATCTGAATGACATTTGTTTTTGAAATACCGTGGGGCTCTACACAGATACATCCAAACTGAAATGGATTTTCTGGACATCTCATCACTTGGTGTTGCCTATAGATATGTTGTTAAAATTGAGCAGAAATTTAAGCACTAGAACAAACGGGATTTCAGGTCTGCAAATCCACAACAACCAAAGTATGACAAAGACAACCCTAACAAACAGTCTCCCGAAAACCAGTCCAAGCCACAAGAAAATAAGGGTCACGGGAAGACAAAGAAGGACACCGAAAAATCGTGCAATTTCCACAAAATCCCCTGGCACAACACCGATGAATGTCGCTCAAAATAGTCATTGGTGACCGAGATCAAAGACAAGGAGCTGAACCCTGATTCAGAATCTGATTCTAAAAATACTGGTAAAAGACAGATCATCGACGCAGACCCCACTTCTATTGTCGCAACCGCAACAATTCAACCAAAAGAACCAACAGATCCAGAAGAGGGGGGGTGCCTTTTTCATGCACATATGTGGGTGAAGGGGACCCCGCTGAATTTTATTGTTGATAGCGGAAAACAGAAGAACCTCATCTCAACAAAGGTTGTCAAACAGTTGGGATTATCGACAACACCACACCCGCAACCATACAACATTGGGTGGCTTCACCAAGGACGAGATCTTCGTGTCAGCCAATAGTGTCGATTGTCATATGGCATCCTACCCTTCAAGGATGAGGTATTATGTGATGTTTCCCAACTGGATGTCTGTGATGTTCTCTTGGGCTAGTCATATATGTGGAAACGCCATGCTATCTATGAGTCTCGACCCCATAGTGTCATTATTACTTTGGGGGGTCATCTCTACAGGATACCAGAGGCAGTTCCAACTAATGCCCCACCTAAACAGTGCCACAAGGTAGTATCTCATACTACAAAATTCATCTTCTCCACAATCTGTTCAAAGGGTGAACAAAAGAATACTACAACCACCACAGATTCGGCCAAAGCACCTTCTATCCAACAGAAGCAGGTCGACAAGGTTGTAGCAAAGCACGAAGATTCCTTCTGCACACAATCATCTAAAATATCCAGACTGGTTAAAAAGGTCCAAACCTTCCAGCCATGGGTTCGTGACAGATTTCCACAAACTATGCATCGTGACTTCTCCAGCAAGACAAACAACTCACCAAGATGCAGATTCAACAAATGCTTTTCCCTCTCCCCAGGGAACTCAACGCAATGGATACCATTGGTTCCTAAGGAGGGAGGATTGATCTAGGTGGATATCGGTGGCCACCCACCTTTTCCAAATGGCTCAAAACAGTTTTCTGGCAATTTTGGCAATTTACTATTTTTAGCAGGTTTTAACTTCCGGGGCCATTTTGAGGGTCCAAATGAAGGTTTTTCGAGATAGAGGTTCTCAATTATATCTAAAGGCATTATTGGTCCCCCAAAATTAATCTCCTCTATGATACCTTTCCAACGAGCTATCACACGCCTAAAACAGAGATCGTATGCAAAAGTTATGACCCTGGGAAGTTGATGCACTCACTTACCCAAACGGGGCCCACATGACTTTTGGCACTTCATCTCCTAGGGTTAGGTTTTTGGATTTCTAGGACTTTTGGCATTCTCATTTATTGTAAAAGGGCCTTCAGAGCCTCATTGTAATCATCTTCTTGTGAATGTGAGTAGCCGTCACATCTCTTCTCAGAGATAAGCTGCCACCATTCTAGCGAGTCTTTCACTCTGTATTTTTACAGTCTCTGTACATTTCTCTGATTAATAGAAATCGCGTATTACTATATATCTGTGTTTATGGTTTCATCTCTGATACATTTCTGTTATATTATTGAATATCTACAATTATCTCCATGCATTTCTTTATTATATCTCCACTCTCATTTCGTGCCGAAAATAATCCGGATCAACAAGGTCAAGAATTCGTGCTTGTCTTGGTACGAACAAGGTTTACAGAAAAGTTCAAACTACCCCAATTAGAACAAAAGGCTCTATCTGAGTTGCATGAGATCCAACAGCGGGAAGACGAATCAGCCTGGGAATACAACCAAAAGTTTAAAGATGCCATAGGGAGGTTGGCACATCCAATCCATGAAGAACATCAAAGGGATTGGTACATTTAGGGGTTGCTTCCTCTGAATCGGATTCCACTAACGTAACAACGAATAACCATGTTAACAAATGCCTTGGAATAATCGATGAAGATTGAATCCATGGAAGGATACCTTGGGAGCCTGAGAGTGACCAAACCCCCAAAATAATGCGAATCTGGTGCAAATACAAGGGCGGATATCGACACTTACACAAAATATTCAAGAGATGACGATACCCAGACCAGGACGACCACAGGTTTGGTGCACCGGATGTTATGAAAAAGGTCATCTGGCGAACGGATGTTCATGAATATGGGGAATGGGACCTCCTCAGAATTTGATGATACCCACACCAGGACCCGCGGGAGGAGTTTCACAAGTGTCAAAGAACTTACCATTCCATAACCCCACTCTGTATCATGCTTTTCTAGGAGGCCAAGCACCACCAACAACTGAGTATTGTGAAATCTGTCAAACCCATGGGCATGGGCCAAGATAGTGCCCCATTATGCAGAAATATTTGATAGTACCAAATACAATACACTATGAGTTTTGCACGTCTACCACACACACTACCAATCAATGTAGAGCGTTGGATGCACTTCCAGACAGGTTAGACCGAACAACATTCAGGGTAAATGAAAACCCTCAAGGACTAGGAAGAGGTCAAGGAGGTGGAGCTAGAAGAGACCTCCAAGGAGGAAGAACTAGGGGAAGAGGGCCAAGAAGATGTTATAACTATGATGAGAAAGGGCACACAACTAGATATTGTCCTCATCCAAGTCAACCAACTGCTCTCATTGCAGAACCAACGACCACACAACTGAAGATTGCCTAGAATTAATTGAAAAATGGGAGGATAGAGTACGAAAAAGAGGAACTAGTCTCATCAGTTCAGAAATCAAGAGGGTTATTAAGGAAAAATTTCCCAACATTAATATCATTACTCGAAGAGGAGCGAAGACATGAGCTGATGTTGATAGTCTACCTCAGATCCTTAAAGCAGCACATAAAGAAGACATGTATGACCCTATGAAACAAAAGTTGTTCTTTAAAGATGCCATAGAAGTATTTCATAATATTCCTAACTCGGAGATGCAAGAGAAACCCCCACAACCTATTGTTTATCCTAATATGGCACAAGTTCTTGCTTCACCCCCTGCACCTATAAACCCTGTATTCATGCCGAGACAACCTAAGCAACCTCAAAATGTAGTTGACCTTTGGTTTCAATTATTCTCTAACATTCTGGGGAATGATCAACTAACATAAAAGTTGCACAATGTGCTATACCTAGTTTTAGGGAACAGAGAACCCCTAGAGGCAAGAATAAGGTCTAATATTCCTGAGAAGAGTACTCAGAGAGTGCAATGAAGAAAAGTATGAACCAGAAAATAATTTAGACTAGTAGCCTAGTTAGATGAATTTGAGATTAAGGACGTCATGTTGGATCTAGGATCCGATGTAAACATTATGCCTAAGAAGACCTGGGAAGCCTTAGGAAAACCTAGGCTGACATATTCCCCAATTTAGTTAAGAATGGAAAGCCAATATTGTATCTTCCCCATAGGAAGACTAGAGAATGTGGAAATAGATGTTGCGGGAGTAAATACAATGGCTAACTTTGAAGTCATTGAGATCATGGGAGAGAAGGACCTTTACCCTACACTACTTGGCATTGACTGGGCTTATGAAAATTATGTAGTAATCGACTTAAAGAAAGACACCATGAACTTTGAGGCTGAGGGAATAAAGGTAGTTCAACCTTTGGATCCATATGTAGGACCCAAGTATATAGAACCCACAAACAATAATGTGGAGGAAGAAGACTTGGACCAGTTGTACACCGTAACAATAGGAATAAGAAACGATTATATAAATCCTACTGCTAATGGATCAGTAAGTTGGAGAAGCATACAGTTAACAGATGAAGATTCAAAATTGGCTTTTGACAGTTGGAAACAAGGTTTGTACAAAAGATTCTCAAGAAGATGCACAACTATCAGAGTGACCAAATGGGTTGGGACCGAAGTTAGAGAACACCCAGTATACGATGGCACCTCATATCTAAAGATTTTTCTGCACAACATGGAATAAAATGTAGTAGAAGATCAAAGAATCTCGGTACTAGATGTAGCTTTTCAGAACACCCCTGCCAAATGGTGGGCTAATCATAAATCCGTACTATGGTTTTACAGGACAACCACAAAGAAACTCCACATGTAGACACCATTCCATCTCATTTATGGGAGAGAGGAAGTGGTGCTTGAAAAATTCATCACTCCAAGTCTATATATTTCACAAGTCACACATATGTCAGAAGAGGAATAGATTACGCAGAGACTTATGAAGTTATGAGAACTCGAGGAGACTAGATTTCTAGCAGACTTCCATCAGTTGGTTGAAAAAACAAGACAAAAAGCTTGGCATGATAGGCACATTAAGACCAAGGTATTCACGCAAGGAGACAAGGTGCTACTCTATGATAGTCGGCACCAAAATCATCTCGGTAAGCTGCGCATGGAATGTTTGCGACCATTCACAATTACGGAGATCTGACCCTCAGGAGCAGTCAGACTTGCCAACTGGATGGTGTGCTGCGACCAAGATGGGTGAATGATGCTCGCCTGAAGCCCTGCCTGTCTCAAAATTGAGAAAGAGGGACCGTCGCTCTAGTTTGAAGGAGCTTGTACATTAGTTAGATTTGCGTTTTCTGAAATTTTTGTAAATTCAGTTAATAAATTCAATGTGCGCAGTGTTTCACCATGACACGAAGTTCATTTTCTGTTTAGGTGTTGTTTGATACAGAACTAATGACTCAACAGTGCAGGATCCGAAGCATAAGAGAATCCATTAATGATATTCATTAATATGATGGGGAAAACCTTTGTGGTTGGAGGGAGGATGAATCTGAATATAATCTGAGTCCATGTGCCACACGAACCCAGTCTAGTCACAGTCTTTATTGTAGCTTGAAAAAATGGAGTGGTTTCCCTAGGACCCTCAACAATGCGCGTAACTGATGCAAATTTGCATAGCCAAAATAGAGTTTCTGACTCTTTTTCTCGCATTGCTAAGATCGAGGATCACACTAGGACCAACAACATAGGAGGAGGTAGAGACCTGCTAGGAGCATTCAATGGCCAGTGGACTTCCACTGTAGATGTGAGAACCCAAAGACACAAATCCTTCATCTATTGATCTCATACAGTGGCCAGCGAAAAAATTATTTGGATTGATCAGAGCATCAACTGATCAATTAGAGAAAAGGCTCTAGGAGGCCGAGAGATCTTCTGAAGTTGCAAGGAAGGAAGAGTTTGTTGCAAAAACATGCAGGATGCAGGAAGCGCATGACAAAATCCAAAGTTCAGTGCAAACTAGAAAGAGTGCAGGAAAGACTTGCCGAAGCCTGGCCGGATATTAAGAAGGTTGTGCCCGCACTACCTAAAGTCAGTGGTTGTTAGGATATTTAGACACTTAGGAGTTAGTAAGATCTACTTGGTCTATTGTGTCGTTAGGTAAAAGTGTGTTTTCTGGTGTGTTTCTTTAGTATGCATTAGTATGCATTTGTAGTTAGGAAATCCGACAGTCACGATATGTTCCTGACATAGAGTGATCCGACGGTTCATACTCTCCTCGATCTCAATGACCATTGATCTGTGGCTTAACACCTGATTGGTCCATGATCTATATTTAAAGAGCATGGAGGGTCATTTTCTGATGATCGATTGTGATAAACTCTCTTGCAAAATATCTCTGTAATCTTTTTCTTTGCATTAATAAATTGCTCCAAGTGGCCGCGTTGGTTGGGGCCGTGGATGTTTCCCCGTAGGGGTTTTACCATGTGAAAAAAATGATGTGTTGATCTTTGATCTGGTTATGTGAGTGGTTACTGAAGGTTTCCATCCTTTGTTGGAATATCTGTGTTTTCGAACATGGTATCAGAGCCTGTTTGAAGACCTTCTCCTATTGAAGATCGAGATCGTGAAGATGAGTTTCCTCATCTCTACTTTCTGTCATTTTCATACGTTTTTGGGATGAGAGGACTGTTCCATTGATTTCAAATCGCTCGTTTCAGCCAGGAACACTTTTCGTTTCACTCGAAAAGGTTTCCGTTTGCCCAAGATACGACCATTACAGTCAGATCCATAAGTATAAAGCTTGAATACACATTTTTTAAAATTTTTGCAGAGTAGTATTTTGACTTTATTTTGGTTTTGTTTTATTTATTTCCGGGTTGCTACTCTTTTATATATGCGTATTCTATTTCCTCGTGCCCTGTGCGATCTTGGAAAATTAGAAACAGATAGGAAAAGGTGCATTTTTCGGGTAAGCTAACTAGATCTAACTCTTGTTGTCATCGAGAAGCGAAATTTTTTTCTTGTGTGAAAATAGTTTTTTTGAGCATGCTCTTCAAGGCCAACAACAACAACAACAACAATCCTCCTTCTGAACATTACAATATGTTTTCCTAGATCATTTGGTTAAAATTTGCCTTATTAAGTAAGATGTCTTGAGTTCAAGTCTCTCTTTTGTTACCTTTTTTGAAAAAGTTCATGCTAAAATAAAAAAGTGTATTTCACTTCAAGTATAAAAGTGAATCACTATAAGTAGCTTTAATATTTTATTTTAGAGTTATTTATTTTGCATGCATCTTTTCTATTATAAAGTAACTTCATTGTAAAAGTGATCCCCACTTCTCTTTATAAAAGTGGGTCACTTCATAAAGCAATTTACACAATCACGTGGTCATTTGGTTACCGATAATGCCTTTTTTTAAAAGGGCATAACTCTAACATCAGAAGTCCGTTTTCAATGTCGCTTTTTTTAAAACCACATAAATTTTTGAGCTCTTTCCATCCAGATCATCAGTTTCAGTTTTTAAATCCACATTATCTGCATATTTAATATGAATTCTACAAATACTGTCTTGCTTACCAGCAACAACTACTTCCAATGGGAATCTCATATGGAAGATTTATTAAGAAGTAAAGGCTTGTACCGGATTACCTTGGGAAAGGAAAAATCACCCATTGATGCTAATAATAAAGCCAAGTGGGATAATAGGAATGAAGAAGAACGTGGACTAATCAAAATTTCCATCTCTCCTGATTTAAGGTACCACCTTCAAGATATTGATGACCCCAAAGAAGCTTGGGACACGATTGAATCTGTGTTTGGTAAACTCAATATTATTTGAGCACAACATTTATACAATCAAATATTGACCTTGAGTCCAAATGATTTTTCTTTCCTTTGAGACTATCTATCTAGGTTTAAAACACTCATAATTTAATGTGAATAATGTAATATAAAGATGGAGGAAGAGCGTTGCATCTATCTTATTATTTCTAAGCTAGGTAGTGCATATTCTATGTTTGTATCTACCTTTTATGCCATGAGAGAGGCTCTAGGGGGATAAGCTTATGAAAAACCTAGTCTTGAGTCCTTTTGTGCTTCTTTGATTCGCGAGGAAGATAATCTTATACAATTTGGAGTGATCAACACTATAGGTCCCTCCAACAAAGCCTTAGTCGCCCAACAGAAAGATAAACCCAAGTATCCCAAGAAGCAACATCCTCGGTACAACAACAAACAACATAAGGGTCCCAAACCTACTCAGACAACTTCAGCTCCTACTGGTGACAAAGGAGCAAAATATAAAAGTAAGAATACTAACATACATTGCAATTTTTGTGATAAAGATGGTCATGATGAGTCCAAATGCTTCAAGAAGATGGCAACTTTAGAAGAAACAGTGAAGAAGCACAACATCAGTATTGATTCTACTTCTTCTTCTCATGGGCTTGCACTTTTTTCTTATGGTTTCTCCTTCAATTCAAATTCTACTACTACTTCTTCTTCTAATGAGTGGCTTATTGATTCAGGATCATCTTATCATATGGCTAAGGATAAAGCCATATTTTCTGCTCTAAACGAATGTAACACCAAGAAAATATTTGTTGGTGATGATAGATCTCTTAGTGTTGTATGATCTGGAACAATTCAAGTAGATAATGATCATTTCAATGATGTATTATGTGTTCCAAGTCTTTCTTGTAACCTTCTATCAGTACATCAAATCACTCATTCAGGTGAAGGTAAAACCATCGAGTTTTCACCTCACCAAGTTGTAATCAAGGATCTAAAATATCCTAAGCATGTTCTTGCAACTGGAATTGGTGATGATATTACCAGGTTGTACAAGTTTGAAAACTTGGGTTATCAACTTTTTCATCAGTTTTTGTTTCTCATAGCAATGACTTGAGCAAACATTGGCATGAGCGGTTTGATCATCTAAACTATCGCTCATTGCATCAACTATGTAATCAACAAATGGTGATTAGTCTTCCTCTTGTTTCATGAAGAGATGGTGTTTGTGCCAATTGTGTTCTCGGTAAACATCATCGAGACAATTTTGACAAACGTGCCTTTTGGCACGCCTTGGGTCCTTTGCAACTTGTTAATAGTGATTTGTGTGGTCCACTTTCTTCTCCTTCTTTTTCTGGGTGCAAGTATTTCTTAACTTTCATTGATGAATTTTCCAGACGTACTTGGGTTTAATTCTTAAAACTCAAGAGTGAATTTTTTGACAAGTTTTTGGCCTACAAGTCCCTTGTAGAAAAGCAATCTAGACATCAAATTCAAAGGTTAAGAACAAATAATGGAGGCGAATATGTGAACAATAATTTTACAAGCTACTGCACTACAGAGGGAATCCAAATGCAACACATTGTTCCATATACACCACAACAAAATGGTGTTGCTAAGAGAAAAAACCACACATTAAAAGAAATGGCTAATTGTATGATCCATTCTAAAGGATTAAGTCTAAAGTATTGGGTGGAAGCCATCAACTGTGCAAATTACATAGTAAATTGCACTCCCACAAAGGCTCTTAAAAATATAACACCAGAAGAATCTTGGAATAAAATTAAACCAGATGTAAGTCACTTCTGTGTATTTGGCAGTATAGCATGGGCTCACATTCCTGATGAGAAAAGGAAAGCATTGCAGCCTAAAAGTGAGAAGTGTATATTTGTTGGTTATTCTGAAGATGTCAAAGGTTACAGACTTCTTCAATCACATTGTAATGAAATTATTATTAGAAGAGATGTTAAATTTGATGAAAATCTATTGGCTTGTGAGTCTGATTTGGCGATTGTGCCTTCTTAGGCCTGCGAGCCATATTTGGTGTTTGTGACTTCTTATGATCTAGTTTCTTCTTCAAATGATGACGGTGAGGATGAAAATCCACCTCCGCCTCCTCACCCTCCTTCAGATGAGTCCTTTGAACCTGAACTAGCACCAACTCCACCGCTTCCTAGATGGGTCCATTCAACATGAGAAGTAGTTGGTGATATTGTCGGTGATCCTTCAGATCAACATCGGACACGTTCATAGTTCCAGTGAGCCTCTTCCATTTTGGCTCAAGTTTCAGAAACTCATGATCCAAAGACATTTGCAGAAGCT
>JZKD02S2262494.1:12134-27802 GCA_000966675.3 Picea glauca
ACCATGTGAAAACCATCCTTAAGAAGAAATTTGAAATGACAGACTTAGGCTTTTTGCACTATTTCCTTGGCCTCCAAGTTTTGCAAACCAATGAAGGAATTTTTATTTCCCAGTCCAAGTATGCTTGTGACCTTATTTGTCTCTTTCACATGGATGTTTGTAAACCAACCCCTTCTCCCTTCCAGTCTGGAGTCAAGATTTCGGCCACCTGTACTTCTCCTAAAGTTGATGCTACCCTGTACCATCAGTTAGTTGGTAGCCTCTTATACTTGACTCATACTCGTCCTGATCTTTCCTTTGTTGTTGGTCTTGTTGCCCGATATATGCAAACACCCCATGAAAGCCATTGGAAAGCAGCTAAAATGATACTTCACTATGTTCGTGGTATAGTTCAGTTCGGGATACATTATAGTTAAAGGGGGACTCCTTTATTGGTTGGTTTCATTGATTTAGATTGGGCTGGCGACCCTGATGATTAGAAGTCTACTGCAGGTTATTTTTTTAGCCTTGGTTCAAGACCTGTCACTTGGTTCTGTAAGAATCAATAGGCTATTGCACTTTCTTCAGCGAAAGCAGAGTACTGAGTAGCAGTAAATGCAAGTCAGGAAGCCTGGTGGCTTCGATAGATCCTTTTAGAGTTTGGATTCTCGCACCAACATCCGACCAGCCTTTGGTGTGACAATTAGAGTGCCATCAAGCTTGACAAAGACCTAGTTCAACATCAGTGTAGAAAATACATCAAGCTACACATGCACTTCATCAGAAAGCTCATTCATGATCAAGTTATTAAAGTGCTCTTTTTCCCTACATAAGATCAAGTTGCAGACATTTTCACATAGTCTCTTACAGAAGCGAAGTTTTCCAAACTTCAATCTATGTTAGAATTTCATGAAGTTTTCATTAAGGGGGGATAATCTCTAATGCGTCCTCCCTTCTCCTATTGTGTCACTATTGTAAATCGGTCAATACTATCCCAAATTGTTCTTAAGGGGGGATGCTAGGATATTTAGAAAATTAGGAGTTAGTAAGATCTACTTGGTCTATTGTGTTGTTAGGTAAAAGTGTGTTTTCTAGTGTGCTTCTTTAGTATGCATTAGTATGCATTTGTAGTTAGGAAATCCAACGGTCATGATATGTTCCCGACATAGAGTGATTCGACGGTTCATACTCTCCTTGATATTAACGAACATTGATTCGTGGCTTAACACCCGATTGGTCCATGATCTCTATTTAAATAGCATGAATGGTTATTTGTCGATGATTGATTGTGAGAAACTCTCTTGTAAAATCTCTCTGTAATCTTTTTCTTTGCATTAATAAATTGCTCCAAGTGGCCACGTTGGCTGGGGCTGTGGTTGTTTCCCCATAGGGGTTTTACCACGTGAAAACATCGGTGTGTTGATCTTTGATCTAGTTATGTGAGTGGTTACTGAAGGTGTTCGTCCTCTGTTGGAATACCTGTGTTGTCGAACAGTGGTGTAAGCGAGCCAAAACACCAGATTGAGTTGCTACAAGGAGCATGGACACAACTCGCCACTCAAACTAAGTGGATGAAAGCACAGTTACAACATGCCCAACGAGAAACAACCTCAGAAGCTGCAAGAGAAGATACAAAAGATAGTATTACAAGGTAACAATGCCCGAGCAACACTATAGAAGCACACAACGGAATGAAAAAATATTTTCGGGGAAGTCAACGACTGGATGGGCATCATTGCTCGACGCAGCCAAGTCTTGGAGGAGGTGCGCACAAAGATCCAGGTGCTGAATGAAGAGGTTGCAGCCATAATGCATCCTATGGAGCAACAAAAGAAGTTCAACCAAATTCAACAGGCGAACACCGACCTGAATTCCCTCTTTGAGGCATAGTCCGTAGCAAAGAAAGCGTTGCGTGATTTCTAACTTGTCATTCAAGAAGTGTACATGCAAATGCATCAAGTTGAGGCAACAACAGATTTTAAGTGGAACTTGTCGGTCACATCTAAGCTAAAGGAAGATAGCAAGGAGACAACCCAACATTTTTTTGGAGAGGCATCACTCCTCGCTAGGAAATGGCAGGACAAAGTGGGAAACTTTCAAGGAGTGAAACAATGAGCCTTAGATTTGGTACCAAATTTGGGCCATTTGTTTGAAGAGGTAAAAGAAGAGAAAGAAAAAATAGAATATCCCAAAAAAGAAGAAAAGGAGGACAAGGTAAAACAACAAATGCTCCTGGAATATGTGAAAGAACCAAGCACTTGACTCGAGGGCGAGTCAAGGATTGTGGTTGGAGCTTGTTGGGCCCTTCGTTTTTGGATAAGGAATTGTGCAAGTTTTGACTGAGCATGATTTGTGCAAGCTTCAAAAGAAGCTGGAAAACAAAGCAAGAAAGAGAAAAAGAAAGTAGTTGCGAAAGTCAACACAACACCAACCAAGCAACAAACGGTTGCAACAGAACAAGGAAGCACACAAGCCGAAATAGAAGACCAAGCCATTGTTGTTTCAATTGTTGTTGCCATTGTTGTTGACATTGTTGTTGTGGTTGGTCAGTTGATTACAAGTTGGTTGTGAGTTGATTGTTGGGAGTTGAGTCAAGTCGAGTCTTGAGTCTGTAATGAATTTGATCTATCGGTTTGAGAATTGGAGCTCTGCAACATGAGTCCAGAGTCAAGAGTCTGTAAAACACACTGCTGTGTAACTATGAGTCTGTAATCAGAGAAAGATTCCGAATATAATATGAAGAAGAACCTAAATTTTAAAATATGACGTGTCTCTGTGTGTTTTCCTTATGCATTACAGTTTTTTTTTCAGGGTTATAATTTCTACTCGATGGTTTTGTGTTTAGATTATTGTTATTAACGTAAGTAGGTTCAGTTCTTGCACGTATATGTTTCAGATCTGTTTATGTCTCTTGCACAAGATCAGGGATGAGTCTTGAAGGCTCTATGGATCCTCCTAAGTCTTTTCCCTACCCTTCCCTATCTATATGTATCAGTATCACTTCGGGTGAGATTTCTTCTCTTCGGAGGAGATGAAAATGCCAACACTCTAGACTACACAGTACCTTTTGTTGGTAACCTGAGAAGGACCCTAGTTTGATTAAACTTGCGCCAACACCATATACCCTTGTCAACACTTGTACAATTTTCTCCTCTGCAACCAATAGTCGGTCCTCCAAATATTAAAATGCTAAGGGAACTTGTTAAATTTCATCCAAGTGGTATGGGATATCACACAATAGATTCTCTGATTTGTTTTCATCTATAAGAATACTATCCCCATAAACAACAACTGATTCACTAGATGATTCCATACAATCTTTACTTACCATACATTGACCTGTCAAATAATGAGACTCGTGTGCAGCATCACCACCAAAATAAACCTCTCCTTTGTCATCCTCCATGCATGGCTCCTGAGAAGATGGATCCATATCCCACATCAAGTTTTTAAATACCTAGTCTTCATCATATTTAGGTATTATCGTGTCTACATCGTCATCAGTATCATAGATAGGATAAGGCGTTGAATACTCATTGTTGAGCTCCAAATATGTCATATGTTATACCATGTAAAACCATCATTCATAAGCCATATTCCCACACTCTTGATAAATTTCATAGCCATTATTCCATTACTTACCACTAAATACATTCATTCTACCTTGTGGTTAATTATTGTTGTTTTCTTGTCTTTTTAAGTCATTAAAGATGTTTTTAACATGATTTTATCAATGATGGTTTAATCCTATGTTTCTATATACAAACAACATGTTCCTGCACTATTCCCGTACTGCATCTGGTATCAGAACATTCTACATTCATTCGGTACCAACATAGTCATCCAATACCAACACACTCTATGGGCATTCGATACCAGATTATAGTTCAAAATATTGGCACGCTTCTAGAGGAAAATAGGGAACATGGGTTTCGTCCAAAGCAACGTCAGAATGTGGAAACATGTATCAAAATTCACACAGCTCGCACATGTGGACCTCTAGCTCAAGGGGAATGATCATGCAAAAATTAGTAAAATGTTCAAACTATCAAGTTGTGCCTCAATTTCCATCTAAATGAAGGTAGATATCGAAATTCTAAGATATGGGTTTTTCCCCGAAGGTAAAAAATTGAGTAATGCATGGGAATGTTTTTAGGATCACAATTGGTTTGGAAGATATGGGTGTATCTCTAACTCGAATTTTCCCAAATTGATGAAAAACCCATATTTTTGTGATTTTGTTCTAAAATTGTAAAATTGGTTTTAACCAAAATTTGAGTTTGTGGAATTTGGTTTTATCCATTCCTCCATGGATTTCATGTATAAATAAGCCTCATAGGGCTATGAGAGAGGGAGAATTTTCATTATGTGAATTCTTTTGTAATGGGGATTAGAGTGTTATCATGATAATGTAAGAGGCTTGTAATTCTCTGAATTTGATGAAATGAAAGAGTTGTTGTTCCTGTGCATGATTCCAAGAAATTGAGTGATTTGATTGTCTTCAAGCAACACTCACCAGATGGGTAAGGCCCCTCAACTTAGTAAGCATGTTTCTTTTTGTATATTAACTAATTAGCATTTTATCTATGGTTTTTTTGTTATTTTTCAATTTGTTAGAATTCCATTCATAGATTGGATTGTGTGGTTTGAAATTTTAATTTTAATTTTATAGTGATTATGTTAATTAAAAATCATATTGCAAGCCTCTCAATTGAAGACATCATCATGTTGTGTTTTGTGTAGCATTATTTTCCATCAAATTTGCGTGCTTAAATTTATGTATATTATTCTTATGCTCTGTTTTTATGCTGAATAGACTATGGACAGTTCCTCATTGCATTTGTCTTCTTCATCATTGATTTTCCATCCAATTTGCCAATAAAATCTACCATTCAAATCATCCATTAGTTTCTCACTTTCCAAAACATTATAAAAGATAGTGTTAGTTAACATATTATTGTTTTCATTCACTTATAAAAGAAAAAAGAAACATAGTTGTCTTATTTGTTGCATATACATAACTTTCCTCTTCCATATTTGTTCTTTTCCCTTCAACACAATTTTCCCATTAATTACATATTTTCTTGGATTTCTTTGAGATTTATTTTGTGCTTAGTCAATTTCATTTCTACTTTGTTCATGTAATATGTTATGTACTTGTATTGTTCCTGCTATTGTTCTGGTACCTGTACTTCTACTGTTCTAGTACTTGTATTATTCCTGTTCTAGTACCTGTTACTGTTCCTGTTTCGATACCTTCTACTATTCTTGTTCTCTTACCCGTGTGCAGTTCAAATTTATATAGTGTAAACTGAGTATTGAATGCATATGAATAACTAAATCCTTGTGTGTATGATGAGTGGTTTTCTTTGTATTTTTTCAGTTTTTCCCACTTAGGTTCATTTCCTACATTCACATGTCATTTTCATAGTTTGGAGTAGGTGTTGTTTTCTATTAGTTTGATTGTTTTTCCCTTTAGTTAGTTTTCTTCAATTTGGCTTTCTCATAGTTTAAATTTCCTGCACTGGTTTAACATTTCCAATTCCTACACTAGTTTAGCATTTTCATTCCTGCATTTTAATTTCACATAGCTTCAATCAACAATGGACAGATTAAGGGTCTAGTATGACCTCCCGTGATAGGTTTCATTCCAAGGTGATTAGTTTATTTCCTATCAACTGAAGTCATTCTTGTTTTCTTGTTTCTTTTATTGCATTTAGGTGTGAATCCTTAGTGTTAATTTCCCGTAGTTTGTTTTACTTTAATTTTCTCAGTTTGTTCAGATTGTTGCCGGACTTAGGATAGTTAGCCTCTGATCATGCATTTCATGTTCCTTCACCTCAAAGCTTATGAGCCCCGGTTGGTAATTTAATGTGAGAATTAATAGTGCATATATTTAGCCCCGCATTTTTGGCATCATTGTCTGGGAGGTGCTAAAGGGATTAGAAGTCTAGGTAGGTAGTTTTGATTTTAAATTACACAACGTAGGGGGAGGAGAAAGTATGGTAAGATGTGAGGGAAGAGCCCACGCTTCCACTTTGGTGGGGTTTCTCCGAAGCCTCATTGTTCTCTTTCATGTGTGTGTGTTTTTTTTAATGCAAGTGTGTGTTTCCTTCTTTTATGCAAGATTGTGTTTTTATTTATGAAAAATTAGTTTTATTTATTATGAGATAACTTGTGCGAATAGATACCCTGGTGAAAATAACGTCCTTTTAATGCAAGAGGTTCAAATTTTGATGTGTTTTATTTTTGCAAATAGTTTTAATTTCTTAGTTTTACAATTCATACATTTAAATGATAAATCACTTTTGGGGTGTTGTAAGAACCCCCGAGTACTAATCAGCGTTGCGAGACATGGATCATCAACCAATTAAAGTAATTCATGGATTATCAAGATATTGAAGAATTCTCCTCCAAGAACTTTCTCACATTCTAGCAACAACTGGGATATCTACCTCTCAGGAAGAGCATATCTTGACAACAGCCAAGAATTTATTTGTCTCTCCACAAGAAGATTTAGAAGCTTTTTCTGATTCTTCTTGCTAATTTGTTGAGGAGACTAAATAATCATGGAGAGAATTTGATGGAGATAAACCACTAGAACCTAATATCGAGGATTTCATGACATGCCTATTGCCAGATCCTGTATGCATCGAAGAGACAAACAATCTGAAAGAAAATGATCTGCGTGGCATGATAGAGGAAGACATGCAACATGAAATAAAGAAAGAAGGGAACCGAAAATATCATGATTCTATTGAAATCTGGTTCCAATAAGTTATTAGGTCATACCACTCTTTTATTTTTCATTAATGTTTGATCGCATCATCAAAGAAGCTAGTCCTTCATACTCTAGTATGCATTAAAATTTATCTTTCAAACCCGAGCATGAATGCATTTTTGCACCTGTTATGCACATGGTTACAATGGAATTATTCTTACACGTGAAACATGACTTCTTTTTCTTAGATAGCATGGGGTAATAAATAAAAGCGGCATGCTAGTTATCCTAGTTCTAGATAAACGCAACATATTTTCATGTTTCTTTTCAAATAAATGAATTGAGATGAAGATAATATTGATGATAGAATATCATAAACCAAAACAACTTAGGATATCTATTCTTCTTATTACATATATATTTCTAACCATTAATAATAACAGTTGCTCATAAGCTTAATCTTTGAAACATTATGGGGATTTACTAAAAGGTCTACATAGTGATACCCATAGGTAACTTGTACAACCTAGTTTCATATCAGAACTTGTTATTCAAGCATTCTTATCAAATAGTAGCAGGAGAGTGAATGAAACTTCAACTTGTGAGGGAACACAGTATTATATGAAGAAGATGAAATTAGGGACTAGAAACACCTTTAGGTCATTCTCTTATGGCCTCATCCACCACACATTAAGTAAATTTAACCATGATATGTCATTGGAATAATCTAAATACATAAGTCTATTTTTCATGCGAACAATATTTCTTGGGAAATGGGTCATTCTATCAAGGGACAATATTTTTCTTAGATGTCAAAGTTACCCCATCGGGGTATTGAAAATGCTTGCTAGCAATGGGTTCTGACTTTGATATCTTTTACTATGCCTAATATATATTTGTCTCTATGAACAATATACTTGTGTAAACCCTTAAGAAGAAGCATGCATGGTTGAACAAAAGGCTAATGAACCTCATCTAATTATCATTTGAGAATGTCTATAAGATTATCTTAAGACACTGCCATTCATATCTAAAATGTCATTTCCCTAGAAGTGGGACCCATAAGTGTAAGAGTCTAATAAACTCAAATGCAAACTTTATCAATATCACTTGAATGACATAAATTCTCCGATAAATTAAAACATGGATGTCTGGTTTCCTATCGGTTTCTCATTTATCAAAGACCACTTATGTCCTCATGTTTTCCTATTTAAGGATGAGAGGGAAAATCCCCCAACATAATTTACCTGGTTTCTTGACCAAAAAATGTTAATGATTGATGGAATCATATGTAATAAGTAATTTAGGAATTTCCTTTATGCTTGTAATATTTTAACATAAATTTCATTTCCAAATTTATAAGCATGGATAAATTTTAAGTTTTGGTTGTTTCTTTAAGCATGACATCGATGTTTATTTATTCTCTCATAATAACAATATTGGTTTAGTTCTTTATATTTTTTTGTTCTCGTACTGTTCGTACAGAAACCAATAGGTTCCTGTACCAACAATACAAAAAATTAAATATTTTTTGAGGGTACTTTTTGCAGGGTATTTTCAGCAGCTCTTAGCTTTGGCATACTTCATTTCCATCACTCAGTCAACATGCACCAGTTCCACATAGTCCTCTTTCATCTTGCAAAAATTTTTGTGTGCTAATAAGAGTTTGCATGAGGACATGCAAACCAACAAGCGTGGGTGAGAGAGAGAGATAGAGATAAGGGATCTCAACATATCAACATTCATCAACTCTCTCCTACATCTCTATCAAATCTCAGTCTTTTTCGGCTTAATTGTTAGTTTCATCTAGCATGTACTCCCATTCATATTCCACTTCATCAACCTATAATGCACATTAAAGTGAAGGTAAAATTGAGGTAAAATTGGTTTAAGACTCTTTGATTCATTAAAAAGTTTAAGGGAACTTGATGATTAACCATTCCATACATTTTATCTCCCGTAAATCATTATCATTTAATCTCCATCCACAATTCAAGAACAAAGTATACAAACACCTAAGTCTGTATTCATATTATCATATCATCCACCATCCCATCTCTCTCTTGTCCTCAATTTTCAATGATCTATTCTAAAATAAATCAAGTTAAAAATCTATGACAATATCAAATGAAAAAGGGACATTACTCCATAAAAACCAACACCTAAACAAAGAACTAAAGTCACAGAAATCAATAATTAAATAGAGTATATAAGAATTTTGAATGCATGAGGACATGCAAACTAGTAGGCATGGGGGAGTGTTGAGCTTCAAATATGCCATATTTATACCATGTAAAACCTTCATTCATAAGCCATATTCCCACACTCTTGATACATTTTATAGCCATTATTCGATCACTTACCACTAAATACATCCATTCTACCTTGTGGTTAATTATTGTTGTTTTCTTGTCTTTTTAAGTCATTAAAGATGTTTTTAACATGATTTTATCAATGATGGTTTAATCTTATGTTTATATGTCCAAAGAACATGTTCCTGCACTATTCTTGTACTACATCCGGTATCGGAACATTCTACAGTCATCCTATACCAACACAGTCATCTGGTACCAACACACTCTACAGGCATTTGATATCGGATTATAATTCGAAATATTGGCACGCTTCTAGAGGAAAACTAGGGACATGAGTTTTGTCCAGAGCGACATTGGCATGAGGAAACACACGTGTCAAAATTCAACCATCTCACACGTGTGGACCTCCATCTTAGGGGGAACGATTCTTAAAAAATTAGTAAAAATTTCAATCTTCCAACTTGCGCCTCAATTTTTGTGCAGATGAAGGTAGATCTCAAAATTCTAAGATATGGGTTCTTTTCCACAAGGTGAAAATTTGAGTAAAGTGTGGAAAAGTTTTCAAAATTCGAATTGGTTTGAACTATATGGGTGGATATCTAACTCGAATTTGCCTAAACTGATGAAAAACCTAGATTTTTGTGATTTTGTTCTAAAATTGTAAAATTGGTTTTAACCAAAATCCGAGTTTGGGGAATTTTGTTTTATCCATTCCTACATGGATTTCATGTATAAATAATCCTCATAGGGCTGTGAGAGAGGAAATTTTTTCGTTATGGACATTCTTTTGTAATGGGGATTAGAGTGTTATCATGATAATGTAAGAGGCTTGTAATTTTCTGAATTTGATGAAATGAAAGAGTTGTTGTTCTTGTGCATGATTCAAAGAATTTGAGTTATTTGAATGTATTCAAACATTACTCACCAATTGAGTAGGGCCTCTCAACTTGGTAATCCTACTTCCTTTTGTATCTTAACTAATTAGCATTTTGTCTATGTATTTTTTGTTATTGTTCAATTTGTTAGAATTGCATTCACAGTTTGGATTATGTGGTTTGAAATTTTAATTTTATTTTTACAATGACTATGTTAATTAAAACTCATATTGCAAACTCTCAATTGCAGACATCATCACGTTGTGTTTTGTGTAGCATTATTTTCCATCACATTTGCATGCTTGTATTTTTGTATATTCTTCCCATGCTTTGTTTTTATGTTGAATAGACTATGGACAATTTCTCATTGCATTTGTCTCCTTCATCATTGATTTGTCACCCAATTTTCCTATCAAATATACCATTCAAATCAACCATTAGTTTCTCAATGTCCAAAACATTATGAAACGTAGTATTAGTTAACATATTATTATTGTTTTCAAATTTCTGTGGTGAGGAGTTTCAAAGGTATTTTTTTGGATAATCCACAGTTGGTGTCATTTTCATCATTGATGTTTCGAATCTGAATCGGGATTTATCATCAAGACTAATCCCGATTCATATTCGAAATGTCGAAGACGAAAATAACATATTGTTTGCATTCACTTATTAAAAAAACACAAAAACATAGTTGTCTTATTTTCTACATATACATAATGTTCCATTTCCATATTTTCTCTTTTCCCTTCAACACGATATGCCCATTGATTGAATATTTTCTTGGATTTCTTTGAGATTTATTTTTGTGCTCAATCAATTTCATTTCTACTCTGTTCATGTACTATGTTATGTTCCTGCACCCTGCTAGTATTCCGGTACCTATACTGCTACTGTTCGGTACCTGTATTGTTCCTATTCTGATACCTTTTACTGTTCATGTTTCGGTACCTGTGTGACACTTGAATTTATATAGTGTAAACTTAGTATTGAATGCATACAAATAATTCAATCCTTGTGTGTATGATGAGTGGTTTGCTTTGCATTTTTCCATCTTTTCTTGCTTAGGTTCATTTCCCACATTCACATCTTGTTTGCATAGTTTGGAGTAGGTGTTGTTTTCTATTAGTTCGATTTCTTTCCCCTTTAGTTATTTTTCTTCAATTTGCTTTCTCATAGTTTAAATTTCCTGCACTATTTTGATATTTCTGATTCCAGCATTAGTTTAGTATTTTCATTCCCACATTTTAATTACACATAGATTCAAACACCAACGGATAAATTAAGAGCCTAATATGTCCCCCGATGATAGCTTTCATCCCAAGGTGATTACTTTATTTCCTGTCAACTAAAGTCATTCTCTTTTTCTTGTTTCTTTTATTGCATTTAAGTGTGAATCCTTAGTGTTAATTTCTTGTAGTTTGTTTTACTTTAATTTGTTCAATTTGTTCAGATTGCCACCAGCCTTAGGATAGTTAGCCTATGATTCTTCATTTCCTATGCCTACACCTAGAAGATTATGATCCCCCGGTTGATAATTTAATGTGAGAATTAGTAGTGCATATATTTATCCCCACACTCATCATTCTTAGATGCTAGCGCACCGTCATTATCATGAGCATCACTACTAAGGTATGATCTTGAATTCTCAACATCGGTTGATTGGGATACTTCACCATATGCTCCATCAACCTGTCCATCATGAGCACTAGTGTTATGGGCCTCATAGGACAATACTAAAGGTGTACTAGATGTTGTGGTGTCATCATCCTCACTTTTAGAATCATCAAAATCTTCATAAACTAGTACCCTTTTCCTTGGCATCTTCACCTTCTTGTTCACTAATACTTAGGGTTCATACCACTCAAGATGTTTGATGGTGAAAAAATCCTTGAATGACATGGATGTGTGAAATTCCTCACTTAGCCTCATATATTCCCTCAAACAATATGTAAACTCCACATCCTGTCCTCTTTGTCCTGTATTCCATCTCTTTCCAAAACCAACTTGATTTTTCCTCATAGATTCAAGCAAAGAGTGCATTTGAGCTCTTAGAGTAGTCGTGATGCCCAAATAAAATTTGATTTGAATTTGATTACCTCTAAACAAGGATCAGTTTCCCAATAGGATGGTCGTATTTTGGGCTCTGATACCATTGTAATGTCCCTAGTGTTGATGTCTCAATATTTTCCAACTACTGTAGCAATATGAAAGATTTCCCTAGTGTTGACTTTTGTCAAACAATTATGATGTAGGTGTTTTCTTGCTACCCAAACTCCCCTTATATTGCTGTGTATTGAAATTTGTTTTTTTTCTGAAGTATTATACATAGATTTCATATAATTTAAATGCACCATAATTCTTTTATTTATAGGAAAGATGCATAGAAGCAAGCATAGAACACATCCATGACTCAGAGATGATAAAAATAGAAAAACACAACAAACATATTTTATTTATTTACCAACTTATACAGGTAAATAACAAAGGTAACAACTCACAATATGATTAAGATATCTCATCTGATAATTCCTTGTATGCTATAAGAATAAATATGATAGGAGATTCAATATTTAGTGGTATTTTCATTGCACACATAGAAATATGAACTTACCCCTATTCCCACAGAGCTCGAACTGTTATGAACAGGTTGAGCCCAACAGAAAGGGTGGTATCCCTTTGCAAACAAATCAGGTATACTGTCAACTCCATAAGTGAGATAGGGAAAATTGATCTCATGGCCATTGTAATACGCCCAACTCATTAGGGAATGACCAATACAAAGAACCCATGATTTCCTTTGGGAGAAATTTCCCTCCCACAATCAGAACTCGTCCCACAAATAGAACTTGGTCTAAATCAATGCGATTCAAACCTCAACCAGTAACAATACCAGACCATAGGTAAATACTCTTGTCTCTCCCTCAGAAATGCACCTAGTAGTCAAATAATGCTCCCATAGTGAGTATATTTAAACCCCACATGAATTTCTCATCCTTCATGCTCATAAACTTCAATGCACAATACCAAATCACCCTTACTTCCTCGAAACTTGGTTTCACAAAAAAGAAGATTTGACCCCAAGTACCAATAAACTCTACTGCCAAATAAAAATCTGTTACAAATATGAATCCTTCTACCAAAGAAAAAAAAAAATACCCCACATTGAAGCACGATGAAGAAATCCAAATGAGCTCTTCCCCAAATAACCAACTAGGGTGGATAGTCTTACCACCAAAACCAATCTCAAAAATTTCTCCTAGGGTTTTCATCTCAATAGTCCAAAAGCCACAATCGCTCTCTCAACTTGATTTTCGAAATTAGCAACAGAATAATGAGATAAAGGATGCCCTCATTCTCATTTAAACTCTTCATTGACCCTTTTTGGATCCTTTTACCCTTTTAATAAAGTAAAGTGAATTTATAAACTTAAAGTCACTTAAAACACCCCTTTTTATTAACTCCCTTTTAATGTCGAAAAGTGATTAATTGACTTTTAAGAAATTCCCAGACGTCGGAGTCCCTTTTTCATCATCCAAACCTCTAGATATTTTTTTCTCAATTCCAACGAGCTATTACATGAAGGTATCCCCTCAAAAAATATGATCCATATAATATCTTTAGTGTATTTAATTAAAGTATGCTCAATGATAACCCAAAATTATGAAAATCGTCAGAATTCCACGGAACCAAAAGAGAACTGTGTGGAAATGATCCCGATGATGAAATATGGTGGAAGGACTAGTATATGCCCCATATAACCCCTCCAAATCGCATGAGATCATTATTAACCACATTTTATCCTTATAGCCATGTTGACATAAGATCATAAGGTCACCTCCGACCACAAAGAAGGGGAATCCAAAAATGGGGACATTATAGTGGTATCATAACCTAGCTAGAGGGTGCCCTGTTGTAAAAATACCAAGTACAAAAAATCCTACAATTGGGTGGAAAATTGATCTACCTCAGTTAGTTGGCTAGTTTCCAATATTCAATCAAATGTGTCTGTCAATTCTTTTCTAGAATTTTTTTATATATTCTAGTTATGACATCTGTAATGCTCTTTTTTGACCCATTAGATAGTATTTATTTCTTGAATGGGAGAACTTATGTAGAGTGGAGCTACATAATTCTCCTCATTATTGTATTTCACAATATTTCTTACAAGTATATTAAATATGTGTTATTGTTATTAACGTTGTCACTTAAGCCTACTTTTAGACACTCTGCACCTTAGAAAGAATTAATTCGGAAAATTTTGGTTCAAGCATATTTTTCGATATTGAGTTTTGAACATTGTTTGGAACCAAACTTCGTTTTTAGAAGAGTCAATTTGGGATGAAGTGTTAGTAACATATAAACCACATGGATCATCTTAAGATCACTAACTGTGAATTGGGTTGCAGCCATTTGAAATCCTACAAATCAGAATTAGAGTTCTCAATGAGATATCCTAACTCTTGTGACATATACATAATCAATATCTTAGAATTGTTGTCAAAAGTGTGTTTACTATCAAACAGTCCAGGTAGTTGTCTCTCTGTAGAAGAAAATGAGTTTGCATAGTTCGAAAAATTGTGAGTACTTATGAGATGGGTTGTACCCTTGGGGAGGGAACTTTTGGGGAGGTGTGTTAGGATATTTAGATACATAGGAGTTAGTTAAGATCTACTTGGTCTAATATGTCGTTAGGTAAAAGTGTGTTTCTTAGTGTGTTTCTTTAGTATGCATTTGTAGTTAGAAAATCTAATGGTCACGATATGTTCCCGACATAGAGTGATTCGACGGTTCATACTCTCATCGATCTTAACGACCATTGATTCGTGGCTTAACACCCAATTGGTCCATGATCTCTATTTAAAGAGCATGGAGGGTCATTTTTCGATGATCGATTGTGAGAAACTCTCTTTTAAAATCTCTCTGTAATCTTTTTCTTTACATTAATAAACTGCTCCAAGTGGCCACGTTGGCTGGGGCCGTGGATGTTTCCCCGTAGGGGTTTTACCACGTGAAAACATCGGTGTGTTGATCTTTGATCTGGTTATGTGAGTGGTTACTGAAGGTGTTTGTCCTCTGTTGGAATACTTGTGTTGTCGAACATGGTATCAGAGCCTATTTGAAGACTCGCACCTGTTGTAGATCGAGATCGTGAAGCTGATTTGCCTCATCTCCATTTTTTGGCATTTTTCGTACATTTTTGGGCTAAGAGGATTGTTCCATTGTGTCTGGAGAACTCGTTTCATTCAGGAACATTTTTTGTTTCACTCGAAAAGGTTTTTGTTTGCCCAAGATATGATCATTACAGTCAGATTCAGAGGTATAAAGCCTGAATACACATTTTCAAAATTTCTGCAAAGTTTTATTTTGATTTTATTTCGGTTTGTATTTTTTATTTTTGGGTTGCTACTCTTTTAGATCTGCGTATTCTCTTTGCCCTGTGCCCTATGCGATCTTGGAAAATCAGAAACAGATAAGAAAAGGTGCATCTTCCGGGTAAGCTAACCAAGATCTAACCCTTGTTGTCATCGAGAAGCAATTTTTTTTAACAACAACAACAACAACTCTTTTCCCCGTGCCCTGTGCGATCTCAGAAAATCATAAAAAAATAGGAAAATGTGCATCTTCCGAGTAAGCTAACCGAGATCTAACCCTTGTTATCATCGAGAAGAAAAAAATTTCAACAACAACAACAACAACAACAACAACAACAACAACAACAACAACAACAACAACAACAACAACAACAACAACAACAACAACAACACCCCCAATCCTCCT
>JZKD02S2262494.1:33398-65836 GCA_000966675.3 Picea glauca
TCCTCGTAGGGGTTTTACCACGTGAAAACATCGGTGTGTTGATCTTTGATCTGGTTATGTGAGTGGTTACTAAAGGTGTTCGTCCTCTGTTGGAATACCTGTGTTGTCGAACAAGGTGAAACTTGAAAGGAATGTGGCTATTGGACAATAGTGCCATATGATAATTGTAATAACCAAACTATTTAACCCCTTATTAGAATTGATATATTTTTATCATTGTGGTGGTTTTAATGTATGTCCATTATTGTTTCCAGGGTCCTTATTAGATGACACTACTTTTGACATTCCAAATGACTTCAGTTGTAGATTGAATTGATGAAACAAACTACCAAGCACATGCAAATTATGAAACTGCAAGACAAATGATTCATTAATTTTGGCCATATGTAGAATCTAGCAAAGCTATGAATTTCTATCTTGTAGCCTGCGTAAAAACAAATTAAAAAATACAATTTCAATTTTTCTCTTGTTATAAAAATTGGGTATATGAAAAATTGTTTTATATTATACTTGTGATTTTTGTTTACACTAGGACCAAAGAAGAAGCTAACTTGAGTTACTCTTTGATGCACTTGGAGTTTACCTACGCATATTAAAGGTCCTAAATGAAATGAGCACATATGATTCTATTGTTCTTCCTGAATGTAACTCAAGTCAATTTTGTTGGCACAATTACCCAAGTTGTCATTTGAATACTATCCCAAACAACGTACTGTAAGAAATGGCTATGTCAAAAAGTAAGGTTGGCATGGTTGATGGTTCAATTATGTTATTATGTACATTTGAAGGTTTCCTAACAAGATTAATATCTATTTCAAATTAGTTCCTTCACATTGCTTGTCTATTTTCTCATACTTAAACTCATTAGAAAAAACATACAACCACTACGAGTGATAAAAACCCCTCTATAAATTGAAGGTCTGTCCATAAGTGCAACAATACCAACTTTATTTTGGCAAACCTAGTTTTCCCAAATGACTTATGTATACCTAAAAAAATGAAATTGTGAAAGAATAGCTAGATATGAAACCTTGTTGGCATGCTAATTATTTTGTGACATGTCCAAGAGTGATTTGTCATATTTCAGTGAGGTTGATGAACTTAGTGTGGATTCTTCTCAACTTGTTATTATTCCAATTTAGTACAAAGTGGTTCTTTTCATAGCAGTATTCTAAGCCACTTTGATAAATTTATATGTAAAGTTGAGGCTTAAAATATCAAGGGAATAACATCAATCATATACTTTGGAACTCTAACCCACTATTGTTTGGAACCATTCTATTGTATTGAAGTGACGTTGGTAAAATGACTATTATTTTTGTTTTATTTTATTAAACATTAATGATGATGGTTCCTTTATGAGTATGGGTATTTTACAATTGGTATCATAGCCACACGTTACAAATTGGGGCTGTGTGGGATTAAAAATATAGCTAATAGCATGAAAACCCTCATAGCCATAACTGTAATATGTTATAATGGTTCTAGAATGTATACGTCAAGTTTATTAAAAGAGAATATGTTTTATTTGAAGCCTATTAACTATGCTAAAAATAGAAATGTCTCTTTAGAATCACTACAACCTAAATCAAGGTTAGTTGGGATAGATGCCAATGTTTCCCATGATCTACTTGTTTTAGCTATGAAGAAAAAACTACCATGTGGCTTGATTTTGGCATGTTGAATTCATCGATGCTTTGGTAAGTGAGTTTGATGAAGGGATTATGTGAGTTCACATGAGGAATCGACCAATTAGGTAACATCAAGAATGTTGATCATGACCTGCACACAGGTATGAAAAATTTCTCAGGGTAATAAAGCATGTGAATTTAAAGGAATTGGGAAAGAATTCCTTTAGTCATATTCGATATCTTCTTTGATATATTTATGATGATGTATGCATACTTTCTTGTCATTGATTCCTAGTGGAGTATGACAAGGGGAGGAAGATTTCAATATGTAATGAATGTTAGAATATTTTTTATGCATTCATGATTTTGTATGACGTGATTGCGTTGGTTAAGAGTAATAACAAGAGTGATTGAGTCATGGAAGCAATAGGTTCTGCATAATTAAGTGAAGGCATGGAAAGTGAAGGCAAGGCAAGTGAAGGAATGGAAAGTGAAGGTAAGGTAAGTGAAGGAATGGAAAGTGAAGGTAAGGAAAGTGAAGGCATGGAAAGTGAAGGAAAGGAAAGGCAAGTGAAGGCATGGCATGGGATGACAAGGCAAGGCAAGGCATGTAAAGGATATGCAAGGAAAGGCATGGCATGGAAACGCAGAGCATGGCATGACATGGAGTGGCAAGGAAAGGAAAGACATGGCATAACAGGGAAAGGTGAGGCATGTAATTATTATAATACCATAGAAAGTGAAGGCAAGTGAAGTCATGGCAAGTAAAGGAAAGTGAAGGCATGGCAAGTGAAGGAAAGGAAACTGAAGGCATGGAAAGTGAAGGAAAGGGAAGGAAAGATAAGGCATGGCAAGAAAAGTGAAGGTAAGACAAGTGAAGGCATGGGAAGTGAAGGAAAGGAAAGGAAAGTGAAGGCAAGGCAAGACAAGTGAAGGCAAGGAAAGTGAACACAAGGAAAGTGAAGGAAAGGTAAGGAAAGTGAAGGAAAGGAAAGTGAAGGCATGAAAAGTGAAGGAAAGGAAAGAAAAGTGAAGGATAGGGAAGTGAAGGCATGGAAAGGAAAGGAAAGGCATGGAAAGGAAATGCAAGGCAAGGAAAGTGAAGGCAAGGCAAGGCATGACATTGGAAGGAAAGACATGCAATGACATGGTGTGGCCAGGAAAGACAAGGTATGGCGTGACAAGGAAAGGCAAGACATGGAAATAAAAGAGTACCACAGAAAGTGAAGGAAAGTGAAGGAAAGTGAAGGCATGGAAAGTGAAGGCAAGGAAAGTGAAGGAATGGTAAGTGAAGGAAAGGAAAGTGAAGGCATGGAAAGTGAAGGAAAATAAAGTGAAGGAATGGGAAGTGAAGGAAAGGAAAGTGAAGGCAAGCCAAGGAAAGTGAAGGCATGTGATCCATATTATTTTCGGAATGAAATGAAGAAGAGAAATTACAATGAAATACTCATGAAAATTGTCAGAAATAGAGAAATACAATAATACTTGATTTCTATTAATGAAAGAATTATAAAGAGGCTGTAAAAATACAAAGTGTAAGACTTATTTTCAGAACGAAATAAAGCAGAGAAATTACAATGAAATACTCATTAAAATTTCCAAAAATAGAGAAATACAACAATACTTGATTTCTATTAATGAAAGAATTGTAAAGATATTGTAAAAATATAGAGTGCAAGACTCGCTAGAAAGGTGGCATCTTTATCTATGAGAAGAGATGTGACATCTATGCTCATTCTCTAGAAAATGATTACAATAAGGCTCTGAAGGCCTTTTTATGATAAACATGAATGCCAAAACCCTAGACATCAAAAAACCTAACCTTAGGAGATGAAACACCAAAAGTCATGTGGGCCTCGTTTGGGTAAGTTAGTACATTAACTTCTCAGGGTCGTAAAATTTTCATACGATCTCCGTTTTAGGCGCATGATAGCCCATTGGAAAGGTATTTTCGAGAAATACATTTGATGTTGTCAAACTCTGACTCTGTCTATAGTTTGATCGTGCCCCGCCAAAAAAAACACTATTTAGGGCCGCAAAATGGACCTGGAAGTACAAAAAGATGTGCTGACATGAAAACATACAAACTAATCTAGTTGGATTAGGTGGGAGGCCACCAATATCCACTTGGAAGATGTGTAAGGATTCAAACAACCCCATAAGTGTAGAACCCACAATTACAAAGAAGTAGAGAAGAACGTGCTGAACTAAAAATTGTCAAGAGGAGCCATTTGGAATAGGTGGGTGGCCACCAATATCCAACTGGATTAGTCCTCTCCCCTCAGGAAGCAATGGTATCCATTACATTGAGTGCCTAGGGAAGAGGGGAAATAATTTTTTGAATCTGAATCTTGGTGAGTTGCATGCCTTGTTGGATAAGTTGTGTTCCTTGGTTTGTGGAAGAATGTTACAAACCTATTGCTGGCAGGGTTGAATCTGTTCCACCAACCTGTTATCTCTGGGTTTGACAAGGCATTGTTTAGGCACCATTGTAGGTGAAGAAACAATATATTTTTTCTCTTCGACAATATGTTTTTTTTTGGATAGAAGGTGTTGAGGTTTCAATGGTTGTAGCGGTCTTTTGTGCATCCTTTAAAAAGACTATGAAGAGGATGATTTTTTTAGTATGAGAGATTACTTTGCGACACTATTTTGGTGGAGAAATAGTCGGAAATACCTATGGTATCCTATAGAGATGACCTCCCAGAGTAATAATGACACTACAGGGTCTAGATTTATAGACATTATGAAGTTTCCACATATATGCTTGGACCAAACCAACATCACATACATTAATAGGGGAAACATCACACACTACCTCATCCTTGAAGGGTTGGATGCCATAGGACAGGCGAAAGTACTGGTTGACACAAATATCTCATCCCTGGTGAAGCCACCTGATGTTGTATGGCTGCGGGTGTGGTGTTGTCATCAACCCCAATTGTTTGACGACCTTAGCTGAGATGAGGTTCTTCTGGATATCGTTATCAATAATGAAATGCAACAGGGTCCCCTTCACCCATATCTATGAATGGAAGAGGTTCTCCCCCTCTTCATGATCTACTGGTTATTCTAGTTGAATTATTGTGGTCACGACAGTAGAAATGGGGTCTATGTCGATAATCTGTCTATTTTCATTATTTTCTAGATCGAATTCTGAATCAGGATTCGACTCCATGTCTTTGACCTCGACTACCAACAAATATTTAGAGAGACATTCATCAGTGTTGTGCTAGGTGATTTTGTGGAAGTCACACCACTTAACAATGTCATTCTTCATCTTTCCTTTACCCTTCTTGTCATGTGTCTTGGACTGGTTGTCTAGAGGCTATCTTTACCATGCTTTGGTTGTTGCATATTTGTAGGCCTGAATTCCCATTTGTTCCGGGGCCTAAATTTATGCTTTATTTTGATACCATATTGATAGGCAACTCCCATTGATGAGATGTTTAGGAAATCCATTTTGGTTTGGATGTACATATGCAGAGCCCCATGATATCTCATAATTAGATGTCACTCAGAGTCTTTTATACCCAACTTGGTGCACAAGGTATGTAAAGTATTTGTGAACTCCGACATTTTTTGTCTCTTCTCTTGCCGCAGTGTGGTCCATATCATGTACTGGTCTTCATAGTTATCAACATGATAGTATTGTTCTTTGACCGCATCCACAAAACAATTCCATGTGGGATCGTCCCCATATATTCCATATTCCTCTATGGAACTTTGCTCCCGGTAAGTTTCCCATCAACATTTGACATGGGGGAAAGCCTTGAGGAGTGTGAAGGTTATATTTTCCTTTTCAAAAAAAATTTGAACAAAGAAATAATCTTCTAATACATTTAACCATTTTTCTAGGGCATCTGCATCTATCTAACCTTCAAATATGGGAATATCAAAATTAACTTGTAACTTGAAGGGAGAGGTTCCTCCAAAATGGCCACTTGATGAAGATTCTCCTATTGCTATCGGTAGGCATTGAACGATGTGTGAAAAATTCTCCACCATTTAGTCCCTCTATCGCATGAGATCTTGCTCAAGCAACATGTTAATAGTATCTTCTTCTCGATTGTTTTTATTTTCTACCGCCATCGAGGCTTTCTTGGGCGTGCGAGAGTGATTTTCCTCAAGAGAGACAAGATTGAGACCCAACTGACTATACTCGAAACTCGGCGAGGACACACGCTAGAAAATGATCAAGAGCATCCCGCTCTAATAGCACTAATCTAGATTATTTTCAGAATGAAATGAAGCAGAGAAATTACAATGAAATACTCATTAAAATTTCTAGAAACAGAGAAATACAACAACACTTTATTTCTATTAATGAAAGAATTGTAAAGAGACTGTAAAAACACAGAGTGAAAGACTCGCTAGAATGGTGGCAGCTTTATCTCTGAGAAGAGATGTGACGACTACGCTCATTCAAAAGAAGATGATTACAATGAGGCTCTAAAGGCCTTTTTATGATAAACATGAATGCCAATACCCTAGACATCCAAAAGCCTAACCTTAGGAGATGAAATTCCAAAAGTCACGTGGGCCCCATTTGGGTAAGTTAGTACATTAACTTCACAGGGTCGTAACTTTTGCATACGATCTTTTTTTTAGGCGCGTGATAGCAGGTTGGAAAGGTCTTTTTGAGAACTACACATTATGTCGTCAAACTCTGACTCTGTCTACAATTTGAATGTGGCCCACCAAAAAAACTTTGTTTAGGGCCCCAAAATATCCCTGCAAGTATAGAAAGATGTGCTGACATGAAAACATACAAAATAAGACAATGGATTAGGTGAGAGGCCACCAATATCCACCTGGAATATGGGTAGGGATTCATACATCCCTAGAAATGTAGAACCCACAATTACAAAGAATTACAAAAGAACATGATAAACTAAAACATGACTACAGGAGCCATTTGGAATAGGTGGGTGGCCACCGATATCCACCTGGATCAGCATGGCAAGTGAAGGAAAGGAAAGTGAAGGCATGGAAAGGCATGGAAAGGAAATTAAAGGCAAGGAAAGTGAAGGCAAGGCAAGGCATGGAATGGAAAGGCAAGGCATGGAATGTGTTGGGCTCTAGTTTTTTCGTATTTTCCACCATACAAATTCACTCATCATTACACCTTATCCCTGCATTTTGTCCATAATATATCCCTAATTACACCATAAACCTCCATTATCTTATGTTATTCATCCTATGTGGTTACTACATAATTTTCCATATGTTTAGTGATTAAAAGAACAATTATACAACAGTTTTTCAGATGATGGCTTAATCCTATGTTTCTATGTCCAAAAAATATGTTCTCACACTGGAAGTCATCCGATACCTGCACTCGAGGTCAGCCGATACTTGAATTCATCTGGTACTAGAAGGTTCTACAGTCAACCAATACCTGCACAGTGATCCAGTACCCACACTCCATGTCATCTGGTACCCACACTTCATGTCATCCAGTACTCAACTCGACCAATACCAATTCTGTGCTCGTTCGGTACCAATGCTGTGCTCGTTTGGTACCAACATCAACAATCGCCCGATACTAGAAATAGTTCGAAAATTTGAAATGCTTATAGAAGAAAATCGGGGACATGGGTTTTGTCGAGAATGATGTTTATATGTGGAATTGTGTGGAAGAATTCACCCGGATCACATGTGTGGACCTATAGATTAGGGGGAATGATTCTGCAAAAATTAGCAAAAATCTCAAACTGCCAACTTGTGCCTCAATTTCTGTGCATATGGTATCAGATCTAGAATTTCTATGTTATGGGTTTTGTCTAGAATGTGAAAAAATTGAGTGAAATGAGGACACTTCCAAAATTGGAATTGGTGCAAAATATATGGGTGGATATCTAACTCGAATCTTCCCAAATTGATGAAAAACCCATATTTTGGGGATCTATCCTAAAATTGTAAAAAATGTTTTCTAAGTTTGGGGATTCGGTTTCATACATTCCTCCATGGATTTCATGTATAAATAAACCTCAAAGGGCTGTGGGAAGGATCCATTATCATCATGATATTCATTTTTATTGTATATGAGGTTTGATATTATATGAGAAAGAGTGGATCTATTGTTTTGTAATCAAGAAGCTGATGTTTTTTATAAAATGAAAATTATTGGTTGTTGAAGACATTTTGCATCCTTTAGATATGAACTAGTCTTTCAGGAGCATGCCTAGTATAGGTAGGGCCCCTCTATATAGGTATTTCCCTGTTGTTATTTATTCTATTAATTAGTTTATGAATTTGATAGATTTAGTATCCATACACTGAGTGCTTCTATTATGTAATCTGCTTTTATTTTGCAATTGGTTTTCATGAGACAACTCGAATTAATACTCTCCCACTCAAGGCATCATCATACTACATTCAATTTTGGTTGCATTCCTTTTTTATATGCTCTCAATCCACATGTTTTTTGTAATGCTTTGTCTTTGTATTTAGCGATCATTTGATCAATGAACTTCTTCCCCACAAATTTCTTTAATTTCATCCCTCTTATCCACTATCACACACATTTCAATCGCCCATTCATTTCCACTAATCACTCTCTTATTTGCCTCACTTTACTTAAAGAAGTGTCTCTTTCAAACCTCATTCCAAATCCTTCATTTCATTCTTTTAACTGTATTAAAACCTATTCAACAAAGCAATAATATTTAGTTGAGTATTCAAATTAATTCTTTAAAAGAAAAACACCAAAATAAAATAAAATAATAATTCTGCATGTATTATTTATGAGGAAATAAAAAGACAATGTGCACATTCTTCCTTCATTTTTTGCACTCATAATTGATACATTGTCACATAACGTTTCATTGTACAGAGGACTCATCCATTTCCTTTTACTACTCTTTCACTCCTTGTGTGGTTGAATACACGTAAGTCTTACAATCCAAACGACTATCAACACAAGGTTCCATTTCACTTTCTTTATTTAGATTCAATCTTTTGAATCACTCGTTCTCTATGCATACATCATTCCTTTTAAACATTCTTTGATAAGTTTTATATTAAAGATCTGACTTCCAAAGATTGTTCATTTTTAAACTGTTTTACATTCAATCCTCTTTAATACAGAATTGACACTTTCATTTCATTGCATAAGCATTTGATTTGATTTTATTCTATATTTATGAATTTTAGCTCATTCTTCACCAAACTTCTTCATTATGTTTGATGTACTTAGTTGAGGAGAGATTTCGAGTTTAGGATGTGTGATTTTACATTTTCTCGATATTTCTAAAGTTTAAGTTTGGATTGCTTATAGATTTATTTTCGTTCTTAATAAAAACAAATTCTAGACTGTTCTATACAAGTCTGCACTTATTTTTGCACCAATTTCCTCTCTTGTTTTTGTTATTGATGAATTCTTTTGTTATCATTTTATATGATAAAATTTAATATTTTCATTTTAGGAGAGATCTTTGCAATAAAATATTGATCACATAGTTTTTTTTTAGTATTTCACTTCGTTTGGCTTCTTATTGAAAACTTGTAATTTCAATCACCAACAGACAGATTAGAGGTCTAACTAGTGAGATATGGCCTTCCCATGTTGGAATTCTTCCAAAGATGTTAGTTTATTTTCTGTCATTTGAATTCATTCCATTTTCTTGTTTCTTTTATTGCATTTAAGTGTGGATCCACTATAGGAAATAATCATCAAAGGATATAAAAATTAAGTAAGCTACTCACAACTAATCACATGAACATCGCCTTGAGTGCATGAAAGACTGTGATCTAAGCCTTTATAGAACTAAGTGATTCCTATGTCTAAGTGATGAATCCTTAGTGTTAATTTCTTGTAGTGTGGGTTTGAAGATTATTTTGTCGACTTTAGATTAGGTTGGCCTAGACCTTGATCATGTGTTTCCTACACCTGCACCTCGAAGCTTACGAGCCCTGGTTGATAATTTAATGTGGAAATTAATAGTACATATATTTATCCCGACATTTTGGCGTTGTTGCCGGTTGAACAATATACTTGTGTAAATCCTTAAGAAGAAGCATGAATGGTTGAACAAAAGGCTAATGAACCTCATCTAATTTCCATTTGAGAATGTCTATAAGATGGTATTAAGACCCCATCATTCATACATAGGATGTCATTGTCCTAGAGGTGGGATCCATAAGTGTAGGAGTCTAATAAATTCAAATGTGAACTTTATCAATATCACTTGAATGACAAAAATTCTCTGAGAAATTAAACATGGGTGATTGATTTCCTATCGGTTTCTCATTCACTAAATACCATTCATCTCCTCATGTTTTCCTATTTAAGGATGAGAGGAAAATCCCCCATCATAATTTACATGGTTTCTTGAGAATACAATTGTTAAAGATTGATGCAATCATATGTAATACGTAATTTAGGAACTTCCTTTATGCTTGTAATATTTTAAAATAAATTTCATTTCCAAATTTGTAAGCATGAATAAAGTTTAAGTTTTGGTTGTTTCTTTAAGCATGATATCAATGTTTGTTTCTTCTCTCATAGTAATTGTATTGGTTTAGTTCTTTTATATTTTTCTATTCCAGTACTGCTGGTACATAAACTAGTAGGTTCATGTACCAACAATACAAAAATTTAAATCTTTTTCGAGGGTACTCTTTGTAGGATATTTTCAGTAGCTCTTAGCTTGGGACAACTTCATTTCCCTCCTTCATTCAACATGCACCAGTTCCACATAGTTCTCTTTCATCTTGCAACAATACTTTTGAGCTAATAAGAGTTTGCATGAGAACATGCAAACCAGCAGGCGTGGGGGAGAGAGAGACATAAGGAATCTCAACAGATCAACATTCATCAATCTCCTAAATATCCATCAATTCTCAGTCTTTCTCCACTTCATCTTCAAATTTCAACAGTCTACATCATGATTCTACAGACATTTCATCATGTTCTGCACAATTTCCACTTCAACATGCATTAGAATTCAAAGCAAGGGTAACTTGAGGTAAAACTGGTACAAATATTTTTAATTTACTAAGAATTTGGAAAACGATGATGCATAACCACTATTACCCACTCTATGCTCCATTTTGCATTATCACAACTACTCAGTAAACCCTCCATCTTCATTGCACTTGTTGTAATAAACAATATACTCTAATGATAAGACCAAGTAATGAAAAATAAATATGTGGTATACAAATACAAAGCAACATCTATAGTGTATTCTCTTTGTACACCATAAATAATTCTTAATTCATATAAAAGAGGATGAAGTCATTGTTTCCTATCCAAGAAAAGAAACACAAAGTAAATATTGGTCTTAAAATTGATGTAAAATACAGAGTATAAAGATGTCCAAGTTCATATGGCCACCAACACCAACATTTTCTCCATATGCACACCATTCACCATCACTTTGATACCACATCCATTACTTGTCCTCCATTTTTATGACAATTTTGTTTCTTCGTTTGAAATCAATCTATGGCAGTTTCCAAAGTGTCACTCCATAAGAACCAACACCTACACAAAATAAACAATGTCACATAAATCTATAAGTAGAGTATTATAAGTACTTCACCCTGTTTGCATGAAGACATGCAAATCCTTGGGTTTTAGTGTGTGTGGGGTTCCAGTTTTGTCATATTTTCCACCATACAAATACACTCATTATTACACATTCTCCCTGCATTTCCTCCATAACATATCCCTAATTACACCACAAACCTCCATTATCTCATGTTATTCATCCTATGTGGTCAATACATAACTTTCCATATGTTTATTAATTAAAAGTATGATTATACAATAGTTTTTTTTTTATGATGGATTAATCCTATGTTTTTGTGTCCAAAAAATATGTTACCACACTAGAAGTCATCCGGTTTCTGCACTGGAGGTCATCTGGTACTCCAAGTCATCCGGTACAAGAAAGTTCTATAGTCAACCGATGCATGCACAATCATATGATACCCACACTCCATGTCATCTGGTACCCACACTCCATGTCATCCAATACTCAGCTCATCTGGTTCCAATATTGTTCTCGTCCGGTACCAATGCTGTGCTTGTCCAGTACCAACATCAACAACCATCCGATACTAGAAATAGTTGGAAAATTTTAAATGCTTCTAGAAGAAAATCAGGGACATGGGTTTTGTCCAGAATGATTTTTACATGCAGATGTGAGTGGAAAAATTCACCCAACTCATATGTGTGGACCTCCAACTCATGGGGAATGATTATGCAAAAATTAGCAAAAATCTTAAATTGCCAACTTCCACCTCGATTTCCATGCAGATGTTATCAGATCTATAATTTCTATGATATGGGCTTTGTCTAGAATGTGAAAAAATGAGTAAAATGAGGACACTTTTCCAAAATTCTAATTGGTGTATAAGATATGGGTGGATCTCTAACTTGAATCTACCCAAATTGATGAAAAACCCATATTTTTGGGATTTATCCTAAAATTGTAAAAAATGTTTTTTGAGTTTGGGGATTCGGTTTCATCCATTCCTCCATGGATTTCATGTATAAATAATCCTCATAGGGCTCTGAGAAGGATCCATTATCATCATGATCTTCATTTTTACTATAATTGAGGTTTGATATTATATGAGAAAGTGTTGAGCTATTGCTTTGTAATCAAGAATCTCATATTTTTTATAAAATGAAAATTATTGGTTGTTGAAGACATTTTGCATCCTTCACATATGAACTACTCTTTCAGGAGCATGCCTAGGTCAGGTAGGACCACTCAAAATGGGTATGTCCCTGTTGTTATTTATTCAATTAATTAGTTTATGAATTTGATTGATTTAATTTCCATACATTGTGTGCTTCTATTATGAAATTTGGTTTTATTTTTCAATTATTTTTCATCAGACAACTTGAATTAATACTCTCCCACTTAAGGCATCATCATACTACATTCAATTTAGGTTGCATTCCTTTTTTATATTCTCTCAATCCACATGTTTTCTGCAATTATTTGTCTCTGTATTTAACACTCATTTGATCAATGAACTTCTTCCCCCACAACTTGCTTTAATTTCATCCCTCTTATCCACTATCACACCTATTTCAATCTCCCATTCATTTCCATTAATCAGTCTCTTATTTTCCTCACTTTACTTATCGAAGTGTCTCTTTCAAACCTCGTTCCAAATCCTTCATTGCATTCTTTTAACTGTGTCAAAGCCTGTTCAACAGAGCATTAACATTCAATTGAGTATTCAAATTAATTCTTTAAAAGAAAAACAAACAAAAACACAGAATTAATTCTGCATGTATTATTTACGAGGAAAGAAAAATATAGTTTGCACATTCTTCCTTCATTTTCTGCACTCATAATTGATACATTATCACGTAACATTTCATTGTTCAGAGGAATTATCCATTTCCTTTGACTACTCTTTCACTCCTCATGTGGTTGAATAAGTCTTACAATCCAAACAACTATCAACACATGGTTCCATTTCACTTTCTTTATTTACATTCAATATTTTGAATCACTCGTGCTCTATGCATACATCATTCCTTTTAAACATTCTTTGTTAAGTTTTATATTGAAGATTTGACTTCCAAAGAATGTTCATTTTTAAACTATTTTACACTTCAATCCTCTTTAATACAGAATTGACACTTGCATTTCATTTGTTTTTATTCTATATTTATGCATTTTAGCTCATTCTTCACCAAACTTCTTCATTATGTTTGATGTACTTAGTTGAGGAGAGATCTCGAGTTTAGGAAGTGTGATTTTACATTTGCTTGATATTTATAAAGTTTAAGTTTGGATTTCTTATAGATTTATTTTCGTTCTTAATCAATTTTGTTTCTGAACTGTTCTATACCAGTCTACACTTATTTCTGCACCAACTTCCTCTCTTGTTTTTGTTATTGATGAATTCTTTTGTTATCATTTTATAGGATATAATTTAATCTTTTCATTTTAGGATAGATCTTTGCAATAAATTATTGATCACATAGTTTTGTTTTAGTATTTCATTTCGTTTGGCTTCTTATTGCAAACTTATAGTTTCAATCACCAATAGACAAATTAGAGGTCTAACTTGTGAGATATGGCCTTCCCGCGTTGGAATTCTTCCCAAGGTGTTAGTTTATTTCCTGCCATTTGAATTCATTTCCGCTTTCTTGTTTCTTTTATTGCATTTAAGTGTGAATCAACTATAGAAAATAATCATTGAAGGACAAAAAACTTAAGTAATCTACTCACGATTAATCACAGGAACATCACCTCGAGTGCATGAAAGACTGTGATCTAAGCTTTTATAGCACTAAGTTATTCATATGTCACACTGATGAATACTTAGTGTTAATTTCCTGTAGTGTGGGTTTGAAGATAGTTTTGTCAACTTTAGATTAGGTTAGCCTAGGCTCTGATCCTACATTTTCTGTGCTTGTACTGCAAATCTTACGAGCTCCGGTTGATAATTTAATGTGGGAATTAATAGTACATATATTTGGCCCCACATTTTGGCATCGTTTCCGGTTGAAAAATATACTTGTGTAAATCCTTAAGAAGAAGCATGCATGGTTGAAAAAAAGGCTAATGAAATTCATCTAATTTCCATTTGAGAATGTCCATAAGATGGTCTTAAGACCCCATCATTCATACCTAGGATGTCATTTTCCTAGAGGTGGGACCCATAAGTGTAGGAGTCTAATAAACTCAAATGTGAACTTTATCAATATCACTTGAATGCCAAAACTTCTCTGAGAAATTAAACATGGGTGACTAATTTTCTATCTGTTTCTCATTTATTAAAGACCACTTATCTCCTCATGTTTTCATGTTTAAGGATGAGAGGACAAATCCTCCATCATAATTTACATGGTTTCTTGAGTATAAAACTTTTAATGATTGATGAAATCATATTTAATAAGTAATTTAGGAATATCCTTTATGCTTGTAATATTTAAAAACAATTTTTATTTCTAAAATGGAAAGCATGAATAAATTGTAATTTTTGGTTGTTCCTTTAAGAATGACATCAATATTTATTTCTTCTCTCATAATAATAGTATTGGTTTAGTTCCTTTAGATTTTTCTATTCCGGTACTGTTGGTACATAAATAAGCAGGTTTCTGTACCAACAATACAAAAAATTAAATCTTTTTTGAGGGTAATTTTCGTAGGATATTTTCAGCAGCTCTTAGCTTGGGCATACTTCGTTTCCCTCCTTCAGTCAACATGCACTAGTTCCACATAGTCATCTTTCAGCTTGCAACAATTTTTTTGAGCTAATAAGAGTTTGCATGAGGATATGCAAACCAATAGGCATGGGGGAGAGAGAGACATAAGGAATATCAACAGATCAACATTCATCATCTCTCTCCTACATATCCATCCGTTCTCAATCTTTCTCCACTTCATCCTCAAATTTCAGCAGTCTACATCATGATTCTACAAACATTTCATCCAGTTATGCATAGTTTCCACTTCAACATGCATTAGAATTAAAAGCAAGGGTAACTTGAGGTAAAATTGGTACAAATATTTTTAATTTACTAATAATTTGGAAAACATGATGCATAACCACAATTAATCACTCTATGCTCCATTATGCATTATCACAGCTACTCAGTAAACCCTCCATCTTCACTCCACATGTCATAATAAACAATATACTCTGATGATAAGACCAATTAATGAAAAAGAAATATGTGGTATAAAAATGCAAAGAAACATCTATAGTGTCTTCTCTTTGTAGATCATAAAACATTCTTAAGTCATATCAAAGAGGATGAAGTCATTGTTACCCATCCAAACAAAGAACCACAAAGTAAATATTGGTCTTAAAATTAATGTAAGATACAGAGTATAAATATGTCCAAGTTCATATGGCCACCATCACCAACATTTTATCCATATGCACACCATTCACTATCACTCTGATACCACATCCACTGCTTGTCCTCCATTTTGTGATAATTTTGTTTCTTTGTTTGAAATCAATTTGTGGCAGTTTCCAAAGTGTTGCTCCACAAGAACCAACACCTACACAAAAGAAATAATGTCACATAAATCTATAAGCATAGTATGATAAGTACTTCACCTTGTTTGCATGAGGACATGCAAATACTTGGGTTTGGGGGTGTGTTGGGATCTAGTTTTGTCACATTTTCCACCATAGATATACATTCATCATTACACCTTCTCTCTGTATTTCATCCATAATATATCCCTAATTACACCATAAACCTCCATTATCTCATGTTATTCATCCTATGTGGTTAATACATATTTTTCCATATGTTTAGTAATTAAAAGGATGATTATACAATAGTTTTGATGATGATGGCTTAATCCTATGTTTCTATGTCCAAACAATATGTTCTTGCAATATAAGTCATCTGGTACCTGCACTGGAGGTCATCAGGTACTCCAAGTCATCTAGTACTATAAGTTTCTACAATCAATCGGTACTTGCAGAGTCATCTGGTATCCACACTCCATGTCATCCAGTACTCAGATCGTCCGGTACCAATGTTATGCTCGTCCAGTACCAACATCAACAACCGTTCGATACTAGAAATAGTTCAAAAATTTGAAACGCTTCTAGAAGAAAATTAGGGACATGGGTTTTTCTCCAGAACGATGTTTACATGCGGAAAGGTATGGTAGAATTCACTCAGATCACAAGTGTGGACCTCAAAATCAGGGGGAATGATTCTACAAAAAATAGAAAAAATCTCAAACTTCCAGCTTGCGCCTCAATTTCCATGTAGATGGTATCGGATCTAGAATTTCTATGATATGAGTTTTATTTAGAATGTGACAAATTGAGTAAAACACTGAAATTTTTCCAAAATTCGAATTGGTGTAGAAGATATAGGTGGATATCTAACTCGAATCTTCCCAAATTGATGAAAAACCCATATTTTTGGGATTTATCCTAAAATTGTAAAAATTGTTTTATGAGTTTGGGGATTCGGTTTCATCCATTCCTCCATGGATTTCATGTATAAATAAGCCTCATAGTGTTGTGAGAAGGATCCATTATCATCATGATATTCATTGTTATTGTATGAGGTTTGATATTATATGAGAAAGTGTGGAGCTCTTGCTTTGTAATCAAGAAGCTGATATTTTTTATAAAATGAAAACTATTCGTTGTTGAAGACATTTTGTATCCTTTAGATATGAACTATTCTTTCAGGAGCATCCCTAGGTCAGGTAGGGCCCCTCGATCTAGGTATTTCCATGTTTTTTTATTTATTCTATTAATTAGTTTATGAATTTGATTGATTTAATTTCCATAAATTGTGTGTTTCTTTTATGCAATCTAGTTTTATTTTGGAATTGGTTTTCATTCGACAACTTGAATTAATACTCTCCCACTCAAGGCATCATCATACTACATTCAATTTAGGTTGAATTCCTTTTTTATATGCTCTCAATCCACATGTTTTATGTAAAGATTTGTCTCTGTATTTAGCGCTCATTTGATCAGGGAAGTTATGCCCCACTACTTGGTTTAATTTCATCCCTCTTATCCACTATCACACCTATTTAAATCACCCATTCATTTCCATTAATCATGCTCTTATTTGCCTCATTTTACCTATAGAAGTGTCTATTTCAAACCTCGTTCCAAATCCTTCATTGCATTCTTTTAACCGTGTCAAAACATGTTCAACAGAGCATTAGCATTTAGTTGAGTATTCAATTTAATTCTTTAAAAGAAAAACACACAAAAACACATAATTAATTCTGCATGTATTATTTACGAGGAAAGAAAAAGACAATGTGCACATTCTTCCTTCATTTTCTGCACTCATAATTGATACATTGTCACAGAACATTTCATTGTATAGAGGACTCATCCATTTCCTTTCACTACTCTTTCACTCCTCGTGTGGTTGAATACACCTAAATCTTACAATCCAAATGACTATCAACACAAGGTTCCATTTCACTTTCTTTATTTACATTCAATCTTTTGAATCACTCGTTCTCTATGCATACATCATTCCTTTTTAACATTCTTTGTTAAGTTTTATATTGAAGATCTGACTTCCAAAGAATGTTCATTTTTAAACTATTTTACATTCAATCCTCTTTAATACAGAATTGACACTTGCATTTCATTGCATAAGCGTTTCATTTGTTTTTATTCTATATTTCTTCATTTTAGCTCATTCTTCGCCAAACTTCTTCATTATGTTTGATGTACTAAGTTGAGGAGAGATATCGAGTTTAAGATGTGTGATTTTACATTTTATTGATATTTCTAAAGTTTAATTTTGGATTGCTTATAGATTTATTTTAATTCTTAATCAATTTTGTTTCTGGATTGTTCTGTACTAGTCGACACTTATTTCTGCACCAATTTCCTCTCTTATTTATGTTATTGATGAATGCTTTTATTAGCATTTTATAGGATATAATTTAATCTTTTCATTTTAGGATAGATCTTTGTAATAAATTATTGATCACATAGTTTTTTTTTAGTATTTAATTTCATTTGTCTTCTTATTGCAAACTTGTAATTTCAATCACCAACTGATAGATTAGTTCTTTAACATTTTTCTATTTTGGTACTACTGGTACAGAAACTAGTAGGTACCTGTACCAACAATACAAAAATTTAAATATTTTTCGAGGTTACGTTTTGCATGATATTTTCAATGGATCTTAGCTTGGGAATACTTCATTTCCCTCCTTCAATCAACTTGCACCAATTCCACATAGTCCTCTTTCAGCTTGCAACAATTGTTTTGAGCTAATAAGAGTTTGCATGAGGACATGCAAACTAGCAGGTGTGGGGGAGAGAGAGACATAAGGAATCTCAATAGATCAACATTCATCAACTCTCTCCTAGATATCCATAAGTTCTCAGTCTTGCTCCACTTAATCTTCAAATTTCAACAGTCTACATCATTATTCTACAAACATTTCATCTTGTTCTACATAGTTTCCACTTCAACATGCATTAGAATTCAAAGCAAGTGTAGCTTGAGGTGAAACTAGCACAAATATTTTTAATTTACTAAGAATTTGGAAAACATGATGCATAAACACTATTACTCACGCTATGATCCATTATGCATTATCAAAACTACTCAGTAAACCCTCCATCTTCACTCCACTTGTCATAATAAACAATATACTTTGATGATAAGACCAAGTAATGAAAAAGAAATATGTGGTATACAAATACAAAGCAACATCTATAATGTCTTCTCTTTGTACATCATAAAGCATTCTTAAGTCATATCAAAGAGGATGAATTCATTGTTACCTATCCAAACAAATAACCACAAAGTAAATATTGGTCTTAAAATTGATGTAAGATACAAAATATAAAGATGTCCAAGTTCATATGGCCACCATCACCAACATTTTCTCCATATGCATAACATTCACCATCACTCTGATACCACATCCACTGCTTGTCCTCCATTTTTATGATAATTTTTTTCTCCATTTGAAATCAATATGTGGCAGTTTCCAAAGTGTCGCTCCACAAGAACCAACACCCACACAAAAGAAACAATGTCACATAAATCTATAAGCAGAGTATCATAAGTACTTCACCTTGTTTGCATGAGGACATGCAAATCCTTGGGTTTGGGGGTGTGTTGGTCTCCAGTTTTTTCATTTTTTCCGCCATACAAATACACTCATCATTACACCTTCTCCCTATATTTTGTCCATAATATATCCCTAATTACACCATAAACCTCCATTATCTCATGTTATTCATCCGATGCGGTTAATACATAATTTACCATATGTTTAGTGATTAAAAGTGTGATTATACAAAAATTTTGTTGATGATTGATTAATCCTATGTTTCTATGTCCAAACAATATTTTCTCACATTGGAAGTCATCTGGTACTCACACTAGAGGTCATCGGATACTCCAAGTTACCCGTTACCAGAAGGTTCTACAATCAACTAGTACCTGTACAATCATTTGGTACCCACACTCCATGTCGTCCGGTATCCACACTCCATGTAATACCATACTCATCTCGTCTGGTACCAATTATGTGCTCGTCTGGTGCCAATGTTGTGCTTGTCCGGTACCAACATCAACAACCGTCTGGTACTAGAAATAGTTCGAAATATTGAAATGTTTCTAGAAGAAAATTGGGGACATGGGTTTTGTCCAAAAATATTTTTACATGCAAAAACATGTGTTAGAATTCACCCATATCACACTTGTGGACCTCCAACTTAGGGGGAATGATTATGAAAAAATCTCAAACTGCCAACTTGCGCCTCGATTTCCATGCAGATGGTATCAGATCTAGAAATTCTATGATATGGGTTTTGTCTAGAATGTGAAAAATTGAGGAAAATGAGAACATTTTTCCAAAATTCAAATTGGTATAGATTATATGGGTGGATCTATAACTCGAATCGACCCAAATTGATGAAAAACCCAGAATTTTGGGATTTATCCTAAAATTGTAAAAATTATTTTTTGAGTTTGGGGATTCGGTTTCATCCATTCCTCCATGGATTTCATGTATAAATAAGCCTTGTAGGGCTATGAGAATGAGCCAGTATCATCATGATCTTTATTGTTATTGTATATGAGGTTTGATATTATATGAAAAAGTGTGGAGCTATTGCTTTGTAATAAAGAAGCTGATATTTTTTATAAAGTGAAAATTATGGGTTGTTGAAGACATTTTTCATCCTTTAGATTTGAACTAGTCTTTCAGGAGCATGCCTAGGTCGGTTAGGGCCTCTCGATCTAGGTATGTCCCTCTTGTTATTTATTCTATTAATTAGTTTATGAATTTCACTGATTTAATTTCCATACACTATGTGCTTCTATTATGCAATATGGTTTTATTTTGCAATTGGTTTTCATCAGACAACTCGAACCGATACTCTCCCACTCAAGGCATCATCATATTACATTCAATTTAGGTTGTATTCCTTTTTTATATGCTCTCAATCCACATGTTTTTTGTAATGCTTTGTCTCTGTATTTAGTGCTCATTTGATTAGTGAACTTCTTCCCTACGACTTTCTTTAATTTCATCCCTCTTATCCACTATCACACATGTTTCAATCGCCCATTCATTTTCATAAACACTCTCTTATTTTCCTCACTTTACATATCGAAGTGTCTCTTTCAAACCTTGTTCCAAATCCTTCATTGCATTGTTTTAACTGTGTCAAAGCCTATTCAACAGAGCATTAGTATTCAATTGAGTATTCAAATTAATTCTTTAAAATAAAAACACACAAAAACACAGAATTAATTATGCACGTATTATTTACAAGGAAAGATAAAGATAGTGTGCACATTCTTTCTTCATTTTCTTCACTCATAATTCATACATTGTCACATAACATTTCATTGTACAGAGGACTCATCCATATTTTTTTTAGGATAGATCTTTGCAATAAATTATTGATCACATAGTTTTGTTTTAGTATTTCATTTCATTTGGCTTCTTATTGCAAGCTTGTAATTTCAATCACCAATGGACAGATTATAGGTCTAACTCATGATTAATCACACGAACATCACCCCAAGTGCATGAAAGACTATGATCTAAGCCTTTATAGCACTAAGTTATTCTTATGTCCCAGTGATGAATCCTTAGTGTTAATTTCCTATAGTGTGGGTTTGAAGATTGTTTTGTCGAATTTAGATTACATTAGCCTAGGCTCCAATCCTGTGTTTCCTGTGTCTGCACCTCGAAGCTTACGAGCCCTGGTTGATAATTTAATATGGGAATTAATAATACATGTATTTATCCCCACAACATGGCATGGAATGACAGGGCAAGGGAAGGCATGGTGTGAAGTCAAGGCATGTGAAGGCATGGCAAGTGAAGGAAAGACAAGGAAAGTGAAAGCAAGGAAAGGCTAGTGAAGGCATGGAAAGTGAGGGAAAGGAAAGTGAAGGCATGGAAAGTTAAGGTAAGGAAAGTTAAGGCAATGCAAGTCAAGTCAAGTGAAGGCATGAAAGTGAAGGAAAGACACGTGAAGGCATGGAAAGTGAAGGCAAGTAAATTGAAGGCATGGAAAGTGAAGGGAAGACAAGGCAAGTGAAGGCAAGACAAGTGAAGGAAAGGCATGGCAAGGAAAGGAAAGGAAAGGCATAGAAAGGAAATTCAAGGAAAGGAAAGTGAAGGAAAGTCAAGGCATGGAATGGAAAGGCAAGGAAATGCATTGCATATCATGTAAAGGAAAGACAAGGCATGGCTTACAAGTTAAGGAAAGGCATGGAAATGCAAGAATACCATAGAAATTTAAGGAAAGTGAAGGCATGGAAAGTGAAGTCAAGGAAAGTGAAGGAATGGAAAGTGAAGGCAAGGCAAGGAAATTGAAGGAAAGGAAAGTGAAAGAAAGGAAAGGAAAGTGAAGGCATGGAAAGTGAAGGCATGGAAAGTGAAGGCAAGGAAAGTGAAGGCATGTAAATTGAATGCAAGGAAAGTGAAGGAATGGAAAGTGAAGGCATGGAAGTTGAAGGCAAGGCAAGGCAAGTGAAGGCAAGGAAAGTGAATTCATGGCATGACATGGAAAAGAAATACAAAGCATGGATAGGAAATGCAAGGCAAGGCATGGCATGTAAAGGAAAGGTAGGGTGTGACAAGGAAAGTAAAGGCATGGAAATACAAGAATACCATAGAAAGTGAAGGAAAGTGGAGGCATGTAAAGTGAAGGAAAGGCAAGTGAAGGCATGGAAAGTGAAGGAAAGGAAAAAAAAGTGAATTCATGGAAAGTGAAGGCAAGGAAAGGAAAGTGAAAGCAAGACAAGGCAAGTGAATGCATGGAAAGTGAAGGAAATACAAGTGAAGGCATGTCAAGTGAAGGAAAGGCAAGGCAAGTGAAGGCAAGGCAAGTGAAGGAAAGGAAAGGCAAGCGAAGGAATGGAAAGTGAAGGCACGGCAAGTGAAGGAACGAAAAGTGAAGGAAAGGAAAGTGAAGGCATGTAAAGTGAAGGCAAGGAAAATAAAGTGAAGGAAAGGAAATTTAAGGCATGGCATGGCATGGAAAGACAAGGAAAGGCATGGAAAGGAAATTCAAGGAAAGGAAAGGAATGGAATGGCATGGCATAACAAGTAAGGGAAAGGCATGGCGTGACAAGGCAAGTCAAGTCATGGCAATTTAATAATACCATCAAAACCATAAAATGAAGCCAGTATTGTTCCTTTTACATACCTATGGTCATTGAAGTAGACCATCAGTATAAACTAATAGAAATTAATAAATTATACATGTTCTTTCCAATATGATTGCTTTTTTCCTCACACAAATAAACAAACAACTGATATGCAATATATACCTTAAGAAAACTTGAAACAACTACTTTAGACTAGCACTGGAACCAACAAACTAACCCTTCACTTTTAATACTAACGATCTCCATTAACTTGTCATGCTCAGAGTAAGGCAAGAAGTAGAGTACCTTTGATGAGTTCTTACTTGGCATTGTTTTTAGTTGGAGGTTTGTACCAATAACCAAGTTTGTAAAGTGGTATACAAATTGAACTAGTTTATAATATTGAAGTACATAACCACCTTTCTTTCGTTTTCTTTCATCCCGTGTCATATATTCTCCTTTAATAACCATCAACCCAATAAAAAAATAATTGTCTTCGGAGCCTGTTACTAATCGCATGAGGGTATACTTTCTCTATAAGCATCATTCTAGCAAATAATTAGTTCCCCATTCATTATCTCTTGGGGAAGCCATTGCGTATGTATTCCTTGCAAAAAATGGAGTGCCAAAATGTGAATCCACTAAATGACCAGAGCATAAAACATTGATGCTAGTTATTCAAAATTTAATACAAGGATTCAACAAACCTGGCAATATGAAATCTGAGACATGATCATAATCTGCTGAAATACTTGATTGGTTTTCCTCCAAATGGGATAATTCCATAGTTATACATTGACCAATGGGGAGTGATACATGATCCCATCTATTAACCTAGTCTTTCAATTCACAATCATCCCATTCATTACTACTACATGGACCACAGAAGCAAGAGAGTTTTTTCATCCATATTTCAACTATTGCATTGTATGATGTTTTAAGTAAATGGAATCCATGAGTGCCTTGGATTGTTTTTCATTCATACCACTATGATCGATCTACATTGACCATCTCCCAAAAATATCTATGTACATGTCCTTTCCTATGTGATTGGCCTTCACGGGTTCCTGTTCCCTCTCCCATTACTGAAGAACGCCATTCAACAATGGATTTCTCATATTGAATGAGGGAAGTAGTTGTGAACTTCATTTCTTTCCTACTTAACACTCTTTTTATGCATGCACATGCTCCATCATGCTCTCCTTTCCCCTTGCTCGAACTCAAAGTATTTCCAAATGTGTGGTACCTTTAGTTTTTGTGCAACATACACAACCATTGAAATACACGAGTATTTTTGAACTGGTCTGCGCAACCATCTAACAAAATCAAATGTTGATCCATATGTATGTTATTTTCCTTAAGGTTAATGTAGAACAACTGAAAACAATGTTGTACGTAGGCTAAGTCATGGCATCGATCATCGCTTATGTAGAAATGACACTCTTTTAATATAAATTTATTTTGTTCATTACTAGTTGGTTGATCCAGCTGGATATCGGTGGCCACCCACCTTTTCCAGCTGGCTCAAAACATCTTTCTAGCAACTTTGATAATTTACTATTTTTAGCAGTTTTTTGGGTCCTGAACTTCCAGAGCCGTTTTGAGGCCCTAAACGACGTTTTTTTGGGGTATGTTGCGATTATAAAATTTCATCATGTAATTTTGTGCAACTGTTGTAGTCCTTGGATATATATTTCCAATGGGCTATAATACGCCTAAAACGAAGATCGTATGCAAAAGTTATGACCCCGAGAAGTTGATGTTCTGACTTACCCAAACGGGGCCCACATGACTTTTGGCACTTCATCTCCTAGGGTTAGGTTTTTGGATGTTTAGGGTTTGTTGAAACTATCGTTTATTGTAAAAAGGCCTTGAGAGCCTCATTGTAATCTTCTTCTTGCGAATGAGCGCAACCGTCACATCTATTCTCAGAGATAAGCCGCCACCATTCCAACAAGCTTGTTTCTGCTGCATTTTACAGTTTCCAGCTTATTTCTTTATTGAATAGAAACCTAGTTTTATTGTATCTCTGTTATTTTGTGTTAAGCACCTGTTAATAATCTGTATTCATTTTGTTGTGCTCATAAAATCCATATCAATGGTATCAGAGCGGTCTGATCCTTGTCGTCTTAATGCATGTCCCCAACGAGGTTGGAGTACAAAGACTTGGGTCTCGAGCTTGTTTCTCTTGAGGAAAAAAGCTCTCGCACGCCCAAGAGACCTCTCATGGTAGGAGAAAAGAAAGATGATGGGATATGAGATCCTTTCAAACTATTGATTGAGGAATCCCTCACGCAACATAGGAATGAGATGATGGATAGTTTCATGCAAATCCTTCGGCGACTGCGAGCAGGCGACACATCTTCTTCAAACGGAGGCACTGCCCTCTTCAAGGTACAAATAAACTTCGATATTCCTATATTTGAAGGTCAGATAGATGCAGATGCTGTAGAAAAGTGGTTGAATCTACTAGAAGGGTATTTTTCTGTCCATAACTTTTCGAATAGAAAGAAGATTACTTTTTCACTCCTCAAAGTCGTTCCCCATGTCAAAGATTCATGGGAAACTTATGTGAGAAAAATGAAACATAGGAACCCTCATTATTTTCAGTCACGACCACCTAGGAATCCTTCAGGGATACTATTAAGGAACAATACTACCCCGTCAGAAGCTATGACAACCTGTATACCAAATGGACCACACTACGGCAAGAAAGAGACCAAGAAGTGCCAGATTTCACAAATATCTTCCATACCTTACGCACCAATCTGGGTATCAAATATTTGGAGCGACATCTGGTGCTAAAGTATCGCGGTGCTTTGCATAGATACATCTAGACAAAAATGGAATTTTTGGACATCTCATCCTTAGTCGCGATCTACAAATATGTCGTCAAAATCAAGTAGAAGCTCAAACAAAAGACACAACTATTTGGGCCTGGAAACCCCTCACAACAAAAGCTAGGAAAGGGCGGACCCAACCCACATGATAAAGGACAGAGCAAAGATGGACAGTATCAAGACAACTAGTCGAAGCTGCAAGAAAAGGACACCAGAAAGATAAAGAAAGACACCAAGAAGTGGTGCAACTTCCATAAGTTCCCTTGGCACAACACTACTGACTGCCACTTAAAGCAGTTGTTGGCGGTCAAAGTGAAAGCCTCTGAATCAGATGCGGATTTTGACTTTGAGCCAGAACCAAAAAGGGGAAGACAGATCATTGACACGGAACCTAGTGCCACCGTTGCTACCACCAAGCTCCAACCTGGTGAACCAGACGAGCCAGAAGAAGGAGAGTGCATCTTCCATTCACAAATGTGGGTAAAAGGCACTACGATACACTTCATCATTGATAGAAATAGATAGAAGAACCTCATCTCAGCAAAGGTCATCAGGCGGCTGGCCCTGCCAACAACGCGACACCCAAAACCCTAAACCATTGGATGGCTCCACCAAGGAAGTGATCTCTATGTCAGTCAACAGTGCCAACTGTCGTATGACATCAAGCCCTTCAAAGATGAGGTGTTGTGTGATGTTGCTCCTCTCGAATTTTGTGATGTTCTTTTGGGACAACCTTATTTATGGAAACGTCATGTTGTATATGAGTCTAGGCCTCGTAGTGTTATTATTACTTTGAACATGAAATTGTACAGGATACCCGAGGTAGTCCCACCTAGTGTTATTTACTTGATCTTTGCTAAGCAATGTAGGAAGGTCATCTCTCAGATGGGGAAGTTTGTCTTCTTCATGATTCTCTCATTTAATAAGCGAAAGATCACAGCCACATCTAGGGTCTCTGCGACTGACCTCTCCACACAACAGAAGAAAGTAGATAAGGTCATGGAAGAATACTCAGATATATTCTCCTCACCTATAGGGGTAGCTCTACACTGCCAGGTCAAGCACCCCATCGATCTGATCCCCGACGCACCATTGCCCAATGAGCCAATGCATCATCGCTCTTTATTAGAGAATGATGAGATCAAGCGACAGATCCAAGAACTGCTCCACAAGGGGCACATCCATCCTATATCATCACCTTGTGGGAGCCCAATCATGCTGGTATAGAATAAAGATGGAACCTGGTGACTCTGTATTGATTACCGGGCTTTAAATAAAACCACAGTCAGAAATCGGTATCCGATTCCCCAAATCGACGACCTCCTTGATCAACTTATGGGGGCCAAATAATTTAGTAAGATTGATCCGAAGTTTGGCTACCACCAGGTCTCGATAGAACGGACAGATGTATGGAAGACCACCTTCAAGTCAAAGGAAGGCCTTTTTGAATGGTTGGTCATGCCCTTTGATTTGAAAAATTCTCCAGCCACTTTCATGAGGATGGTGGACGATATCTTGTGACCATTCACAAATACTTTTGTAGTGGTGTATCTGGATGACATTCTAATTTACATCAAGACTTAGGTCGAACACTTACAACATATTCAGCAGGTTTTGCACACCCTGCGACAGCACAACCTATACGCCAACTTGGAAAAATGCTCCTTCGGCATGGACAGGGTCCATTACCTGGGCTACATCATTGATCAACATGGTGTACATGTGGATCCAGCCAAGATCCAAGTCATCCATGACTGGCCAGCCCCAACCACACTCACTGAGCTTCAGAGCTTCTTGGGCCTTGCCAATTTCTACAGTAGGTTCATGCTGGGATTATCCCATATTGCATGGGGCCTCAGCCAAATAAACAGGGGTTGTGGTAAGGCGAAATTTATGTGGGGCCGGTCCCAACAAAAAGTGTTTGATGATTTGAAGCAGCGCTTGTGCTCAGCCCCAGTACTTTCACTACCAGACCTGCAACATCCCTTTGAGATCGAGACAGATGCTTCAGACTATGTTGTGGGCATCGTTCTCACTCAACATGGCCACCCTGTGGCCTATCATAGTGAGACACTGTCAGATACTATTCGTAAGTACCCTACATACGACAAACAAATGTACTACATTGTGCAAGCCTATCGCCAGTGGATACATTACATTCTTTGGAAGGAGACAATCATCCACATTGATCATAAGCCACTACAGTTCATGCAGACATAGGGAAAATTATAGAATGAACACCATCAAAAGTGTTCCACATACTTGCAGCAATTCCACCTCAACATCAAGTATAGAACAGGAAGCACCAATTGCATCGTTGATTGCCTCAGTAGACCACCAGTCATGGCACTCACCATGGTGCCAGACGCTTGCGGCCATGAGACCTCTGGATGCCCCCAACTCTATGAGACAGACCCTGACTTCGCCACCACCTACCAAATGTTGGGTGTGAACGCAGTTGTCGATAATTTCCATCTTCATGATGGGTTGTTGTGTCGTTTGGGCCATATATGTGTTCCATCAAGCAAGCGAGTGAAGCTGATTTGGGAAGCCCACTACAGTCGGGTGGCAGGACACTTCAGTGTCGAAAAGATAGTGGTGATCCTACATAAAAATTTCTACTAGCCGAAACTTCGACAGGAGGTCAACAAGTATATCAGGTCCTACACTACCTGTGTTATTACCAAACCGACCACTAAGAAACAGGGCCTGTAAATCCCTCTTCCTACTCCTGACAGGCCATGGGAATCCATCTCAATGGACTACATGTCGGGCCCTCCCATCCACCAAGCGGGGAAATGACTGTGTTTTTGTGGTTGTTGATCGCTTTTCTAATATGGAAATTCTGGTTGCCTGCAAGAAGAGCAACACAACATAGGCCACTTCCAAGCTCTTCTTTGAATGAGTCTGGGTACATTTTGGAATCCCACAAACCATTGTCTCGAATCGGGATAGTCAATTTATTAGCACATTCTGGTTGAGCCTTTGGTCATTGCTGGACACCAAGATCACCAAATCCATGACCTTCCACCCCCAGATAGATGGCCAAATCGAGGTTATAAATCAAATGATTGTGCATATCCTTCGCATGTATAATTTAAAGCACCCCTACACATGGGATGAGAGCCTTCCCTATGTCCAGCATAGCTACAACCGAGCCTTGCATAGCTCAACTAACCACAACCCCTTTTAGGTGGGGTTGGGATTCCAACCATTGGGTCCCATAGATGTTTCAATTCCCCTTGCGGTCACATCGACTGACTCATCTCCTGCTCCAAATGAAGCTGACAAAGCCACCCAGTTCATTGAGTGGATCCAACACATCCGCCAATAGGTTTAGGATATCCTATAGAAGTCAAATGACAAGTAAAAACAACGCCATGATCAACATTGGATGCCACATAAGTTTCAGATGGGTGACAAAGTTTGGTTGCACTTGCAGAAAGAACACTTTATAGGATCCCATAGGAAGCTTTGCCCACTCCGTTATGGGCCATACACTATCTCCAAGGCCGTGGGGGATAATGATTTTGAACTCAACATTCCTCCTTTCCTTGGCTTGCACCCAGTGTTCAATGTGTACCTCCTTCAGCCTTATTTCCCACCATTATTAGACACCTCAGATGTAGCAGAACAACTGACACCAACAGAGCTCAACCTCGATGACATACAATAGGCATCTAGTGATCAGATTGTGGACACACAGATCAAGGGCACTCAACAACAAAGGATCCATCTTTATCGAGTCATCAAAGCAGGGCAGATCCTACACCAAGGCAAGTGATCCAGGTGGATATCGGCGGCCACCCACCTTTTCCAACTAGCTCAAAACAACTTTTTGGCAATTTTGGAAATTTACTATTTTTAGCAGGTTTTAACTTCTGGGGCCATTTTGAGGGCCCAAATGAAGGTTTTTCAAGATCAAGCTTCTCAATTATATCTAAAGGCATTATTGAGCCCCAAAAATGAATCTCCTCAATGATACCTTTCCAACGAGCTATCATATGCCTAAAACGGAGATCGTATGCAAAAGTTACGACCCCGGGAAGTTGATGTACTAATTTACCCAAACGGGGCCCACATGAATTTTGGCTCTTGATCTCCTAGGGTTAGGTTTTTGGATGTCTAGGACTTTTGGAATTCCCGTTTATTGTAAAAATTCCTTCAGAGCCTCATTGTAACCATCTTCTTGCGAATGCGAGTAGCCTTCACATCTCTTCTCAGAGATAAGCTGCCACCATTCTAGCGAGTCTTTCACTCTGTATTTTTACAGTCTTTTACATTTCTTTCATTAATAGAAATCGTGTATTACTGTATATTTGTGTTTATGGTTGCATCTCTGATACATTTCTATTATATTATTGAACATCTGCGATATCTCTTTGCATTTCTTTATTATATCTCTAATCTCATTTCATGCCGAAAATAATCTGGATTAGTGGTATCAGAGTAGGCTACTCTTGATCGTTTTTCAGTGCATGTCCCCAACGACGTACGAGTATAGCAAGTTGGGTATCGAGCTTCTCTCTCTTGAAGACAATCTCTCTCGCACACCCAAGAAACCCTCAATGGTGGAAGAAAATAAAAACGATGGAGCAGACGATCCTATCAATTTGTTGCTTGAGCAAGCTCTCACGCGACAGAGGGACAAAATGATGGAGAATTTTTCCCACATCCTTCAACGCCTGCCGATAGCATCATGCGCATCTTCATCAAGCGGCCACTTTGGAGGCGCCTCACCTTTCAAGGTACAATTTAACTTTGATATTCTTGTATTTGAAGGATAGATAGATGCAGAAGCCCTAGAAAAATGGTTAACTTTGCTAAAAGGTTATTTCTTTGTTCACAATTTTTTTCAAAAAAGAAAAGATCACCTTCGCACTCCTTAAAGCTCTCCTTCATGTAAAAAATTGGTGGGAAACTTACTGGGAGCAAAGTTCCACAGAGGAGTCTGGAATATATGGGGCCGATCCCACTTGGTATTTTTTTGTCGATGCGGTAAAGGAATAGTATTACCCTGTTGGAAACTATGAGGACCAGTACATGAGATGGACCACACTATGGAAAGAGAGGGGCCAACCAGTTCCGGAGTTCACAAATACCTTCCATACCTTGCACACCAAGCTGGGTATCAAAGACTTCGAGAGACATTTGGTTTTGACATACTGTGGGGCTCTACACAGATACATCCAGACTGAAATGGATTTTCTGGACATCTCATCACTTGGTTTTGCTTATCGATATGCTCTTAAAATTGAGTAGAAATTTAAGCACCAGAACAAACGGGAGTTCGGGTCTGCAAATCTGTAACAACCAAAGCATGGCAAAGACGGCCCTAACAAACAGTTCCCTGAAAACTAGTCTAAGACACAGGAAAAGAAGGGTCACGGGAAGACAAAGAAGGACACCGAAAAATGGTGTGATTTCCAAAAAATCCCCTGGAACAACACCGATGAATGTCCTTCAAAACATTCATTGGTGGCTGAGATCAAATACAAGGAGCCGAACCCTGATTCAGAATCTGATTCTGAAAATACTGGTAAAGGACAGATCATTGACGTAGACCCCACTGCTATTGTTGCGACTACAACAGTTCAACTAGAAGAACCAACAGATCCTGAAGAGGGGGAGTGCCTTTTTCATTAACAGATGTGGGTGAAGGGGACCCTGCTACATTTTATTGTTGATAGTGGAAGCCAGAAAAACCTCATCTCAGCAGAGGTCGTCAAACAATTGGGATTGTCGACAACACCACACTCGCAGCCATACAACATCGGGTGGATTCGACAAGGATGAGATCTCCATGTCAACCAACAGTGTCGATTGTCATACGACATCCAACACTTCAAGGATGAGGTATTATGTGATGTTGCCCCACTGGATGTCTGTGATGTTCTCTTGGGCCAACCATATATGTGGGAGCCCCATTCTGTTTATGAGTCTCATCCCTGCAGTGTCATTGTTTCTCTGGGGGGTCATCTCTACATAATACTAGAGGTGGTTCTGACTACTGTTCCACCTAAAAAGTGCCGAAAGGTAGTATCTCATACTGCAAAATTTAGCTTCTTCACAATCTGTTCAAAAGGAGAACAGAAGGACACTGCAACCACTACAGCCTCACCCCAAGCACCTTCTATAAAACAGAAGAAAGTCGACAAGGTTGCAACAAAGTGAAAAGATTCCTTCTACACATCATCCTCTCATGTAGCCTGACTTGTTCAACAACCTCAACCTCAAAAGGTTCGTGACAGACTTCCACAAACTGAGCAACGCGACATCTCCAACAAGACAAGCAGCTCACCAAGATGCAGATTCAACAAACGCTTTTCCTTCTCCCCTGGGAACTCAATTCAATGGAGACCATTTCTTCCTAAGGAGGGAGGATTGATCCAGGTGGATATCAGCGGCCACCCACCTTTTCCAACTAGCTCAAAACAACTTTCTGGCAATTTTGGCAATTTACTATTTTTAGCAGGTTTTAACTTCTGGGGCCATTTTGAGGGCCCAAATGAAGGTTTTTCGAGATCGAGGTTCTCAATTATAGATAAAGGCATGATTTAGCCCCCAAAATGAATATCCTTGATGATACCTTTCCAACAAGCTATCATACGCCTAAAACAGAGATCGTATGCAAAAGTTACGACCCCTGGAAGTTGATGTACTAACTTACCCAAACAAGGCCCACGTGACTTTTGGCGCTTCATCTCCTAGGGTTAGGTTTTTGGATGTCTAGGAATTTTGGCATTCCCGTTTATTGTAAAAATGCCTTCAGAGCCTCATTGTAGCCATCTTCTTGCGAATGCGAGTAGCCGTCACATCTCTTCTCAGAGATAAGCTGCCACCATTCTAGCGAGTCTTTCACTCTGTATTTTTACAGTCTCTGTA